>OU342847.1:4566097-5166097 GCA_910591585.2 Nysson spinosus
GTAACAAAAGTAGACGAATATCCGGAATAAAAAGAACATATTTATCATTGCATACCGATCATTTAATCATTTTTTATCGATGTAACACGTAACGTTAATATTAATACATTTACATGGAATATAATCGTGTACAATGATATTAATAAATTTATATCAAATTTTATATGCATCATTAAGATATAAACAAATAGTTTCTTTATAAAGAAAGGTATGATCTTGTTGTTTCGTAGGGCGAAGTCCAAAAATGGCGGACGCTTACTTAGGGAAAAATTGGAAAAAATTGGACTGAATCTGCCAGCTGGTAGAAGGAAGGCCGCCAATGTCACGCTCTTAACATCTTTAGTCGAAGGTAAGCGGTTTCCATTTTTTGATATAAATCAAAACGGTGTATGCATTATTGAATGAAGAAAATGGAAGACATATATAAAGTTGTGTACAAAATTGCAAAAAAATTGGGTTGTAAAGTTATACGCGTAAAGGATGCCCCACTTCTTCCTTGATAAACCTTTAATGGTTCAACTGGAAGTTGGTTACAGTGTTTGCACTGACGTTGATTATAATTTATGGTGAATGGCTTCCTATAAAACATCGGCGTTGCTTTTTTTCCACCGTTCAAGTGCATCAAGACTGATTACAGGATGCGCGCAAAATGCATCCGTGCAGTTTGTTCCTTGTGACGCAACAATCTTGTATACGTCACTTTGAAAATATTCTTCATTTTAGCTTCTCTTTTTACGGCCACTGTACTCCAGATTTATTCTTCCGTGTTGCACGCGTAATTATTAATATTCAGTTCAAATTTGTATTTAGTTCGTTCAATTTTAGATGCTGCTAATTTAAATTAAAAGTAACATTGATTTTATTTTTATTCAATCTGATACACTGAAAATTATTATTACAGTGTTTTCTATTACATGTCTTCAATTATTGCTGTAAAAATAACTGACTCTGAATTTGTACGATGTGAAAATCAAAACCTGTACGTGCTAGGTATATTATATTAGCATACGTATTGCCTCTTATTTTCACACTTCACGATCCAGGATGCGTTCGCGCTCTTGAGAGTAATTGGACATTAAATGACATGTGTATAAGGATATATATTTGTGCCAGGGGAATGTCGTATCTTATTCTTTAATTGGCACCTGCTTGTCTTTCATGCTCCACTGGATCTTCTAAGAAAGATGCCGATATAAAGGAGTCAAAATGTCTGAGATTTTATATATTTTTCTTTTATATACATAACGCAAATAATTGAGTCCATTAATTAAGTCCTCCAACCATAAATTATACATGAATAAATGTGTAAACATAATTAAGTACACGTTCGATAGTTCAAGTGCTAATAATGATCTTCGCGCATTTTATTCTGACGGTTCTTCTCAACAATAAATAGTGATGAAAGTTTAAAACAAAATTTAAAGAAAGAACCTCATAATCAAATATAAGATCATAGGCTTTTTGGGTGATGATTATTCGGCAATAATCGGTAATATTGGATTCTATGAATATGTAAGAGAGAATTTAGACTGGCCAGGATTAAAAATCGTTAACATTCAAATTAGAAAGTCGAATCTGATCGAACAATACAGTGCTCCGAAAGACTTACATGCAGCTACGTGAATGTATATAATCGTCGTTGAAGGAGTTCCCAGAGTAAGGCGAAAGTGTGGGAACCTTCTCCGAATCTGACAACGTGAACGTACCAGGAATACGGACATCTTCTGGTCATTTAGTGCTTGAAATCTAAAAAAGACGACACTTTAAGTCATGAAATATATGCGTTAGTTTATCGTTTTTCACGTTAGATGAACTCAATAACAAATCAGCGGCAGGTATTTTATTGAATGCAACAAAATGCGTAACTACCTAATTGTTCCTTCGGTCACTTTCTAATGTCATCGCCTCACCAGCTGCATCAATTACGATTAATCGGCAAATGATCCGCGATGTCTGCAATAAAGTCGTCAAAGAAAAAGCATAGCCATTAATTCGCGAGTCACGTTAGTCGTTCATTCTCATTTATCCGCGTTCGCCAATCTGGTTCGTTCCATCTGCAATCTTCTATCGCCAATCTTTCCTCCTCATCTTGCTGATGCATTCCTTTCGTTTCAGTCGCTTGTTGCCCACCATATTTATTTCGTATTATTACAATTCGCTATTACAACAATCCATGCCGTTATTTATAAATCATTCTGATATTATTAGTTCGTCCATATTTTGTCACCCTTTTTCACGCCGAGGCGATTCTTAGTCGCCATGATTAGATTGGCGACATTAAGATTTTCTTCAGTTAGATCTTCTTTCAGACACGAAATAAATCGGGTTTTAGAGGGTTGTGGGAGGAGAGTTTTTTATTAATTCCACGAATGAGACTAATAACGTGTTACGATGCCGATCATTGCTGACCTTATTGGAATCGTTGCAAACTAGATTTCTTGCACGTAATTATGCATAATTACAACATAATTTATGTCCATAGATATAAATAATGTCGAGGAATATCTTGTAAGGCTGTTTCACTCTCACGATATCGATACCAGTTCCTCGACGCTTATCAATAATGTTCACTCTTCTCAGTGATCTGATTTATACATAAATAATGGAATGAAAATGTTTTTTACGCGTGATTATTATCTGATACCAATTACTATTACACCAGGGAGATATAATTAACCGTAATTTACGAGGCATGCACGAGTATGATTAATCAGCAAACGTTGTGTTGTAAACATTTCTGATTGTATAATTGCAAATTGAACTGATGTTAATTTGAAAAGTTCTTCAGACTTCATTTAAAAAAATATATATTTATTTCCACTGTAGAAACGCATGTTTTGCAAGGTATTTCTAAATAATACGTAGAAAAATCTACGTACGATCTTTTCCCAAGAATAAACATTCTAATGAATGGCTTTAAAAAATACATGAAAAGACAACATGGAATACGATGCGAATATAAAATCTAGTTTCCCAATTACAGTCTGCAGAAACGACAATACATCGCGCGTGCCAGATACAAGATTCTTTGATAGGTGGAATGAAATAAACTAATTTACGATAATGAAGCGGCATACGTGCTTTCTTTCCGGCACGTGTTCATGGTTCCCCTTTCGGCTTGTTTCTCTCCGTTTCGCTCGCTATTACGTCGGGTTCTCACCGAATAATGGCAGGCAATTAGGTATTTACAAGTAGGGTTCAGAGCTAGAAGGAAGTGGACCCACAGGGGTCTATTATCGGGAACCGAGCAGAACCACCCGCGGGCCCTAAAGTCCTGAGTTTCCGCCAAGAGACTGAGAACACGGACACAAACCACCTGCAGCTAACGAATTATCCAATTTCGCGGACATGTTTCCCAGTTACTTTTTTTCTTCCCTGCACAGAGAAACGTGTAAGACACCTTATAACCGTAAACAACGTCCCTACTTAAGCATTTCTGTGTTCGCAAGGTATTTCTGGCTGGTTCATAGAAAAATTGTAAGTTACAAAAGGGGTTAAACTCGAAGATCAGGCATAGACAATTGTGTAATAGTTTCATTGGCATTTGCGGCGAATCACTTGCACGCATTACATAATCAAGTTCCTTACAGACGATTATCTATTTTTTTCAGGAGAAGCCATTCACCTTGCCAGAGACTTCGGGTATGTTTGCGAAACCGAATTCCCTGCGAAAAATGTTGCCGAATATCTGTGTCGGCAGCATTGTGAGCCGCAAGATTCCTATAGGAGAAAAGAACATCTTCATGCCACCAAGTAAGAATTTATTTCTACAAGAACAACGGCGAAAGGACTTTCTCGAAATAATTGCGATCTTATCGAACTACTGCATTCTATCGTTTAAACGTTCACGCGGAGAAATCCGCTGAATTGTCACCGAATTCGCGTGGTCATTTGAACCCACTCAACAGTCAAAGTGTTTAACTCCATGAAACAAAAGTTCGAAAAAATTGAGAATTATTAAACGTTCATTTATCTGTTTATTCATAGATTTATTTATTAGGAATACAAGTATGCCAATATTTCTTGAATAGTTTTCCAAGAGTTTCTGATTAAATTAATTTGTTCTTCTTCCAGACAAATCACCAAAGAGCTGATGGATCTTCTGAATCAAGATAGGTCACCACTTTGCAATACCCGACCACAACACATCCTTGACCCAAGTATACAAAGACACTTAACACATTTCTCCCTTATATCGCATGGATTCGGAAGTCCAGCGATTGTAGCAGCGCTTACAGCAATACAGGTACTTTCTACACTTTTTCCCCAATTTTTATATAATTATTAGCAACGACAAAGGCTACAGAAGAATTAAAAAGCACTAGAAATGTTTTCGGCAATTTCTACATACGTAATAAGATCGCAAAGTTCCCTGCCCGAATATGCATTTTAAACAAGTCCAAGAAAAAAATTCAGATTACTTTTTCAGTCGTATAGAAAAATTCCTTAGCTGTGTTACAAAATGTATTGAAGTAAATCATGATTATATTCAAGCTTTCAGACCTGATTATCGATTTTCTAATAAACGGCACCGAAGTTTCACCGACTTTAGTGTCAGTCACCGCTGAGTGTTTACATTCCGAGGTACGATGCTTCTAAATATAACGTTTCATATTACAGAAGTTCTTAAGCGAATCGTTGAATCACCTCGAGAAAATGTATCCGGGGAATGGTAGCGGCGTGACAAGCAGTCAACAGTCGAGTCTCGACACCAGTAAGAGCAAGGATGGCAACCTGATGAACGACATGAAGAAGTGACGCCCGGATGACCCGCCTACCTCGAACATGGTCACGTCTATCAGGCATTCCTGGCCGTACAATTGAGCTTTCGCGAATCTCGGTGAGCTTTTCACGGTGAGCTTTTGGTGGACCACTGAACATGTACGCCCGCGCAGGAAATCTTCGTGTGTACAGACAAAGAAGAGATGCTTTGGAAAGGACACGAAGTAAAGTAACGTGCGGATGTTCGTGTTAACTGAGGTTGGCTGGTCGAAAGTGTTGTAGATAATTCCGTGATGGAAGGCATACGCAAGAAATGTGCAATCACCATTAGTCGTTGACGGAATCAGATGGTAGAAAACCTTTGCTGATCGCGATGGTAATCCTTCGGTTGGTTTTAACCGCCTGGTCAAGTCAAGTTGGCTGGCAGTGGGATACGAGATACTTTATTTTTTAAGGAATGTAAGGTATTTATTATTTTATTTTATACCCGATATCTCGCAGGTGTAGTGAGCTGTGTTACACTTTACGGTAATCGGGATTACCGTAACGAGAAGAGACACGAACACCTTCCATTCTCACTGCCGATTGATTAAACGCGAATACTTAATGTGTGGAATGTATGGAAGGTTCATGTCGATCGATTCGCCCAGAAGGTTTTTGCGAGATGAATAATTAATAGGTATAACGAATATCGTAGAAAGGCAACTTTTCTGAAATTCTGCTGCATGTGCAAATCATTTTATTAAACCTTTGCATTCGGAGTCGACTCTTATTCGCAAACTGAATTTATTGCGACAACTCGCACGGCACTTAAGTGGCGACAGTAAGATTGATTTCAGTTGTCGGTGATTTATAATTCAATAACAACAAATAAGTGGAGTGAATCTTAATGCCGCCTCTCAGTCGCCACTCGAATCACCGCAAGAAACTGATTGTCTTTTCAATGCAAAGTAAAATTCGATCTCTTGTCGGATTTAAAGTAGAACAACATAACACTAGAATTACGGAAGCCGTCAAAATGACGGGTCCGTGGAATTTACTAAAAACGTTCAAATTTATAAGGTTCTATTATCCGAGATTTATTTTTAAGAACTTATACGAATGTATAAATATGGCTGAATATATTGTCCGTAGTTCTAGTGGTAAGCAAAATAAATATCGAATGTAAGGAATCAAGGGAAACGAACCTGATCTAGTATTTCCATCGATCTCGCGAATCGATCGGTAATTAGATACATGAACATAAATACGACGAAGAGATAATTTGCGACAACCTTATTCCTCTGTATAATTTTTGGGTCGAATACTTATATTGCTCAAGCATCGTTATTCTTTGCTCATTACTGAGCGACCAATATACGCGCGGTATCAGTTATGACGGTGTTACGTAACCATTAACATTGTCGGCATAACGATATATTGCTCTCTGTATTGCGTGCAATTTATAATTTTAAACTCTACGAATATAATCTGCTTACGATACGTTTCACAAACGGCTATTCCCTCACGACTGAGTCCTACGACATTGCATGGCACGTGCAGTGTTTTTTTTTTATAAAATCTACAATGTTTAATGGACGTGTAACAACCACATGATTACTAGAGCCACTGCTAGTGAATTCAAATGGGTTATAATAAAAAACAAGTGGAACGTTATATTTTCCAATAAGAACTCATTTTCATGCGTAGTAGTTCTTATTTCTTCTTTATATTCTTACGGAAAGAACTGCGATAAATAAAACTGTATATGTTGCATAAAAGTTAACGCCATGCGGTGATTTAAATGCGAGTTTCATCAAACTTTAAACCCTTAGAATCAGATATTTTAAATATGAATAAAAACTATATAAATAGAAAGTAGAACTACTGCAGAAAGGTATTCGAACGACGACAGTGCATGATAAAATAAGAACAAATACTAATATCAATGACTACTAATTTGTCAAAAATTCAAGTTCGAAAGCCATGCCGTTCGAATCATTCTGAGCAGCAGTGTACGCACCTTTTCTAACGTTATAGTAAATGTTCAATAATTAATATCAAACCGATATCATGTACAAAAAAACAAGTACGGACTCAGTCGTGGATTTCGTAACACACTTTATTCCTTTTACAGCCAATAGCTGACGTGTATAGGTACACATATCGTTGTTACAGAGATAAAAATGGCCAACTACATTTTCACCATTTTCCTCGTCTAATATAATAATTTTAACGAGCACCATTTTATTAGACAGTACAGGCAAGACATATCAATGACTTGCTGTACTCGGATATTTTATTCCGTGGATATTCCAATTTTAATTATAAAACAAATACAAGAATCCCGGTAACACGTTTACGTGAAAATGTTAGTTAATGAATTTGACCAACTATAACAACGATATATTTCGCATGTTCTTCCACGGAGTTGAGTTTCCAGAACAACTTGACTTTCTTCCATGAAATTCAAATGCGCTCGTCATTATGTTGCGCGAGGCTATTTAGTATCAGACTTAATGATGACGGCATGAGGACTCATGCAGTGAGAACGTGTAACAGCCGTCCGAGGCTAAAAAGTATTAATTTATAATAGTTATCAAATCCGTTTCTTTTTGCCCGACTGATTATTATATTAATTCGAATGTCGATCTAAACAGCCGATTTTATATCGATATGTATTTGTTGCTTGAAAACTGCAGTAATTAAGCGAGTACATGTCTTGTCACTTGAATAATTCCTAGTTGAGATTGTTATTAAAACAAGGATTGCACTCGTTTATCTATAATTTTAATAAAGACCAATTAATGAGACAATTTAATAAATTACTGTTTCTTCGATGCAACAAATACGCATCGGAATCCGCTGTTTCGTGTAAATCAAACACGCTTGTCTTTCGCTAATTAATATTTCGGCTACCATTAAAAAGCGAGCGTTAATGGAATTCATTCGTTGACTGCCGGACCAAAATCCGTGTTATAAGATACCTCGCGATACCGTTAAGTGCTCTACGATGCGTTATTTACTTTACATCGTTATCGTAACATGAGAAATATTGAAAATGTTACAAATATCAGCGATATATTTGATTCGAGTTTTAGTAATATTCGCATCGTCAGTTACCGGTGGCCCCCACGGCAGCCAACGTGTTAACGCGACTTGTACTATGATTAGCTAGAAATATTAATTAGTAAAGAACGTTGGGCAGATCATTTCAAGAAGGGTAGCTGTTTCCTCTTTCTTTTAACACGTTGAGCGCCGCGCCGAAATCCGTGTTGCACGATACCACGCGATGCGTATCTCTAACGTCTACAAAGAAAACTGTTTAAGCGCTCTACGATACATTTGTTACTTTACATTGTTATCGTTAAAAATAGCGAACATTTTACGAATATTAGCGATATATTTGATTCGAGTTTTAGCACTAGAACTATCAAAGCAGTCAAAATAAGGTTCCTCCGAATTGAATAAAAAAATGTACATCGGCGTTCAACGTGTTAACGTTTCCGCTTGGGTCTCGTTTCTCGATCGAAAGTACTTTCGAAAGAAAAGTAACTTTCTATACTCGCGATCGTCGTAAAAGGGAACAAGGAATCTCGAGGAACCCTTGAAAAAAAAAACATTTCTCCAAGATGAATTCACCGTGCCAATGCGAATGTTGCCATTTGAGATGTGCCAATTAACAATGTCGAGCTATAAACGTGAGAGAAATCGAAAGAAGACTATCGATAGGTGGAAGAGTAACATGAACAATGTTTCATAATTAGATTAGTAAGATGCCTGTATCGCCATTTTATTTGCGTGGACTTCAGGAAGATGAATGAAAATGAACGTCGAATCATTTGTTCGTTCGGTTAAAATAACAATACGGGAGGTAGAAAAAAAAAGGAAAGAAATAGGAAGTAAGCACGAGAAATTGTATGAAGTACAATACCAGGTGAACCTGAGACATATCTAACTTTGTAATTAAATCTTAGGCGTATGTAAATGTAAGATTAAGAAACCTGATCGAACGTCTCGCGTTCCGCGATATTATGTACAGAGTATTTGAATCTTTCTTGTGATATAATCGTACATCATTAAGGTATAAACCGATAAAAAAAAAATTACTATATCAGTCCATGTTTTTTCATAGAGGTGAGGTATTAGCGTGGTCGTCGAGAGGGTTGCAGTTTAAAGGGCGTCCTCGAAGTAAGACCCCGAAAATCATGTTTTAGAAATTAGCGTGAAAATGAAAGAAACACCATGCGAAATGTCGTCATAATTATTTCGGTCGTAATTTATTGCAATTATGTATTTCGAGTTTGATTTCCGACGACGAACATGTTTCACTCTCTCGCGAGATACGTACTCGAGTTGGTCGAGGTATTAATTTCACCCTTTGACTGCGGTGTGTTTTAATGCAACAATTATGTGGCGATCCTCGTAGAACGCGGTACTTGTATACAGTAAACTCCCGTCTAACGCGAATTCCTGGAACGCGCTAAAGATATTGCTATGACCGTTCTCATATAACGCGATATTAGATCTCGTACCACGCGGTATATAATCAAATGCGGGAGTCTACTGTAATGCGATTTCGGTACTCATACAAAGCGGTTTCGATACAACGCGATTCACAAATTGTAGCGGTCCTCGTACCACACGGTACTTCAATGTCTATCAATGCGATGTCGATATAACGCGTGTACGTAATCCAAGTCTCGCATAACGCAATTTTTATAACGCGTCCTTTCTTCGGAACGTAAATATCTGCCGCATTATACGAGGCTTACCTGTAAACGCCTGTCGCGGTCAAAGGGTTAATGGCAGTGTATCGAAGGAAATAACTCCACCAACTTCCGGTAACCAATGTCGAGTGACATTTAGTTAGATGAAAATTAGGGGAAAAAAGTGGGAAAATAATTGACCTTGACCTTCGCGCCTCCCCCCCTTATTTGGACTCACGACTACTTAGGCGACTCGTTAGGCGTAAGATCCCGTAAATTAATAATTATTTATAATCCTTAGAGCGACCGTAGAAAAAGCGTTTTCTACCAGAATTTCTGTGCCAACTGCAAAGAATATTGTAGACGATTTTGTTCCACGTTGAAGCATCATTCTAATCTTGTAAGATACTCAGAAATATCTTTATTAAATATATTTGAATTTCGTA
Organism: Nysson spinosus; assembly: GCA_910591585.2. Lineage (NCBI taxonomy): Eukaryota > Metazoa > Arthropoda > Insecta > Hymenoptera > Crabronidae > Nysson > Nysson spinosus. Next base: position 4,575,954 of record OU342847.1, read on the forward strand.
GTATATTATATTCTGATATTGATTATACAGTTCATTTTTGTATATTGGTGTGTGATAAATAAATAAGAATATTGTTTCTAAGCAATTTCGACATAACGATTCGATTCACGCCGGAAGTGGTCTGCCCGCTGGAATATGGAAGGTAAGAATTAATTAACAATCTTAAGTCTTTGTTTCATGTTTCTTTATTTATTAATTCATTCTTGACATTGGGTTAAACTGTAAGTGAAATGCATCCACAAATCCGACGAAGCATGAAGCGATAATAAAAAATGCATTTATAAATGATAGAAATTACTACGAGCTCACAATAAAAATATTAATTTAAACAAGTACAAATAAATGGTTTGAACGGTTGTTATGATATTATCACTTATACAATGTACTCACGTGACGCCAAAGCATAGCCAGTTTCACTAATCAAAGAAACAGACAAAGAGTCTAAAACCCTTTAATCCATAAGAATACGTTCCCCCCTGCCCCACCAAAGTCTTCTATATACCTAAAACGAATACAGAAAAAAATATATTAAAAGCCAAGGATTTTGAAAACTTCTCGAAAAAGTTCGATAAGAACAGATGTCTTGCATGCACATCGTAAACCATTCTGATTTTTAAATTGCGCTAAAAAATAATAAAATCCGCTAGGAAAAGCAAATAAATTGATTGGGAGACTTCCAGAGATCAATAAGGACATTTAAGAATGACCGAAGTAATATCTGAGTTATTATGGTAAAGTTATTCGCATTTCTTCGATCGACATTTGTGTTCATTCGGTCGGTGTATGCTTGTCTGCTTCAGTCGGAAACCGTCCGAAAATTATTTCTTGGTAACAGGATTACATGATGATATAGGAGGTATGCGGAGGTAGCACGAAAGTGACGTCACAGCCGCGCAACGCCTGCTCGTTCAAAATTCATAATAATCGCGACGTGGCCCCACATTTTCGTTAATATCTCGCTCAAATCAAACAAAATCCTTTCGAATTCGTACTCGGAATGTAGCTGAGGGTTCACTGTAATTGTTTATTACATATTCGCTAACATATGATGCCCAGAAACTTTAATTAGAGCGTTTTAATAATCGCGAATTTATGCACCTGTCAAAATCGATCTAATAAAAGTCTCGAAACAATTCTAATCTCCAGAAAGAAATTCAAATAAACGTGCTGGGAAGCTTCGGCGGATCAAGGAAGATATTTAAAAACAATCTGAGTAATAATCCGAGTTGTTGTCTTAAAGTTATTAACGTTTTTAGCACCGAGTTTCCAGGCAACGGGTTAAATTTCATTGTTACATATCGAAACATTTAATTATGAAAACTGCTGGAGCGCGTTAATAATTAAAAAAGGCATAAGAAAGCTTCCAGAGATCAATAAGAATATTGAAAAATGGTCAGAGTAATAATCTGAGTTGTATTTTAAAAAATATTCGCGTTTATTCGATCGGCGTACGAGAAATTTCAGTCTGAAAACGGCAGAAAATTATTTCCTGGTATCAGGATTACATGATGATATAGAAGGTATGCGGAGGTAGCACGAAAGTGACGTCACAGTCACGTGACCACGCCGCGTTCAAAATTCCTCTATAATCGCGACATATCGCCCTATTTTCATTAATATCTCGCTCGTATCGATAAAAATCGATTCCTAATTATACTGGAAATGTAGCTGAGGGTTCATTGTAATTGTTTATTACATATTCGCTAACATTTGATGCCCAGAAACTTTAATTAGAGCGTTTTAATCCTCGCGAATTTGTGGACCTGTCAAAATCGATCTAATAAAAGTCTCGAAACAATTCTAATCTCCAGAAATAAATTCAAATAAACGTACTGGGAAGCTTCGGCAGATCAAGGAAGATATTTAGAAACCATCTGAGTAATAATCCGAGTTGTTGTTTTAAAGATATTAACGTTTTTTGCTCCAAATTTTTCAGCAACGTATTGAATTTCGTTGGTATATGTCAAAACATTTCATTATAGAAACAGTTTGAGCGCGTTTTTAATTTAAAAAAGGCATAAGAAAGCTTCCAGAGATCAATAAGGATATTGGAAAATGGTCAGAGTAATAATCCGAGCTGTATTTTAAAAAATATGCGCGTTTATTCGATCGGCGTACGAGAAATTTCAGTCAGAAAACGGCCGAAAATTATTTCCTGGTATCAGGATTACATGATGATATAGGAGGTATGCGGAGGTAGCACGAAAGTGACGTCACAGTCACGTGACCACGCCGCGTTCAAAATTCATAATAATCGCGACGTGGCCCCACATTTTCGTTAATATCTCGCTCAAATCAAACAAAATCCTTTCGAATTCGCACTCGGAATGTAGCTGAGGGTTCACTGTAATTGTTTATTACATATTCGGTAACATTTGATGCCCAGAAACTTTAATTACAGCGTTTTAATCCTCGCGAATTTATGCACCTGTCAAAATCGATCTAATAAAAGTCTCGAAACAATTCTAATCTCCAGAAAGAAATTCAAATAAACGTACTGGGAAGCTTCGGGAGATCAAGGCAGATATTTAGAAACCATCTGAGTAATAATCCGAGTTGTTGTTTTAAAGATATTAACGTTTTTTGCTCCAAATTTTTCAGCAACGTATTGAATTTCGTTGGTATATGTCAAAACATTTCATTATAGAAACAGTTTGAGCGCGTTTTTAATTTAAAAAAGGCATAAGAAAGCTTCCAGAGATCAATAAGGATATTGAAAAATGGTCAGAGTAATAATCCGAGCTGTATTTTAAAAAATATTCGCGTTTATTCGATCGGCGTACGAGAAATTTCAGTCAGAAAACGGCCGAAAATTATTTCCTGGTATCAGGATTACATGATGATATAGGAGGTATGCGGAGGTAGCACGAAAGTGACGTCACAGTCACGTGACCACGCCGCGTTCAAAATTCCTCTATAATCGCGACATATCGCCCTATTTTCATTAATATCTCGCTCGTATCGATAAAAATCGATTCCTAATTATACTGGAAATGTAGCTGAGGGTTCATTGTAATTGTTTATTACATATTCGCTAACATTTGATGCCCAGAAACTTTAATTAGAGCGTTTTAATCCTCGCGAATTTGTGGACCTGTCAAAATCGATCTAATAAAAGTCTCGAAACAATTCTAATCTCCAGAAATAAATTCAAATAAACGTACTGGGAAGCTTCGGCAGATCAAGGAAGATATTTAGAAACCATCTGAGTAATAATCCGAGTTGTTGTTTTAAAGATATTAACGTTTTTTGCTCCAAATTTGTCAGCAACGTATTGAATTTCGTTGGTATATGTCAAAACATTTCATTATAGAAACAGTTTGAGCGCGTTTTTAATTTAAAAAAGGCATAAGAAAGCTTCCAGAGATCAATAAGGATATTGAAAAATGGTCAGAGTAATAATCCGAGCTGTATTTTAAAAAATATGCGCGTTTATTCGATCGGCGTACGAGAAATTTCAGTCAGAAAACGGCCGAAAATTATTTCCTGGTATCAGGATTACATGATGATATAGGAGGTATGCGGAGGTAGCACGAAAGTGACGTCACAGTCACGTGACCACGCCGCGTTCAAAATTCCTCTATAATCGCGACATATCGCCCTATTTTCATTAATATCTCGCTCGTATCGATAAAAATCGATACCTAATTATACTGGAAATGTAGCTGAGAGTTCATTGTAATTGTTTATTACATATTCGCTAACATTTGATGCCCAGAAATTGTAATTAGAGCGTTTTAATCCTCGCGAATTTGTGGACCTGTCAAAATCGATCTAATAAAAGTCTCGAAACAATTCTAATCTCCAGAAATAAATTCAAATAAACGTACTGGGAAGCTTCGGGAGATCAAGGAAGATATTTAGAAACCATCTGCGTAATAATCCGAGTTGTTGTTTTAAAGATATTAACGTTTTTGGCTCCAAATTTTTCAGCAACGTATTGAATTTCGTCGGTATATGTGAAAACATTTCATTATAGAATCAGATTGAGCGCCTTTTTAATTAAAAAAAAGTCATAAGAAAGCTTCCAGAGATCAATAAGGATATTGAAAAATGGTCAGAGTAATAATCTGAGTTGTATTTTAAAAAATATTCGCGTTTATTCGATCGGCGTACGAGAAATTTCAGTCAGAAAACGGCCGAAAATTATTTCCTGGTAGCAGGATTACATGATGATATAGGAGGTATGCGGAGGTACCTCGAAAGTGACGTCACAGTCACGTGACCACGCCGCGTTCAAAATTCCTCTATAATCGCGACATATCGCCCTATTTTCATTAATATCTCGCTCGTATCGATAAAAATCGATACCTAATTATACTGGAAATGTAGCTGAGAGTTCATTGTAATTGTTTATTACATATTCGCTAACATTTGATGCCCAGAAATTGTAATTAGAGCGTTTTAATCCTCGCGAATTTGTGGACCTGTCAAAATCGATCTAATAAAGGACTCGATAATCGCTCTAAAAAATGCGAATAGCCGCCAGAAAATTCAAATAAACGTATTGGGAAGCTTTAGAAGACCCAGCAAAGTATTCCTGAGTGTTCAGAGTAACAATGTGTATTATTATTTTAAAGATATTGTCATTTTTATACAGAGCTTCCCAGGAGCATATTGAATTTCGTGATTATATATCGAAACATTTATGTTGTATATTAAAAATACAATTTGTTAATATAAACAAATATTATAAGAAACTTATACAACACACTCACGTGACGCCAAGGCATAGACAGTTTCACAATCCAAAGAAACAGACGATGAGTCTGAAACATTTCAATCCATAAGAATGCGTTTCCATCTGTTCCTCCGCATTCTTCTACAAACCTATGAGGAATACAGGAAAAAGTATTAAAAGCAAACGTTTTAAAGACTTCAACTTAAAAGTTCTATAAGAACAAATCAAGCGAATGCATATTGTAAACCATTTGAATTTTCATATCTGGTACGCAGTTAATAATCACTCACAATTACAATATTAAGGTTCCAACGAAACTCAATGTGATATTTTATGTACTTTAATATTTTACTTATACGTTTACTATCTATATTCTATTATAATAAATATAGATCTCATAGAATAAAGTCTGTTACAATTATTAAGCGTACAATTACATAATGATCAATTATTGTTAAAAAGGTTCATACCATTTTACAAGCGTTGCCTAGTTTCTGCAACAATAAAAGTATAAATATCATTTTTTATGAGACGTAACAGTATCCTTCGAATGTTGCACTTTAAGATGACGGTTAAATGGGAGTTTATTTTACGTATTTTCAATGAAAGTATGTAGTATTATTACACTTCACATTTATTTCAGTTTATGAAGATTACATATATATATTTAAGTATATTGACAATACGTTTAGATTTTACATATAAAGTAACTTGTTGTTCTATTTATATGCTTATAATCAGTGATTATAATTTTTGTTTGTTTCGAGAATTTCATTACTACTGTACTTTACAATAAATGACAAGTGACGATTATATTTGACACATGTAACTATACATGCAATTGTTTCATCGGTTGTTTATATCATTCATTTATGGTAAGTCGATTTAAGTAGTTTTACGTGTAAATACATTTTTATGTGCTATACTTATTAGCATTATGTAAATTATCTTATAAATTGCATAAACATACTCTAATGATTTAATATTGTTTTATGCTTGTCGGATGCCATTATATTGTTTAAAAACACTTTATTCTGTTTAGTATGTATTACTAATTTCTTATTAAACTACGCACGGTTATTTAAACTAATCTCAAAAAAAAAAGATTCGAAATCCGGACTTTAAAGAAAGAGAGAGGAAAGCATTCCAAAAACTCATCCGGGACTTTAGTAAATAATCCTGTTTATAAAGGCAAGCTTAAATACTCCAAAAAATTAAATATTCTCGATGAAATAGTATTATAAATGTACAATAAAATTGATATTATAGAAAATCTGATACAGCTCCATCGTTCGTGTCTCGCGTTGCGTTTATCTTCAACTCTTATATAATCGTTTTTCTTTTTTTTTTACTTAAATTGTTGCATCGATCCTCTTGGTCCTTTAGTCTGCATCAACCGTTAAACTTCCACTGCGGCTTGACATTTTAGGAAAGGATTTCTAAGGAACAGGTTTTTATACTTTTACAGAAAATTAGAAGTACTGAATTAAGGTAAATTCATAGATCAACTCGATTGTTTCTGTTCAATGAGATGAACTTTCGGTAGAATTGTTTACGACGTAAACATCGGAGCGGTTACGGTTTGATTACATATTTCATTGTATTACGTGTCCCGGTTTACCCAGCAGTCGCAAAAAATTCATCTGAAAATCATGTTATCCTTATTAAGTAAATGATATTTTAGGAAAGAGTTTACGAAGAGTATAGAAGTGATGGAAAGTAGATGAAAGAAAAGTGTGCGCGTGCAACGTACATTTATGGAAAAAGTATTATATAGAATTTCCATTGGGTCATATTTGTATTCATTAAGTTATCGTCGCAATACGATGAAAGAGTGTAATATTGCCTGAGGTATTTGTTTTTTACCATATCAATCCACGTGCCTCCGTTAGATTAAAACCGATCTCGGTCGTTTATAGCTTTTGGCATCGCAGGCATCATAGGTCGCCGTGTATTAGGAAGATTACTCGTCAACGGTTTAGGGCTATGAAATAATAAAGTCAGAACAAAATATTTTTATAGGAATATTGGATACTTGAAAATTAAGAAAATTAGGATGATTTTTGATGGATGATTACTTGGAAGGTCGTGAATACGGAGTGTTGCGGTAGCGCGAGCTTGAGCCTGATGTCGTTGTTGTCTTGTACGATTTCCATGCGCGGCTCGATGATTCCTCTGCGAATTTCATGGAGTGATTTAGATCAATTATTTCGATTATTTCGATTATTTCAAAACACCACGACGAAATATTATTCGTATGTATTCTAATAACTACCGGAAGCTTTGTGTTATTTTAAATACTTTAATCAATCTTTGGAAGACACCAAGGGATTACTCGGTTAACATCACACATACTATTATAAAGCATTGCAAATCTATTTAGTATTTGATATTATAACTCATTCCTTTAAAGGTTTACGGGAGAATTAGGTAAAAATTTGCATTGTTCAATATCGTTCGAAGTTAAGAGCATATAATTTTAAAGATATTTTCACAAAATTTAATGATTAATGCCCACGAAAAGCTAGCAGCTTTTATATCAGGTGTTAGATGATTATGGGTAATAAATATACCGCGTAATAGGTTTTTATATAAATTAAAAAATAATTGAAGTTTTGGATCAGTTTTAAATTATTTTTAGATTAAACTCGTCAAACTTATTCATCCAATTCAATTTACCATTATCATAATTAGTTTTTGTAGTGTAAGACACGTTCACGTTTACTAAATATATATCATAGTCATGTTTGAAGTATGAATTACTTATGTTCAAATATTTTACGCGATGATATTAATTAATTCATACGCCATTTATGCTACACGTACACACAAAGTTTCTACACAATACATATACATTAATAGGCAGGGTATTCCGCGTAAAACGGACAACCTAATTATTTCCTTTAGTTATAATAATACGAAAAATCATTAATGGATGACATGAATGGCTTCAAAGAGCCAAAATCCTGAACACGAACCCCGTTTTACAGGCGGTAGCTTGTACAATATTGGTATGAAGAATAACTGTGTATGTATTGCAGGAAATTATAATATGCAAGCAAAGTATTAGTCAAACTCTACGTATTAAAGTATTAAATTATTAATATAAACGAAACTTTATATATTTGTGGCATATTAATTGGTGCAACTTACCTGGATATTCAGATGTCTCGTAGTAATCGTGCGAAGAGTGCGGTACGGTTTCGTCGTCGTACTCGTAAGTCGTATATCTTGAAGATGGATAGATATCATCTCTAAATTACAAAAAAATAGTGGTATGATAAATAAAGCAGTAATTTACTATTGGTCTTTCGAATATGAACATTATTTTTATAATTACTTAAACATTGTAAATTTACATCTCAGTGCTTTTAATACATTTATGAGAAAAGCACAAAGCATGCAGCACTGAGATCATTAATTCGCTGTATAATAAGCAAAGTTAATTCCAATGGAATTATATCTACATAAAATTCATGAAGATTTGATTGCCATAAAATTAGAAAAACTATTTTGCTAGCAAATAGATCATTTACCACTTACTTGCGGAAATAATGAATTTAGTAGATATGTTTCCTTTTCCTCTGATTATTTATTGAATTATTTTTAAAAGTAAACTCACCCAGAAGTCGACGTATAATGCCGGTCACCATATCGACTGCTGCTACTCGTTGACCCGTGATAATCATAATCGTGATGCGATCCGACGCGGTTAGTCGGAGGTGGTGTCGGTGTTTCATATCTGTTTGAAAAACGCCATTTATAAGTTTTAAGCAATACTTAGAACAATTCGCGAATGTTAATTAAAAGAACGTACCCATAACTTTGATCCATAGCGACTCTTGCGCGATCCAATATGGAGAATACTTTTGTCTTCGCCGATACCGGACGAGAAATGGGTCCGCGGCTTGAAGGTGGTGGAAGTATCGCCGCTGTTCAAAGCGATTAAAATCAAAAATGCTAATAATAGTCGCGTTTTAAATATTGAGCGCGATACGATAATTATTTATAGGTAATGTATAATTATCCAAATCAACCACAAACCTCTAGAAGATCTTGGTAATGCTGGTCGCGCACTTGGCCTCAGTATACCACCACCTGGAACACTCCTAACAGGTCTTCTTTCATCAGAACTAGTTGGATCATCAACCATAGTTAATTCCATTTCGCGCATCTGTTCTTGATGTATATTATCATTGTTATCAGGAATCAAATACTTCCTAACTTCAGCAAGTGCAAATGCTATACGAGCATAAGCCTCTGCTGGTGGAGCAAGGGCTGTTATTTCCACATGCAAATCGTCTGAAAGATGAGCGTACTTTGGATCCAAAGACATGCGACACTCTTCCTCCTATAAAATATAAAATATATACGTATAACACTATCTAGTTAATGAGAAATATGAAAGGCTGAAAGAATATTAACTCTTCGCCGTTTTTAGTCGAGCTATGCCCGACGCGCGGAATCGTTTACACCGAGAGAGGCGCAAAGAAATGATCTTTTTTTTATTAAATTATCTTACTTTCTGACGATCTTTCATCGACCCTCTTCCCAAAACAGCCATTTTGCACATTGTTTCTTCTTGTAATCGCTTCATAGAATTACCTTTCGGTCCCAGCAGTTTGCCAACAAAGTTAAACTGTACAAATGAAACATTGCATTTGCTTTAATTACTTCCAAAAACTCAAAAACAGTCGGATCTATATTTTATTACGATGAACACAATTACCTTCGGATGCTCTCGAACAGGTACTAATACTTTTACAGAAACGCGGATCGGCTTTTCACGATAAATATCCACATATTTTGGATCCCTTAATGGTTTTCCAATAGCCTGAGCTTTTTGAATTTCTGTTGAGCAGTAAGAGATACCCTTTTTATTCCCCATACATGATATATAAAAAATGTATAATACGTTCTTTCGTAAACAATGTTTTTACATAGTAAAAGAAGTGTAACTTATTTACATGAATCGTGACCATTTTATAATTGTGCATTTGAATATTTTCCATAGTAGCAATATTGATTAACATTGTTTGCAATGCGCAATATTAAAATGTTCAAAGTATGCACAATAACGCACTAAAACATTAAACATCTGGATAAAAGAATTGCCGAGCAATCTTAAATTAATTTATTACACTTTATTATCAAATTTAATTGATTGCCTGGGAACGTTAGATACTTGTATAACTGTATCATGAAAATTGTTGCAATAAAACACAATGCAATTGAATGTAATTTAATAAATAAATTAATGATGACTGTTTAAACTTGGCACCAAGCGGTACACAATTAGATGGTTTCATTGCGCAGGCGTACGATTCTCACCAGATACATCAGTACGCAATCCGTCATAAAGGCGGTTTACATTAAATCGCTTGCAATAATTAATAATAAGATGATTTCTTAATACTTTAAGGATCAGTTTATTAATCATAACATGAAATTACTTCTAAACTTTATGAAACTTAAGTATACAGAAGTTTAGAGTGATTTTATGTTATGAACGAGTATCAGAAATATTAACGGTCCCGCTTTTTTTAGTATATCTAAGTTATAAAATACATCAAGCTTATCGAGCAAAGTTTCAAATAAATACCTTTCATTCAAAAACTAAGATATAGTATTAAATATATACAGTCAATAAAAATAAGCTGCTACAGATATATTAAGAAAAGACGCGCAAGCATCCGGTTCCCTGGTGTCATATAACATGGCTGTAACGTGTATATATTTACGCCGGCCCAATTCTGACAAACTACAAAACTTTGCTCGCGAACAATTTCAATATTGTTTTATGTATAGTCATTTAACAATGTATTTATATCAATAAACAAAATTAAACAATCTATTTAATATCTTCGTAGAACAAATAGATGTTGATTAAATCTATGAACATGCTAAAAGGTAGCAAGTATTTTAGATAAATTTTTGTGCAGAAAAGCATCATCCGCGTACAACTACATTAAGGACCCATTTTGTAAAAGATGAATATACATAAAACGAAACTCAAATAAAGCAATATTTAAAAGTGAATAAAATCAATGAAGCAATACAGATATAGCAAAACATACCATAGCAGAAGATCATAAATATTTACCTTGATCGATCAATCTGGTCGCATTGGGCCATTTTTGCGAATCCAACTCAACCTTTTCTTGTAAGAGTTCGCGGACATATTCTCCAGCCTTGTCAACTAAATGTTCCTTCTCGTCACGATCTTTTTCTAATGGTACCCGGGCTTTACAATCCGAATTCTCATCCCTTTGATATTTGTAATCTCCATTACTTGGCCTGTCACTCATTTTTTCACTATTATATTTTTGATTTATATAACACCAAACGCAAAACTTGATATATGTTAGTTCCCGTTATGAAGCCGAATTCAATAGGAGGTTGAGCCACATACGACGCGTCTTCAAAGAAAAATTACAATGGCTGCTGATCACTCCGACGCTTCCACCACCGACATGATATATAGGGTAGACTTATAGCCTCCAGTGAATGTTTTGTCATCTACTGTGAAGTAAGTCGAAGACGAATTTTAGCGCTAGCCAAAACACACACTACAAAATGTCTAAAGAAGGCACTAGATATTGGAAGATCAATCACACAAAGATTTTTACTATTTTAGGACACCGGTCTCTAGCGCCCTTAGAAAACAGTCCGGGGAGTAATATAGTGCCGCGGTATTTAGTAATGTACGCTTTAGTAAAGTGTGATTTGTTAGAAATATTATTTATAAATTTATAATTTAGTCTAAGTGCTATATTATATTGTATTACATTATATTAAGTTAGAAAATAAGTTAAATTAGACATCGAAATTGTTATTTATTGTTTAATGTACGATGTACAATAAGGATTTAAATAAATTATTTTAAGAGGCGAAATAAATTATTTCTAATTTATTATACACGAATCACATCCAATATCCAAAGATTCCTACCAATCCTGAAACTATGCCGAAAAATCGAGGTGATGTATCAGGAGAACATGATGTGCGAGGAGGTATTCGATTCGCACAATTCCTGGAATTTGACGTCATTTCTCGGAATCCGCGAAATTCTCGGAACCGCGAGTCGATTCTTGGAATCCGCGAAATTCTCGGAAATTCTGACATTTTGCCGTAAAATCGAGCAAATGTATCAGGAGTACATGATGTGCGAGGAGGTATTCGATTCGCACAATTCCTGGAATTTGACGTCATTTCTCGGAATCCGCAAAATTCTAGGAACCGCGAGTCGATTCTTGGAATCCGCGAAATTCTCGGAAATTCTGAAATTTTGCCGTAAAATTGAGCGAATGTATCAGGAGTACATGATGTGCGAGGAGGTATTCGATTCGCACAATTCTTGGAATTTGACGTCATTTCTTGGAATATACGAAATTCTCGGAATATTACGTCAATTCTTGGAATATACGAAATTCTGGGAATTTGACGTCATTTCTTGGAATCTGAGTAATTCTCGGAATTTGACGTCATTTCCCGGAATCCGCGAAATTCTCGGAATTTCTCAGCTGGATTTTAAAATTTTGCTGTAAAATCGAGGCGATGTATCCGGAGAACATGATATGCGAGGAGGTATTCGATTCGCACAATTCTTGGAATTTGACGTCATTTCTTGGAATATACGAAATTCTGGGAATTTGACGTCATTTCTTGGAATATACGAAATTCTCGGAATTTGACGTCATTTCTTGGAATCTGAGTAATTCTCGGAATTTGACGTCATTTCTCGGAATCCGCGAAATTCTCGGAATTTCTCAGCTGGATTTTAAAATTTTGCTGTAAAATCGAGGCGATGTATCCGGAGAACATGATATGCGAGGAGGTATTCGATTCGCACAATTCTTGGAATTTGACGTCATTTCTTGGAATATACGAAATTCTGGGAATTTGACGTCATTTCTTGGAATATACGAAATTCTCGGAATTTGACGTCATTTCTTGGAATCTGAGTAATTCTCGGAATTTGACGTCATTTCTCGGAATCCGCGAAATTCTCGGAATTTCTCAGCTGGATTTTAAAATTTTGCTGTAAAATCGAGGCGATGTATCCGGAGAACATGATATGCGAGGAGGTATTCGATTCGCACAATTCTTGGAATTTGACGTCATTTCTTGGAATATACGAAATTCTCGGAATATTACGTCAATTCTTGGAATATACGAAATTCTGGGAATTTGACGTCATTTCTTGGAATCTGAGTAATTCTCGGAATTTGACGTCATTTCTCGGAATCCGCGAAATTCTCGGAATTTCTCAGCTGGATTTTAAAATTTTGCTGTAAAATCGAGGCGATGTATCCGGAGAACATGATATGCGAGGAGGTATTCGATTCGCACAATTCTTGGAATTTGACGTCATTTCTTGGAATATACGAAATTCTAGGAATTTGACGTCATTTCTTGGAATATACGAAATTCTCGGAATTTGACGTCATTTCTTGGAATCCGCGAATTTCTCGGAATTGCTCGGCTGCATTCTGAAACTATGCCGAAAAATCGAGGTGATGTATCAGGAGAACATGATGTGCGAGGAGGTATTCGATTCGCACAATTCCTGGAATTTGACGTCATTTCTCGGAAACCGCGAAATTCTCGGAACAGCGAACCGATTCTTGGAATCCGCGAAATTCTCAGAAATTCTGAAATTTTGCCGTAAAATCGAGCGAAGGTATCAGGAGTACATGATGTGCGAGGAGGTATTCGATTCGCACAATTCCTGGAATTTGACGTCATTTCTTGGAATCCGCGAAATTCTAGGAACCGCGAGTCGATTCTTGGAATCCGCGAAATTTCGCGAACTTACAGGAAATTCTTAGGAACTACACAATTCTGGATATTCGGTATGTAGAGGGAATGTAAAATATAAAACTATAAGTTCTTAACAAAGTTATTTATTGAATTGTAAATTACATAAGATACAACAATTTTATACAACATTAGGCACTTATAAACTAACAAATAAAAATAAAGACATAAATATATACAACTAAATATACACTTATAATTGTTATTTTACTATTCTATAATTCACAGAACGAATTAGGAACGTTCATTGAACCTTGTTCGCGACTCTCATCCACCGCTCGGTGGAGGCCCCGTATTTTTATTAATTGCGGAAGAACGAATCGTGGGATTATTTTGCCCGTCAATTATCTTATAGAGAAAAGTCCGCTCTTTCGAATGCAATTTGTTGCATTAAAAAATATTCACAGGCTCCTTAGTTATGGACAATTATTTAGGAACGTTCATTCAACTTTGTTCGCGACTCTCATCCACCGCTCGGAGGAGGCCCCGTATTTTTATTAATTGCGGAAGAACGAATCGTGGGATTATTTTGCCCGTCAATGATGTTATAGAGAAAAGTCCGCTCTTTCGAATGCAATTTGTTGCATTAAAAAATATTCACAGGCTCCTTAGTTATGGACAATTATTTAGGAACGTTCATTCAACTTTGTTCGCGACTCTCATCCACCGCTCGGAGGAGGCCCCGTATTTTTATTAATTGCGGAAGAACGAATCGTGGGATTATTTTGCCCGTCAATGATGTTATAGAGAAAAGTCCGCTCTTTCGAATGCAATTTGTTGCATTAAAAAATATTCACAGGCTCCTTAGTTATGGACAATTATTTAGGAACGTTCATTCAACTTTGTTCGCGACTCTCATCCACCGCTCGGAGGAGGCCCCGTATTTTTATTAATTGCGGAAGAACGAATCGTGGGATTTTTTTGCCCGTAAATGATCTTATAGAGAAAAGTCCGCTCTTTCGAATGCAATTTGTTGCATTAAAAAATATTCACAGGCTCCTTAGTTATGGACAATTATTTAGGAACGTTCATTCAACTTTGTTCGCGACTCTCATCCACCGCTCGGAGGAGGCCCCGTATTTTTATTAATTGCGGAAGAACGAATCGTGGGATTATTTTGCCCGTCAATGATGTTATAGAGAAAAGTCCGCTCTTTCGAATGCAATTTGTTGCATTAAAAAATATTCACAGGCTCCTTAGTTATGGACAATTATTTAGGAACGTTCATTCAACTTTGTTCGCGACTCTCATCCACCGCTCGGAGGAGGCCCCGTATTTTTATTAATTGCGGAAGAACGAATCGTGGGATTATTTTGCCCGTCAATTATCTTATAGAGAAAAGTCCGCTCTTTCGAATGCAATTTGTTGCATTAAAAAATATTCACAGGCTCCTTAGTTATGGACAATTATTTAGGAACGTTCATTCAACTTTGTTCGCGACTCTCATCCACCGCTCGGAGGAGGCCCCGTATTTTTATTAATTGCGGAAGAACGAATCGTGGGATGTTTTTGCCCGTAAATGATCTTATAGAGAAAAGTCCGCTCTTTCGAATGCAATTTGTTGCATTAAAAAATATTCACAGGCTCCTTAGTTATGGACAATTATTTAGGAACGTTCATTCAACTTTGTTCGCGACTCTCATCCACCGCTCGGAGGAGGCCCCGTATTTTTATTAATTGCGGAAGAACGAATCGTGGGATTATTTTGCCCGTCAATGATGTTATAGAGAAAAGTCCGCTCTTTCGAATGCAATTTGTTGCATTAAAAAATATTCACAGGCTCCTTAGTTATGGACAATTATTTAGGAACGTTCATTCAACTTTGTTCGCGACTCTCATCCACCGCTCGGAGGAGGCCCCGTATTTTTATTAATTGCGGAAGAACGAATCGTGGGATTATTTTGCCCGTCAATGATCTTATAGAGAAAAGTCCGCTCTTTCGAATGCAATTTGTTGCATTAAAAAATATTCACGGACTCCTTACGAACTCTTGACGATGAACCAGCGTTTTATATCTTCTTTAACGGCGGACGTTCCGATAAAAGAAGTAATGGTTTCCCTGTAGATTACCGAAGGTATAATCTGCAATAATAAACAATAAAATGTTATAAATTATAATGCACTATAAATAGTTTACGAAAAAGGTATAAAACTATAATGAAAATGAAAAGTTTAGAATATTTCCTTCACAATTATTGACCAATAGTAATAAGGAACTAATACGAACCTTATCACATATTTACCATATATTCGGATATATTCTAATAAAAATGTTATAATAATTGCAAATATTAAATAAATATATTACATAGATAATAACAATGTAAGGAATAATTCCTATTTAATTTGGAATTATGAACATAAATGGAAACTCTTTGGTACTTTATACAATTATATATAAATTTCCGTGAAATAAAAGGTAACTTTCCGCAGAATATGCTTTTAATTAATATATTCTTCCCCGTAGTTTGATTTCCAGTACAAATAATAAACGCTTATTTTATCGTAAATAATTATTATAGATAATTATACGCAATCGTTATTCACTAATATCAGTATCATAAAAATAAGTATTGAGAGATTTATAATCCGAAAAAAATTATTATGCGAGATATAAAGTTATAACGATATGGCGAACAAAGTGGAGTAACTTATGAAATATACTTTATTTACTTCATTACAAATGAAGTTTGTAATTTTCAGGTATAATTAAAACTCATGTTGCAGTATGAAATAATTTCACCATTCTTTATTAAAAATATAAAGCAGTTATCGGCATCACGTTTCTTTAAATTGAAAATTAATTTCAAACTTTAGTTAATAAACCGGAGAGCATCCATCATGAACTACAGCAAGAAACTTCTTTTTTATATTTGAAGAGTTTATGCAGATTGTTTACCTAATAAATAAAATAACTGTAAAAACACAAGAGACTGTTGAAGTCCGATACAAGAATGACAATTTACACTGAAAATTATATAAAATTCCACGACTTTGTTCGATCGGAAAAAGAAAAATTGTAGGAATATTAATCTCATATAATTCATCATAAGAAAAATCGGAGCAGACTTTAAAGCACGTACAGATGTTGATTCTAAAGTGGCCGACAATAATTTGATGGTACCACCGTATGCAAGCAATTGTTGTTAATAAACAGATAATAAATAATGCTTCAAAATATCCCAATATTATTTAGCATCCGTATTCGAAGAGAAGCGGTTGAAGATGGTTAACCAAGGAAAGACATGCATTGTTAAAGTTTTAGATATTAAAAATTAAATTATTGTTTTTGAACATAGGTTACAAGTTATTAGCTATTTACATTTGCCGTTTCAAGTATTACGTGTTCTTCACATTCATATGCTTCTTAGTGACCTTCGAGCTTATTAAATTATTAATAATACAAAGGCATTACATGCAGAAAGTAGCCGTGCTGCCGAAGAACATTAAAATGTATGATGACTTAGAAAATATTTGTACACCGCGATTTTCTCTTCTAACTAATCGTTCGCGAAATTCTAGCAAATTACATTGACATTCATATCGAACATAAATAAATTCTTATTATTTACAAGTACTAAACAATGTTTCCACATTATATGATAAACAATAACGTAACAAAAACTTCAAAAATGTGATGTACAAATGCTTTTCTTAGCCATTCTACATTCACGTAGATCACGTGGAAAACGGCAGTCGGTGTTATTGCCCGTATTTTACAATTTAATATAGAATACGACAATACCGTTATGTTATTACTTTCCTAATGCAATCACAAGAATTGAAGATATCAGACCGTAAAGTAGTGCGAATTGAGTTACTGTACAAATTATTTTGTTTCAGAGCTGTACAAATTGCAAGTATTTAATTCGCCATGGTAAACCCTCCATAAATGAAATACTTTCATAAATATCGTACGTACAATACTTTTACTTTCACTTTGACAGTATAATATCACTTTTTAATAGTGTAAGCCGTATGGAAATGTGTATAATTATTATATAGTTCGTGAAATTTGAAGAAACTATTTAGGAGCATCGCAATAACAATATTTATTGGCAATTATAAATTATTTGCGAAAACGCAAGTTCATTTGAAGCAGGGCTCTTGAAAAATAGCTAATGGAATTTCTTAAATCAATAATTTAATAGCGTAACAATTAATCAACTTTCATGGTATCAATCCACTTTCCCAGCGATTTGTATAGTAAATTCATGTTGGATTTAGAATGTTAGTGTAATCAATTCTTCCGATATCTTCAATTTTCGATAATAAATGTTTTCCTATTTCTTTCGCTCCTCCTTCGCATCTTTTAAAACTTTATCTCACGCATACATATATATGTTTATGTATTTATGCACGTGTATATGTATACATATGTATATCTCTTATATATTTAACAAATTTTATCACCTATATTAGACGTAAAGTTTAGGAAAGATTTCTTTCTGAAAATATTTAATAGGTTTGCAGATAAGTATCCTATAGCAACTATATTTTATATGCAATGTGAATGCTAATGCTTAATGTTCATATCACTGTTGAATAAAGTGTATTAAATGTGACTGTAATGGATGGTAGGAATCATTAGTCATAAAATATAGACACTTCTTTGTTCCTCGGAATTATGCCAGGATCCTTAAAATTTCTTCCACTATTCCCGACAGTAATGTGTTATTGTCACCTTTACCTTCGACCACGAGATTACCTGTTGATTTCTGAAATGCAAAAGTTCAGAACAATAAGGATTATGTATTCCTTTCACCTGAGATTAACATATTAAGTATGAGACACAACTATAAGTTGCTGTTATAAAGCTAAAATTCGTTAACTAACAATTTTATGCAAGCGAATTACAGAAGTTGTTGTATTCTTTTAGACTTAAACTTTCAGTATTCACGAAATAAAATATCTGAATATAGCAATCATTTATAAATCAATTCAATATTAAATATATGCGCTACTTACATTATATTTCAATAAAAGGCACACATGATGTCCTTTCAAAGAGTGTCCATATAGGGATGCTGTATGATTTAATTGTTCCACGAGAGTGAGATTACATTTGTGACAAATAAGGTTTAAAATCAATTCAAATTCCTGAGAGAGAATAACTTCCCTTCTGACTTTATGCACTAATTGGCCGCTCTTCAGCAACTCCGTAAGTATGTCTTTATGCGAAAGGTGGCCAATCATAAACTTACTACAAGTCAAATGCATAGTAAAGTCAAGTTTATCTTGTAGTGTACCCTCTTTACTTTCTACCATGTAGGTTACCGTGCCCTTTAATTTTTGGGAAAACGTTACGTCTGACACTAAAATAGTAAATTGAGTTTCTTTACTAGTTAGTGGAGGCAGTTGGAATGGCAGTTTTACACCAAATTCATCACCAGGCTGAAAATGAAATAGTTATTAGGATCATCTGTAAATGATATTTAATATTGTAATGTACTTGGTAAATAAGGAACCGCGTTTGTTAAAACAGAGTGTTAAATCAAGTAAAACTTACATTTCTTAATAGCCTCAATGTTGATGTATCGGAAACATCAAACACTAACTCTTTAATGGGCTTTTGACAATTATTTGTAATGAGTATTGATGCAAATAGTTTATCAGTTTCGTGAGGAACATGGTTTAATTTGTGCATCATAGATAGCATTTTGTTTTTGGCTAATTCCTCGTACGATGCCTCTGGCTGAATTAAGTTATCATTATTTTCAGAAATGGTAAACTCTGTTTTAAGATCCGGTAATATTTCTTTAGACGGTGTTGAGATTCCAGCTGTTTCCTCGTAATCGGATGTTTTCTTCTCTTTTTTACTCTTTGCCTTTTTCACCTTCCGATGTTTTACTTCATCCTCGTCTGCTTTCTTATGTTTTTCTTTGCCTTTTGATTTTTTGCGTTTATCATCTTTCTGTTCTACCTCTTTTTCGTTGATTACCTCTGCGAACTCCCCGGAAACAGAAGACTGCATCTTTTCTGGAAGAGTGCTATTTTCTAACCACATATCTGAAAGTTCTAATTCATTGCCATGTTTCTTCTCCATAATTTTGTCGTCTTTAGTCTTTTTTTTAGGTTTTCTATGTCCCTGTAGAAAGAACAAATTTGAATTCGAAGTTATGGAGCAGTAAAATAAAACTTAGCCAGAGCTTTGCATTTTCTACGATAATGAACACAATAACATACATCCTAAATACACGAGTAAAAATCAATAATATTACTTTTTCCTTCTTCGTTTCTTTATTCTCTATAGTGTGTTTGGCAAGATTGTTTTCGATCACTCTATGTTCTAAAACTGGTAGTATTTCATCTTCTCTCAAAGGCATATCTAAATCAATGTTTAATGCTCTATGTGGATCATTTGCATCGATCAAATCATAATCATCACTGTCACTTATTTCTGCACCTGATGGAAGTTCTCCTATACCAGTATTTACTTGTACAGCGAAAGTATCATCCTGCTCATCTTCAGAGGCTGACTTTTTGCCTGAAAGTATTCACACAATATTTCAATCCTGAAAAGCAATTTAATATTATACACTACATTAATATAATAAAATATCACCATACTTTTCTTAGGCTTCTTCTTCTTGCCGTGTTTTGTATGTCTTTTGTGACTGCTGCCTGTACTAATGTCATGGTACTTATCAGAATTAGAATAATTCGGAATCTTTAAGGATACCGGTATATCTAATTCTGTAACGGGAATGTTCTCAAAGTCTTCGTAAATGTTCGACGAGTCATGATATGATATAGAATTTTTAAATGTGCCTTTTAGATAATGAGGATTATTTTGCTGCTCCAACTGTCTTGCTTCACGTCTTTTTTGGAGTTCTTCGATCGACGGCTCGCTTGTATCATGCTTTGAATAGGAATCATTTGACTTGTCTGCTTTGATAAAAATATCGTTCATATCCAAATCTTCCGAATCCGAGCTTTCCGATGGTGGATCATTGATCCATGAATCTAAGTCTAAATCATCAGGAATTGGCACCTAGCAAAATATCCCAGGAATTATAATTTGTTGAACTCATGTAAATTAACATATTCTGTTTACATTTCTAGCCAATGCATTAACTATTTCACGAGTGGAATTTAGAAGAAATATTAACATAAAACTCGATATACCTTTCTTTGAGCTTTAGGTGCAACAGGATTAAGTTCACCATCAAAAGCTTCCACTAATTCCTGTGCTAAACCTGGATTTTCTTTCAAGCATTCAAGTAAAACTAGTGCTGAACTAGATCTTTCTTGAACTTCTAAATCTCCACTGCAGACAAAAGCTGCAATTTTATCTTTTAACGCGAAAACCTGTAAAACAGATACAACTTGTGTTTGTTGAACATTCTTAATTAATTAATGCTCGCAAAAGATCCCCTGACTCACTTGTTCCATGGTTTCTGTATCTCCTTCTTTTTCAGCTTTACTTAATGTTACTGTCGCCAGCTTTAAAATATTGTGTACATAAACTGCCTGGATATGTCCTGGTAAGCTGGAAGCTTGCGATCGTAACATCGATTGTAACGTTGCTAAAGGATCTTCAAGTTCACTGTTAATTTAATATATTTTACAATTATATTTTACTCGTCAATTCGACAGTGAACAAGTTCTATTACCTAGAAAATTCTCCACAAATCCATGCTGCGGCGTACAGAACTTCGGACATTGTTGCTCTTGGTTGACCTGTTAATATGTACGAGTTCTCTAGCAATAAGGCACATTGATGAACTGCATAGTTTCGGATCGCTTGCACACGAATTGCGACGTCAAGTAATTGAGTTGCCACTAATGGCCCATGCTTGGTACCTTCCATTCGTGTAAGTTCCACTAATACAGATATGTACCTAGAAATTTAGATTATCACTATGACTGTCCGCATTTTAAATCGTTATCGTAACTGATTTAAAAACGTACCATTCAAAGAAGGTGATAAATTGATAATTATTTTGCGAACAGATCTGTATAATCTTTGAGAGTAATTCATCGCGATAAGTAGTGCCTTCAGCTTTATCCATATGCACCATTAACTTTCTAACAATCTCCATTAAATTTTTCTTTGATACCATTCCATATAGTAAGTCCAAGGCACGCAGTCTTATACTTTCATCTTTGTCATCTAGGCATTGCATTATAAGATCCTTGTGGGCTTGCACACTTTTAGGATGAGTCTTCAAAATTTTCGACATTGCTAACAGTCCCAAATATTTGAGATTTTGATCGGAATCTTCGATCAATATTCTTAACTTTTGAACACATAACTGTATCGAATCAGAGTGGTTTGGCATACCAGACGAAATAGAAATTAATACCGCTATTACTGTATTAATACATTCGTACAGCAGGGACATCGCTGACGTACTAAAACGAAGTAATATAGTATAATTAATAACATCATGTACCACGAAATATATCACATAGTGATGTGAGGAATGAAACCAATACAGGAGAAACAAATTAAATGATATATAAAAAGATAATAAATAAAAGGTAAATTCAACATAAATAATAGCAAGATATAAAGCTATTCTACAAGCTATAATAACTGCGACTATATCAATTTCCAGTACTTATTTATAAATACATTAAATACCTGTGTATCAAATTGGTAAGGGGTTCTATTAATTTTTTGCCAAGCCTAGGTTCTAGAGGTGTCAATGCGCCAAACTGGAAATATAATTTTAAGTTGCAATCTAAGAAATGTGATGAGACTTAGTATACTGATCATTTCTAAATACAATTCAGAAAACATAATTGCTTAAAGATAATGACTGATAACAACTGCATACTACTAACATATACTACATCTAATGTCTAGAATATTACTATGTTCTGAAAATAATGTACAACAAAGTTGAAAATATAAACAACTAATATGGAAACCTTGAAATCAGATCAATTAGTGGTTGAGTAAGTCGCCGACCCATTTTCGGCTCAATCAGTGTTATAGTGGAGAACTGAGCATGTGAAACAAGACCAATATTATTTGGCTCATGTTCAGAAAAATAACATATACAGGAATATTCACTGATTATAATAATTCACCTACTCTGCTAGAATTTCTTTCACGTATCTTTTAATAAAGCCAACAAATCGTGATACACTCACCAGTTTAATAATCTTGATCAACATCCAATTGTTGGTAGATGTTGTCATCAGTTTAAAAAAGACAGGTGCTAAGCTCAAGTAATTTTTTGGATTTTTTCTTGCTAGTTCACAAACAACGTTAACTGCGGCGCTTTGAACGCCGCTATCAGGATCTTCTAATTTCTCTTTCAATCTAGGAAAAGCAGGCCTTAATGCCTCTGGAAACCGCAAGAACACCTTGTACATCATTAACACTGCTTTCTTGCGTAGATATGGTTTTGTAGATGTCAATAACGTCATTATGTCATTAACTAAATCACGTGCAAGATCTGGGCTTATAAAGCAAGACAATCCACTTAGAGCTAAACCAGCATCGTATTGGCTCTGGCTGTTTAAATCTTTACGTATCATATTTGTAGTTAACATTAAAAGCTGCAATCAATAGGAAGTTAATAAATAACTGTGCATTCCTGACAAGATATTCATTTACATTGACTTAACATCTAAAGAAAGCTGATAAACTTGTGTTCACATAATAACGACATATAGAGAAAAGAAATATAATATTTATCTTGATGAAATGCAGATAACATGCAGTATTAGTTTTATATGTTAGATCATTTATCTAGAAATGACATTGATAAGAACAGAAGTACATCTAAGCAAAAAGTGATGACATAATAAAAATAACAAATCTTGTTAAAATTTTAGTGTTCACAAATTAGTGACATATTATTTTCTTTACAGATGTTAATTCACATTTATCTTTACAATCAGTTTATGAGATAAAAAGTGCATGTAACAGATGGAACCTAATTAAAGATTTTAGTACTGAATTTCATACAGTTTATTTGAACACATCCTAACTGTTTCATTACTGTATTCATTTTATTGGTTTTTATGGCGAGAGTATAAATCTCAGTTTTTTCATACACATTATTTTGTCCATACTGATTTTATGGAAAAATATCTGCTCTGTAAAAATTTTAATTTTCATATATTGACAATCAAACAGAACAAATGATCTATATGTGTTATTTAATATCATTTCTTACTAGCATGAAACTGGTAAATTACATAAATGAATATATCATTTGGTTTATGTTAAATCAGATAATATAGAAGTGGAGTATTCCCAAAGTAAATTAACATATGCACAATATTTATCAGATTTCTTTAAGAATAAAAAATGATTTTGAGACATACTTCTGTATCTGCATGAAAGCTCTGACTTGCTGCCAGATATCCAATTCTTTTGTATGTAAACTTAGCAGATGACATTACTTCAATTATATTAAAACCAGCCCAACTAATGTCATATCCCAGCATTTGGAGCTGCAGAAATTGAAAATATTTAATACTTTCTGCAATGCTTTGAATGATAATTCCTAACTATCTGTTTCTTGGACTTACATATGTCAACTTAGCAACAGCATTTGCTTTGACCGCGACATTATCTTGGCGCAATTCTTGTTTAATTTCTTCTATACACTGAGCAATGTACTTGGCCTATAATAGTAAAAAACATCTCACTCGCCGAAAGTACAGTTTAATTAGCATTAGGACAACAAGGTTATCTTAAAGTATGAATTTTTGAACGAAGAATATTATGGTCCCCTGGAAGATTACCTCATTTTCCTTATTGTTCCTAATTCCACGTACTAAATCCGTCAAATTCTTATCGAACATGCGTTCGAAATTTCCTTTTACTTTGCGCAGTGCCATTGTGGCATTCAAAAAATAAATTGTATATTTTCGATATCGCTTGAGAGGCTTCGTTTTACATCCGCCCGATATTCCGAGTTAATCGGATAACTTGGTTTGATTGCATTACCGTATGTTAGAAGCCTTAAACTTCAATCACAGGTTTACATTTACATTTTTTGACAGATCAGCGGGTAAGACGGCCACTCGGAGATTAAAACCTAGGAATTATCAGAAGTAGACAAACCACCCAACATTTTCAATCATCAAACATCAAATTCTCTTAATAAGAAAATACCTGATCTTTGGGAACTTGCCGGATAATTCTTAATGCGGCATTACAATATTTTGATTGGTTCTCCCCTATAGAGATACGAAATACATCACAAAGAAACTACACTGAAATCATGCTTGGTTCACAACGATTTTATGAATTTGTCACCGAGAAAGTATAGGGGTAACTATTCGATGAAGGGGGCCTTTCGTACTCTTCCATACTGTTATAAAAAGTCCTATCGAATTTGTACTCTACTTCTTCGTCGTCTATGATTAAATACCAGATGATTGTAGGGAATTATGTAGAAAATGCTCGGAATATCAGACTTTTTTACTTGTAAACCGTCAGAGCATCGGTTATCTATGATCTAAGTGTTTGCACAGTGGAGGTGCAAATATTTTCTTGTTAATTTTCCCTGATCTACTGTGTTCTAATACAAGTGTCGAAGTATTTGTTCCAGCTTTGAAATGGACGAAAATTTGCTCAAAGAAATTCATTACTTGACTCGTAAGTTCTTTCCCTCTAAACTGGAGATTATTAATTTCGTCATGCTTTTCCATAGAGCTCATTTTTCTTATTTCCATATTGCATGACTCATCCTCGTGGAAATTGTCTTATAATTGTTTGCATTCACTTATTTTAGCATAATATTTTTTAGAAGTCTGGCATGGAAGTAAAATAACTAATGCTTTATTGAATTTAGAATTTGATGTAGATTTTATGTTATTCCTTGTTTTTATGTTCTATATTAGTTATTCAGGTTGCTGCTTACTAATTGCAATACAAATATTATCATCGGCTGACTGCCATATTTTCAATTTGAAACATTCGATGCATTTATTAAAATATTAGAATAATATTATTAAACTTTAGTTTTTTAAAAAATGAATTACATTGCAATTTTTTTATTGATGAATACATATCAAAGTTGATGATTTTTAATAATTTCGATATACTTCATAATTAAATTAACACATACTTTCTGCACATGCTGTACAATATGTTTTTTGAAAATCTACAATTGCAAAGCTCTATAATACTTTATAATGACGTAATTATTAAAAAAGATGGTGTACCAATTTTGATATTATTAGGCATATTTTTTATGACACGAAAGTCGTCATAAATTCGTAGGTGATAGAGGAATATATTTTTCGAACTTAGGAATAAATATAATGCAATTTCAGGTTTAATAGAACAACATAAAAAGAAATCGCCGCAAAAAATGAATCATATTGAAAAGGCTCTCCCTAATCAGGACTTGCATTTCACAGAATCCAGGAAACATATAAATCCAATTCAAAGATGTGAAACATCTTTAGGATTGTTTAACAAGGGCTCTGATAATTCTTCTTATGTTAAATGCCAATTGCCAAGTACAAATGTTTATGTTAATCCTAACTTTAGGCCTAAGAATCCTATGATACACATTAATCCTAAAGTTTGTGCAAAACCACTGATACATGTCAATCCAAAAATGATGAAGGAAGTTACTAATCCAGTAAAAAAAGTGGATAATGAAACTGAGCAAGTATCAGTACAGATGAAACAAAATATTAATCAAACAGATGTAAAAAGATCTGTATATGTGAATCCCAAGCTGATGAAAAAATTGACTAATGTATCACACATAAAGCCATCAGAGAGCAAACCAGTGGTGCAAGAACCAGTGCAACCTGTTTGCTCAAGATTGAAACTCATTAAAAGTACAAATGAAACAAAAGTTACTCCTAAAAAGAATAATAATTCTAGTGTTCTAATTTTGTCTCGAAGAAAACTTATTAGAGTAAGGCGTAACTCCAAAGGTTCTCCTAATATACCACAAATGGGATCATGTAAAGTCAGAAAACCACTAGTATCTCCTTTTAAAAAATCTCGAATCAGCCCTCAAAAACTCTCCAAAACAAAGCTTGTAAATGTTATTCAACAACCTACAAGCAACAATGTTAATGTGACAAAGTCCCAGATTATAAAACCTAGAATAAATAAATACAGAATAGATAGAACTATCTCACCAACTGCAAAAATTAAAAAATCTCGAATTTCTGGACTTAAAAAGACTATGTAAGCATCTTCTATTTTACTTATCTTGCAAATTACGATTTCTATATTGGTACTACCTTCATATTTTATTGGATAAAAGGCAACTAATTTTGAAATATTTTATAGGAACAAGAAACTGGAGCTTGTTACAATTGGTGGAATTGTTTATAAGACTTCTAAGAATCAATTAGTCCGTAGGAGTTATTCACTGAAAAGTATAATCACTATTCTTACAAATCTGCATAAATCTTTTATACTAAATTTATTCCACTGCTTTATAACGTTTATATCTCACGTACATATATTTCAGAGAAACGAACTTCTAATGTAAAACCTGATAAATTTATTATAACACCTAATGGGAAAAAATTGCGTCGGTTAAAACCTACAAAAGAAACTGAAAAAGACAACAGTGGTGCAGGAACAAGTGTACCTAGCACAGTGAAACATTTACTCAGTGTTTCTTCAAAATTTAACTACAAGCATAATATTAGGCATGATAGTACACTTAATAACACATTTATAAATACATTTACATGTGCCATTGATTATGAAAGTAGTCTAATTTTAATAAATACATTGGCAATTCCAGTTAATAGTAAAGTAAAATACATACTTCTACTAATTCAATAGCAAAGATATTGGGAGTCATGAACAATAAATTATTTCTAGTTTTAAGCAGAACTGTTTTAACTCATTCTTTTTGGGAAAGTCGCTTTCATAATCACTGTTACTTGCATAACTTATTCTAAACACTTTCTTTCATTGACAAAAACTAACTAATAATTTATAATTGCAGTCACAAAGTTAAGCAACGAAGCATACAAATTTTGTGTAACAAGATGAAAAAGAATAATCAACCTTGCTTAATGTTTCAACGATTTGGATATTGTGCCAATAATGAAAAAGGAACATGCCCTAAACTCCATGATAAAAGACAAGTTTCACTTTGCAAAAAGTATACAATACAATCATTCTTATATTTGTCTATTTTTGCATTGTATATCATTCATGACTTTATTATATTTTGAATAAGATGTGCATATGTAAAAGGCTGATTATTAAGTAGCAGAATATGTTTAGATTTCTTCAAGGAAACTGTTTGTTGGACAACTGCCCATTATCTCACAATGTGGGACCTGAAAAAATGCCAACCTGTAAATACTTTTTGGATGGCTGCTGTACCCGCGATGCCTGCCCTTACCGCCATGTCAAGTGTTCTTCAAAGACTCCTGTTTGCATAGAATTTTTGCAAGGATATTGTGAGAAGGGACACGAGGTAAAAACAGTAGATAACTTACTGTTTCTAACTACTTATAAATAACTATTAGTTATATATTGCAGTTAGAAGAGCAGTATTAATTTTTAATTCTTTCATTGCAATAATTATCAATTTGCTATAATAGATAAATTAGAATGCCTTTATGTTGTACAATGCTTTTAGTGGAATGAATAATCACTAATACTGCAATTCAATTAACAGTTGTTATACTAGTAATACGAAATAGACATTACAAAGGTCAAAGGTCTTAACATCCTAGATTTTTGGTTTCTTCTACAGTGCAACCGACGTCACGAGTATCTCTGTCCTGAATTCGAGAAATTGGGGAAATGCAGCAAAGGTAAGTATTGCCCTTATCCACACAAGACACAGGAAGTAGTTAAAAAAACGGACAAATACTTAAAACGAAAACCTGAGAAAGCTAATACCGAAATGACTTCTCCTTCCAAAGAAGATAACTCGTCTTCTAACAATGAAAACAGACTTAGATATTATGAGCAAGCTGATACTTTAACCGAAGATCTCGAAAAGAAACGTGAGAGTATCATGAAAAAGATGAAAATTATGAGAAGTGTTGAAATGGCACTTCATTCTGCCACTGAAAATTTAAACGACACAAATACGACAAACGATAGCGCAAATAGTTCTGACACAGATCATGTTGAAAGTGAAGTAGAAATCATTTGTGAAACGAAACAATTTAAGCGTCCTCCTATAGGTTCGTTACCTGCCTATATTCCCATAAATTAATATCTGAATATTGTAGTCGCGAAACTATATTTTTTTAAGAAATTCTAGTGGATATATTTCCGTATAGATGAAATTTGATAAATGCAATTTATTGTGATTTTTCGATTCCGTGAAGTTTTAAAATTGTTTTCCTATTATTTCCTGTTTATAATGCACCGCTCTACATAAATATTTAAGTGTTAATTTAAACTATAAAAACTATGTGCAAAGTTTATTTAGGAAACCAGTAAATTCTTCCTTGAACTTCTACCGTCTGTGATATTCATTATACATTTAATACAACAATATATGTAGCAATCAGTAATTATAGTATCATTCGATCGTTTCACTCTTAATGTTGTTGAATTTGTTTTAATGAAAATACGGCAAAAAATTCAAGCGAAAGAACTCGTTAAAGTTTCACTTTAGATTTATACTGCAAGTTGCAAGGCAGGCGTACTTATGAATGTAATTATATCAAAAGTTTTCCAAATGACTCGGTGTAATAAGGATTCATCTTGTAGAAGGACGAAGTAATTTGGAATGTTTTGTTTCATAGATCTATACATCGTAAATATCGTGTTAAGTACAAGCCTGTCTACTCGAAGTTAGAAAAATGAGGATATTAATATATCCTCGATATATACACTATTAACATGAAATCGTGAATAATTTTATCTGAGAAATATTCGGTTAAATTGTCAGTACATCAGAATGTGAAAGATTATATTCCCTGATATTATGAAAGATTGTGTTATTATATCCAAGTTATACGAATGATTAATAATATTACCAGGAGAAATCATGCAATAAAGAATAGGCAAATTTGGCAAATAGATTGAGTACTTTCTGTTCGATGATTACTATTCTTTCGATCCGATATGTGGATTTTAAAGTACTTTTGGATTATGCAAGTAAACGCTTCTAGATTTGACAGACAATTTTTATTTTTTTAATAATTTATAACATACTAAAGCATAGCCTTATGACACCTTGTATTTACACTTATCTTTCTCAATACCTTTATTTCTATTTATATATCACACTTGCATGAATTACAAAGACAAAAGGTTTATGCTTTGACTAGTTGTAAAATTAATCTATATTTTCTCAGAAAACCTGAATATTATACAATATTATTACCTCATGTCTAAGTGTACAAAATACTTCAATTATATTTTGTAAGTTGTATATTAAATCTGCCTAAATAAAGAATGTATATTTGATAAAGAAAATATTTTATCTACATATGAGTTGTTTTTATCCCATATGAACCTTTCCCATACTAATTTTTCATTAGCATTTTGTCAGAATAAAAAAAATCCAGATTCTTTGATAGGAAAGAAAGTGAAATTATTTAATTTAGAATTGCCATTAGAGATTCTATAATAAACATAAAAAGAGTATATTTGTACTAATGGTTTTTGTACAAAGAAAAGCATTTATATTTGCATATACTGTGTCAACAACTAAAAACCTGGAAGCATGATTTTAACTAAAAATATGTACTTCCATAATTTTATAAATGAGAGTTTCGGGAAAAAACCATTTATGTTAATGGCAGCAAAAAGCTTATTCGAATTCAGTAAGATGTTCTGAGAGACTTAATAGTAATATCAATGAAATATTTACCATAATTCATAACAGTGAAATAAACAAATGACAGTACATTAACTGTCAATTGTTTTAATTGTATATAAGAATCCAATTAGTAGAATGATTATAAGCTAACAAAATTGGACTATGCAACAAGAGAGACAGGTTTCCCTTGTCAACAGTTTGTGATACTGTTAGCCACTTCTCAAGCCAATCTTTCATACTTTCTATGGACATATTCATAGGATTCACACCTCTAAAGGAAACAGCCTAAGAAAATTGAAAATATGAAGAATATATTAATTCTTATAAACCTAACAGATTAGATAAAATAGTATAAAGCTGCATCATTTATTCCCATGTTCCAGCCTCAAGGAGAAGATCCTAATAAAAGAGCTTTATTTATATTCTAAATATATATTCATACCCAACGTATTGCATCAGTTGACATTTGAGATACACCTCCTTCCTTTTGAATAGCCAGGTCCATGCGTTTTATCAACATACTTCTTTCCATTAATCTTCTTCTCCTAAAAGGTCTCCACACAGACATACCATGTATTGCAAGAAGTTCTTTCTGAAATATTGTCATCAATTTTGATAATTTAGTGGATCTCAAAACTATTATTGCAGTTAATTTTGATAATTCCAAAAAGAGATGCTTGAGAGGTAATTCAGGAATTGTATTCAACAAAAAATCTAAAGATTAACATACTACATGTTTTCTTCTAAGAGCATCCAATGAAAAAGGCTGCCCCATAAATAATTCAGAACAAGCAATAATGTCTTTGGTAAGTGGATGTGTACCACTACCTAAACATGCAACTATATCACTCCACTTTACTCTCAGCTCTTGGTTCTTGATATTATTTAATTCTGCCTGCATACATCTTAACAGTGGTTTGTTATGTTTCAACCTCTTTTTATGATCTAACAGCATAAATTCTAATCTTTGTTGTAATGTCCAATAATGAGACGTTAAGAGGTACCTTGGAAAATAATATGCTAATGGGAAAATAATATAGTTTGTGAAAGGAACTGCAGATATCAATAGAAGAGGAGATATCCTTATTAAGTCTTGCCACAGTGTGTAATATAATTGTAACTCTTCCCTGGTTAAGCTATCGATACCATGCAGGTTTTGCTTTTTTCTTACTGAGAGGTATCTCTTCAGGTCATGATAAAAATCTTTGGTACCAATACTAAATACACGATATACGTGCATTGCTTTTGGAAAATTCTTTTCCAATACAGTTTCATAGTTCTTTATGTAATCTACATATCTATTAAACCAGTATTTTTTAAGATCAGACACTTTGCTCTTCTCGACATTCTTTTTGATTTGTGTCATACTTCGACGCACGGTGGTGCTTGCACATGATGGTGTATGAATATTCGCACGCACACACACTCGATATAATAGTTTATACATTTTTACAACTTGTTTTTTCTAAATATTCATATTAAATAAGGTTATGTCTCACTGTTCACTAATACATATTCAAAGAACTGTCCTCATAATGTTCCTCTATAACATCTTCTCCAAATAAATATTATACGCATCCCTTTCGTTGTTAACAATAGTGTGTCATGGTCATTAAAATAAAATATATGTTAAAGTTCAGGCCTTTGGATGTTTGCTACATGTGTATGTATATACTTCGATTCGACTTAGAATGACTAATTTATTATATAAAGATGCGATTATTTCTTCTACTGCTGCATTAAGTTGCACGAGCTCGCTCTAATTTATTAATACATTTACTATAATACGTAGATCTCAATAAGCAGACTAGAAGGACACCCAACATTTTATTATCGATATTTTTTCCTATTTTAATAATCTCCGAAATGAAAAGGATCATATTCTATCGGACCTATGAAAGTGCATGCAGTCAGCATTTGTTTCGGTATCAGAATTAACCGTAAGAATTATTGCAAAAATGCAAGTTTAGGGGCTTTGTTTATTAAAGAATTTGGATGTCCAAAACATTCTCGAGTGGCACGCAACAGAAGGAACCGTCAACAGCGCAGGGTCATAGACTCGTGGCTAACTTCACACAGTTATTGATTGCTTTTAAATGATGTAGATAACTGAGTCATTAAAAGATTAATTAACACTGCTTAATTAACACGTGCAGAAGAATGCTGTGAAATTCGCGACAATGTTTTAATCCTCTTTCTGTTTTTATATTCCTCTTAGAAAATCTTAATTATCGAAACACATTCTTCGCGGCCTAAAAAAAATGCAAAAGACGGTCAGCGATCGAATATGCCAAAATAACTACATGGAATTAATTGTCTTATTCGCTAAGTTTTACTGATATAACCAGAATAAAACTTCGGATATCCAGTATTGACTCGATGTTCTCTCATCTTTGCTGCAGGATTCCATTAATGGTGGTGGAAGGGCCAAGGGTCGAAATGTGGAAGAAGGGGACTAAAATGTTTTGTCCAAGGCGTGGCATTCCCCTCGCGTTTGCACCCCAACGATTTTTCGGCAAGTCCCTTGATGCTGTAGGAACAACCACGTTGACTATGAATCTAGCGATGAGTTAATTTGTCAACAACGTGTCTTAATCGACACGGTCTTAATGGTTAGATAAATATAATCATTACTTCAACAGATTGAAAACAATGCAGGAATGTATTTCTTCGGCTTATAGCTTATCGCATTAATTCTAAGCATCAAAATAGTATAAAGCAATTGAAGTAATTAGGACACTGTTTACTTACGTTTATCCTTATGAAACTACAACTGTGTTCTCATTAGGAGTTAACTGAAACTTTGATTACTATAAGCATCAAGAATTACATTCTTTATTATAAATAGTTTAACAATATTTCGCGCAAAAGAATAGTTGGCTACTGGCTATTGATAGCAGTAAAATACCTGGCCTGCAATGTGTTAAGAATCAAAAAAGAAAGTTATCGATTGGAGTTCAATAAAAGGGCAGAGGGAGAAACTTGGTCATCCCTTTTTTGATTGTCCTACGACCACCCTAGGGTTCGGGATACGTTGCACCCACATGAACTTACGGAAGAAAGAAGGAAAGCCCCTTTGGGATGCTACACCCTCTACATGGAATTTCTTTTCGGTAGTGGGCTGTATCGATTTTACAAAAAAACCCATGCCAAGTGAAAACCAAGAATGTCCTCCGGATAATCAGGAACACTTGAAACAATAATAAACTTACCAAGATTAACGAGAGGTAATAATTCGTATATGGAACATGGACTTCTCTCGATTATATATAATAATGTAATTCAACAATATTAAAAGGTAAAGACCAGGATAACGCAGATTTATAACTGAAAGTATTTATTTCATCTTTCATTCGCATTACTTTACGAAGACGAGTAGAATGATCATCGACGAGAAGAAATTTGACGAAACGTAGCGCTATTCGTTATAATAGTAATAATCATAATCATTAATAAATCAGTTACTTTATATACCGATAAATCATGTACGCACCAACAAACAACCTTTCACGACTGAATAATAATGTTCCTCGCAGGATATTTACAGAAGAAAGAGAAAACAATATAACAATTCACGATCACGACTAAACGATAATTCTTTTTTATTTTCCACGCGCTTTCAATTAGCAACGTGATTACCGACGACGCACGATATAATGTTTAGCTATTACACGAATCGCCTACAGTCAAACTCGATTATAAATCTTAATATGTACAAACCACGCATACGTACACTCATCGAAAAATTCACATACACTCGCACGCATCTTGATTTCTTCATCATTATTCACGTAATTATTTATCAATGGCAGGCAGTTGGCGTCAGATCGGCGCATCTTTCTAAATATTAACGATTAATGTGTACGCGAGGAGATGGTAAACGATTGTGAAATGAAACTCTATGTGTTTTACTAGCGGACTGTTTTACAATTGTTCTACGTGATTACATGCCAACGTTTACCATGCGGCTTCTCGTAATCTTATTTGCCTTGGTAATATTACGACTTTGAATTGCAGTCGAATTCTTTTCAATACCTAACACTGTCAGATATTATTTAACAGATATGATTTATTGTCTGTCATGTGGAAGTTAGAACCAGAATGAAGTATTTTCGAAGAATAAATTGAATGCGTTAAGATCTCCGTTTTCTCTATCCTTTTATAAATATTGTAAGTTTCCATGTTCACTTGTATTATACTAATTTTATATGTTATGTATATCGAATATATTACGTCACTTTTAAGTAAATCGAGAAATATTCGTTGACTCGGAGACTGCAATGAAACTCGGCGTTCAAAGGGTTAAAACGTACGCGAGAAATGCACTCTTCCTGGATCCATGTCGGAGACTTTAATGCACGAATAAGCGATGCTCGCAAGTTGAATCAATGGCGTTGTATAAACGAACTATTCGAGAATCGAGTGGCTTTATTGGCCAGATTATTGACAAATTCTAGTCGAATAACATTTGTGTTGTTAAGAATGTTGAGACGAAGGTATTATTACTGTCTCAGTGATTGTTAATATGTGAAGTTCGATCGAAGGTGATGTATGAAAAAGGATGCATCCGTTATTATTATAACGTAGAGTACATTATCACGTATAATATTAGTGCCTTCGATGATTACCATTGAAAAAGGAACACAAAGAAACAAAGTCGTAATGGTACTTTGGCAAATAATAAATTATAATTATTCGATTTATTGCAGCAAGTTCGCGGAGACAAAAAGTATACTCGTCCTTATAATTAGGAATTTCCCATGCACTATCAATAATCAGGAGTTAATTGTTCTCTGCTTAGATTCTAATTGGCAGTTAAACATTCCTTTTTGTCCCCTTTGCACGTTCGCCATTTTGTTCAATTACACGAATACTCGACGCGCTGGAAACGTATGGCTGAAACGATCGTAACATGGTGAAATGAGGTGCGTTGCGAATCTTTACAAAAAATGATAGTTTTACGTGTAATCAGTTCCACATGCCCGCACGGATGAGATACAATAATGATCTCACCTGGCATGTATACATTAATAATAATTAATAATACATAATTAGGATATTATACTAGAATCTCCCATCATCTCGAATCTATGTTTCGCTAAGTTTACTGTAATACTTAAAAATTAGGATTCAGTAAACATCTTGCCACGTGGCCTATTAAAAAGAAAGAAAGAAGTCGCGCGCGCTTGCGCACTGATTTCGAACGTCCCTCAATAGACTTTAACAAATTAAGTAAATTAAATATAAATTTTCTTTCAAATACGACGATTCGGCTACGTAAACGTTGACCCACGCGCATAATAAATATTCAATGATTCCTTCACAAGAAACGAATTTCGTTTATAAATTAAGAACTGTACTTAAGCGTTGTATGCTTAACAGTACGATTGCACATGTCATTTCTATACTACGCGCGGAATATCGTTACAACGCGACGATCAAATCAATTTTCTACGCTAACACCACGTGTTCATAGATCTCGTAATCGAGATCATTTCATCAGAATGTTCGCGAACACACAATTCTGAGGAAATAGGCCACGCGGAGGATTCCCGAAAAAAACGCATGTAATATACACGTGCTGTGATATAAGTTACGTTACACACGAACATAATAGGTCCACGTATACATGTACAGTACACGTATGGCGTAGTAGGCAAAACGATGCATAGTATTAATATTAATATTAATATTAATAACGTTAATAACTCGCATGCTCGTGTACATTTTACGCTTGTACTGGCAGTGGGCTCAGCTCCTCTCAATACTCTGGTAGTATGGAGTTCTTATCACAGAGATATCAATTGTTTGGTGCTTTTTCCCATCATTCTTTCCTTCATCCTTTAAATGCTTGCAAGAGAGCATTCTCAGCTAGAAAATTCTAATTTTAATAAAACGACGTGTTATAAACATTTAAAAACATGCAGGACTTCTTAAGATAACTTTGCATCGAACGAAAAATGCCGACAGTTCGATGTTCCAGAACACTTTTCATTATAAGTTCCTTTGCAGTTCATTCAAGTTTATTGGATATTTTCTCAGTGAAGCTTTATATGAATTAGTATTTTGAAATGATTAGCACTCGTTTGGAAACTGTACGTAGAAAATCAGACAGAATTCTAAAGGATTTTCTACGACTGACGTTAATTGTTGAAGATTAAAACCGGTTTAAGAATTTTAGCGTTGAGTAATTGATACTCGGAACATCCAGTGACAATACTAATGTAAATTTGCGTTGTCTTCTGTTTTGCATTAATGTCTTTTCAGGAAGGAGTAAAAATTCCAACGAGCGAAAACCGAAGGCGAGAAAATCAGTCGATAAACATTCGGAGGATCGTAGCGATATTGAGCAATGCATAAAACTATCCTCGTTTTCGCGGAATTATATATCTCTGTTTATAAAAGTGCAAACGCGTCACTGGAAATTAATTACACGTAGGAATAATACGCGGCGCAGTTAAACTTCAATCTTCGAAAACTCGGCAAGAAATTCGGGTACTTTGATATTCGCAAGAACAACAGACACGAAGGGCGAGTCGACCAAGAAAAAGATAACGATTCACAAAGAGACACACACGACGTTTAAGATAAACCTTCCCAAGATGCTGGGAAGAATAAATTATTCGAAAAAAAGCGATACGCCTTCAGCGATAGTGGCGTAACTTAAGGAAGCAATTGTGACGGCATACATACGTATATATTAAGATATATCTTTGAATAAGTCGAACTACGTAAGTATCGCGGTTCAAAAGATTAAGAATGAAATTCGCTCAACGAATCATTTGTTTAGACGTTGACCAATCTCGTTCAAAGTTGTCCCTTACGTTGCTATTAAAGCGTTGCAAGTTTCGCCACTGGTTCTCGCGGTCGCCCTTTCGTCCTACGCAAGTATTTCGCACGCTTTTTCGCCGCATCATTACACACACACACACATAATGTGAAACACGAAGAACGCGTGCATCGAGCACGCCAGCTAAACACAGAAGAAAGCAGACGACATTCTTAAGGCGTTAAATATCGGGAGATAGATATTATAAAAATACAAACTCGAGAACTTCGAGGTACCCCTTAAAACTACGCGCATCGTTGGATCTGTATTCACTTCGGTGGAACATATGAGATTAGATCGACATAAGGTTTATCCAATCCAGCCCCGAGGGCGTTTTATAAGAACGTTATCAAGCAATGTATACTTTTTGGCAATGCTTCCTCTTCGATCGAAAAAATTAACTAACAACAAGTGGAATTTGGCTGGCGAGCTCTTAGAGAGTTGTTTACGTTCATCTATCCCGACCGATCACATACTTTGTGATTCAAAGAATTGAGAGCGATGTGCGGTGATTTTGTGAGATTAAAAATGCTCTCCGCGCGATGTTACTTTTGAATCCATTGAATAATAATGTATTAGAGACACGGCAGGAAGATTGCTTTAAGAAATTTCCAGTCTTCTTCTTATTGTTGGCTAGCGTTAATCAAACGGAACTTACAAGTTGAAATTATTGTCCTGCAAGTTCGAGTTCTTCTTAGATCGTACTTTTATAAACATGGATAAAAGAAATTGATAGTATACCATATAAAATGTGCCCGTCTCCGATTATTATCTAGTTAGGCTTGTAGGACGTGATGTATTTCTAAGAAATTGATTCGACTGTAAAATAGTGAGAAATTGAAAGAAAATTGGAAAGATCTCGTAAGAAAATAGAATCCTGCAAGTCATCCCGAAAATCAATGTCCGTCTTATATTTCCCTGATGGAATCAATGATCAAAATTTGCTTAAAACAACTGATAAATAGATTTCTGCGTGAAATTAAGCAAAAGAATGCGGTGGTATTATCATATAAGATGTAAGATAGTCATAATGTACCGTTCGTTAACAATAACATGTTGTTTTCTACGGTACATGCTGCGAAATCCCATGAAATTTTGTCCAGCAGTCCTCTTCCTTCCCGATGAGTTAGCTTGGCTTCTTTACAAGATTTTTATGGCGCGTTCAGATCTCAAGTGGCCGACCGAGAATTCTGAACGGAAGTTTCATCACCAGTTTCTCACCGAAGCTCTAACACTATGACGCCCTTGCAAACTGAATGACGGAGTTCTGTCTTTGCGATGCGATAAGTCCACTCCTCTCGATTTCCATTGACTCAAGAATCATTTTACACCGTTTCCTGGGTGGCAGGATCAACGTTTCCCGCGCAGGAATAGCTAAATGAAGAGGATCCGGCGATGGTGCAGGACTAACAGGATTACTGCTCGGTGGTGTAAGGATCGGTTCCCTTTCGACTTTTAACCCATATTCTCTTTCGATCTTCAACTCGTATTCCCTCTGTCTTTCTTCTTCGACTGCTTCGAGAGCAGCTTCGACTCTTCGTCGTGCATCGTTACCCGGTAGATTCAACAGGGAAGAGCAGTCGCTACCGACCAATTCATTGTTTTGGTGTACAAAATTCGGATACGCCTGAGTCACTTCCGGGTAAAGGAACGTGTGTGGTGGTTCAACCGGTGTCGGAACAGCGGCATTAGCGTGGAAAGTTCTATCGTTGACACCAGCACCAGCCAAGAGTGCGTTATTAACAGTGGTCGGTTGCGAATACTGTTCTCTAGGATAAATATAATATGAGAAATCTCGGTGGCTCGTGTATGTAATTGCCTCTGGATAGGGCTCTTCAGTCTTCACGTTCTCTTTGTCGCTACTGCAACCACCGTTCGCAGGTACAACCGCGTGCGCGGTGTTATTGCTAACACCTCTGTTCGTTGCCTGACAGATTTCAACAACCGGTGAAATCTCAATCGGCGAGTCTCTCGGCGAGCTTCCTGCCGACGAATCCGAGTGTGTCTTAATGTGTAGTTCCATCGTCTTCTTCGATCCGAACGTCTCGTGGCAAAGGGTGCACTTGTACACCTTTTCGCCGTAATGCGCGACTTGATGCAGTTTTAACACATGGTTGTAACCGAAGGATTTGCCACAGATATCGCAGGTGTATGGCTTTTCACCGGTATGAGTACGCGTGTGTACCTTCAGTTGCTTCGAGCAGGTGAATCCCTTGCCGCAAGCTTTACAGACGTACGGCTTTTCGCCGGTGTGAGTGCGCATGTGGATAACCAACTGACCACTCTGAATGAAAGTTTTCGCGCATACCTTGCACTTGTGTGGACGTTCACCTGTATGGATCCTCATGTGCCGATGAAGTTTACCACTGTGCTCGAAAGCGCGGCCACAAACGTCACACTTGTACGGACGTTCCTTAGTGTGAATGCGACGATGAACACTCAAGTTCTCCTTCACGGAAAATGGCTTGTTACAGTACTCACATTGGTACGGTTTCTCGCCGGTATGAGTACGATAATGTCTAGTAAGTCGAGCAGGCACGGCGAACGTTTTGCCGCAGATATTACAACGGTAAGGATCCTCGCCTTCTTTGCCGTGGGACCTAAGATGACTTTGATACAAGCTCTTCTGGTCGAAACTCTTTTGACACAGCAGACATTGATAGGTCTTTTCTTCACTGCCGGTCGACAGAGTCTCCGTACTACACGGGGAAGATGCGAAAACTGATAGATCCGGACTGCAGACCAAACTCTTCACAGGGGTCACCGACTCCAGATTCGACACACCACTTGTTACGGACATCGTGGCGGGACTTGGCATCGGCTCCGTGTAATAATAACCCACCATCCTTGGATCCGCCTGTTATGATCTAAAACAAAATTAAAATAACAAACACTCTTTAAATCACTCATAACAAATATATAGCATTCTTCTTTACGAAGGGTAGAAATATTTTGCAATTATTTATTATGTTTTACGAACGATGTTATTAAGCGAAACATTAAGGAATCTTGTCTCGCGGGGAATAATGTTTTCGAATATTTCAAATCTCATTAATATATGGAATTTATACAATAGAATATAATATAGTCTTGAATGTCTTGAGAAGTCGTGTGAAATACCGCTTCTTTTTATGCAATCAATTTCAGACTTGCGTCCAATGAATTTATGATCGTATTAATAATGCTATAAAAACTTCGACGTTATAAAGAATGCCGCGAAACGGAAAACATTAAATTTAATGCGCAATCGGAGAGTAAAATTCTGTAACGTTCGCCGATAATACACGTGCGACCGATACATGTCCTTCGTGAAAACAACTGCTTATAATACTAGAATTAAATATCAATCCACGTGATACTTCGCTGACACCGTGGACTCTGAAAAAGTGTCGATGAGCAGTCACGCGGTCTCCGCAAAACACAACATATATGACCCGCATGCTGAATAACGGAAACTTCGAAGAGAATTTGAACAATGACATATATCGAGTTCCTTCATAATTATCATAATTATCTGAAGGAACACCGATAATAATAAATGTCAATTTCCCTCGACGGTTCACCTTTCGCAAAAGTATCGTAAACTCAAATTCAACGACATAAAAGAACACAATAAAAGAGTCAAATCGAGTGGCACAACAATATTTAGGATACTGGTAATCGTCAGACACGAACTGATCCG
The DNA here is from genome assembly GCA_910591585.2 of Nysson spinosus. NCBI lineage: Eukaryota > Metazoa > Arthropoda > Insecta > Hymenoptera > Crabronidae > Nysson > Nysson spinosus. The sequence continues at coordinate 4,616,666 of OU342847.1, forward strand.
TGGACTAGATAAACAAATAAATATGACATACCGTTTCGGTCGAATTAACACCGGCTAAGAATCCAATGCTACGAAGTGCATAAATAATGTGACGACGAGGTATCAGGTACGATATTATTCGTATATAAAAAGACTATTTATGAGGTAGATCAACATGAGGTAGATAGAGAAGGCACCAGGAATGGTTCAGTGCACTACGCTGTCCTACGCACGGACGCGACTGTGCGTAGACGCCTTGATTACACGCCGGTCTGAATCGTTCGGTAACACTGCCTGCCCCCACTACCAACACCTTTTCAACCCAAAAACGCCCACGAATCACAAACCTCGGTGCGTAGGCAAAAGCGCGCGCGCACGCACTCATATTAAATACACGAATACAAGAGTTCTCCGAGTATCCTACGACTTACACCCTCCGATCGTCCCCGATCTCTCTTGATTCCGATAAACCATCCATTATTGACACTTTGTAAATAACACTAGACCCAATATCCATGATCGGAAGCCCGTCGATTTTTTTACAATTTTACCTGGCCATGAATATATTTCTCCGCTTATATGAAATGCATATCCACGTGCCTTTAAATGACTCTAAGAATTCAGCTGATGGATCGGAGGTTTATAAACCACATAATTATGTACATTAATGGCACTTGAATTTTCATTAGTATAAGTGCGAGGTTTTAAGACGAAGTAAGATTGTAAATTGGAAATAGAAAACAATAACGTAGAAGAGTTTATATAGAAGATAAGTTCGGCACTTATGAAATGTCTGGAACGGCACTCGATAAAAGAATCCATTTTAATTAATACCGTAGCATTGGCTTTTGACAATTACGACTGTGAAAAGGGTGATTATTGTGGTAGCCATTAAGCCATTTTCATAATGGAAAAGAACATGCATAATAATGCGATCACGCAAGCCAAGCTGAAAATAGTGTGCCGATCTTTGTCCTCTCTTTATTCTTTTAATTTAAATGCCCACCCTTGTAGCACTACTTCCACGTAGTTTTCATTTCCGTAAAACAATTGCTTCGAGCAATTACAAAGCGCCAACATTCTTAAAGAAACGCACGAAAGACAAATATCGCTAATCAATTTCGAGTTTATAATACTAATCTATCATAAACGAGGTCTGCGAATATTCGATAAAAATTCTATGGTACAAAAACAAAGCAGTTGTGTACAAAACAAGTAAACAACTCGTGGTTACGAAATCCTAGGTAGTACGCGAGAAAACCTAATCGTTTGTACTCTAACAGTTAACTACAAGTTACATGAATTAATTCTAAACGATCGACATTTTTATCGATAATATTCACCTACAAGACGATGTACAATATAAGACAATATCTACCTTATTAATAATAATAAATAAACAGAATGTTGGCTAAACTAATAAAAAACATTCGTACTATAGTTGCAACGTCCCCACATCGGAGGAACCCTTCGACTTTTAACCTGTTAACCGGGTAGTTCTTCCAAAAAAACGACATCACGCAGGTACTTTCGATTCAGTAATAAAAGAAATCCCTGCGATGCATTTACAATTGCGATCTATATATGGGTTTGACTGTTCATTACTGAAATTGACACGTACAGAAGTTTGAGTATGGTGATAGGGATAATTGTAATTTAATTCGTAGCCTTCGAGATAAGTGTAGATTCGAATGTCGGGATACTCGTCATCCCCGGTTAACGGGTTAAGGGTTAATATAAAATCTCGTAAAGGCATAGTTTCGGGTAATTGTAGGAGCTAGTACAATGCTAAATTGATTTCCTAGTACGTTCCTGGGAGGACGTTACTTCAGAATGGGTTAAGGCTGGGGCTTGCACGCGCGCGTCGTTCTCGGGCCGCGGTGAGGCAGCCGAGGTGGTCGGCGGTGGCGGTGCAGTGCCGTGCCGCGGTAGAAACCATCGGCGGCTGCCTCCACGTGTACCCACCGCATTTTTTTATAGCGATCACCGACCTCGTGCAACTCGCCGCGCAGTAAGGACGTCAAGTTACATCACGAGTCGCGGCTACATCTTGTCTCCCACTCTCTTCCTCTCTCTCTCTCTCTCTTTCTCGCATAGTAATCATACTAACGTACCACGGGGATCTTATCGTTCGAAATCTTGATTCGACGAAACAAATCAAATGCAAAAATTGTATTGATCGCGGAAAACGACGTGGCCTCCGTGCCTAAAGTTTGCGGCTAAGGGGAACACTCTCTTGAATGCGCCGTACACGGTGCGCGGTCATTCCCCCAAAATGTATACCGAATTTAACATTAAACAATAACTAACCATGCACTGTTACCAAAGTTTCTCGAGAATTTTGTGCTCGAGGTCAATGAACTCATAGGCGTAAGACTCGTATCCACGAATGATTTTGTAGGTCGACTCACTTTTGGAATCCTTAAGATCACCCGAAGAATTTACTTGGACCTTCTACAATTTGTATTCCGATTGATATGCGGTGCATTAATTAACTGTTCATGATACTAAAACTGTAAGCGTTTATTAATAACGTTGCCAATAACGTATCATAGGATGCATAGTGTGTGTCCCGAATTACCAGAAAAGACAAGTAAAATTGTGCGATGGAATACTTTGCGTTAAGATATTCGTCGTGACGCATATTATGCACTACGTTTATAATACTACATTCGTTGCTATTGAATATGTATGTAATAACATGCCACATAAACAACTACTCGTTCCTGTCAATATCGGTCGCAAGTGACTTGACGGCAGATAATATGTTAAAACGTACTTTTGCTAAACAATTTATCAAGCTCCATTGCCTTCTTCTACAAAATTCTTTAATGTATTCGCTTCCCTGTTCATGATGCAGAAATGTCAAAAATCACCCACCTGATCACGTCGTTATAGTCTCATGAGCTTAGGAATCCCTCGTTTAGTATTCAGCATCCCTCGCAGCCGAAGATGAATCCGGTGGTCAGTAGATAAATAAGATCGACCAGGTATGCGAGAACAATCACAGCAAGTGTTGTTTAATGTTTTCCGGCGGATCGCATATCGCGTTCGTCACTCGAAGCTTAACGTCAACCGTCGAAAACTCGTGCTTGAAAACCGAAGGACCCGCCTCGGGACGACCAATCGTACTGTGCAATGTTTACCTCCTGGCTGTGCCGAAGAGCGACGGAAATCTTCGACCATGGCCGAAGAGCCCACGCTCAAGCGGGGACGGTGTATTCCCCCTGGCGCCCCTTCGCCAAAGTCACCCCACCATCGTGCGAACGACGGCGACCTACAATTTAGGGCGGCTAAGTGCTTCTCGCAGCACGTGGAGGCAGTCGTCGTGGTTTCTACGACCTCGCGCGTGCGAGCTTGACAAAGAGACAGACTTACAGACAGAGATGACGATAGCGAGAAACCACAGGAACGTACGAAGCGGCACGGAACTTCTGCCTCTGATAAGAACAGCTAATCACAATTTTATTATCGCCGGACTCCCTCTCGAAACAACAAATTTCGTTTCAAGCCTTCTACCCCATATCATTTCAATTCACCTTTGTGAATGGTTTAACATAGTCCTTACAGGAATGCCCTGTAAGTTCATAGAAGTTGCACTTTAAAAAAACAGTTAGTAATTAAAGAGAAATAATCTGATTATTATTTACCTCTCGGGGTCGCGTTCTAATGAAGTTAGGGAAACCAGGATAAATAATTCTAGAGATGATCGCGTATCAGCGTTGCTTGTGGTAGGACTTATATTCAAATTCCAAAGAGTTTTGCCTTTCCCCAATCGATATAACAACATCATTTCTATCATGATAAGGCTAAGAAAGCCTTATTTTATTATCATTTGTATCAGGTTTCCACGACGCTCTACTTCCAATAAATACAAGCGACAGGTTCCAATCCTCCGACACACGGCCCTGAAAAAGGAGAAAAGGAAGACTAGGGTGAGCGCAGGATAACGAAGAACATTGCACGTAGTAACTGTGAGCATAAAGAGGACAGATATCAAGGGAGTAACGAAGAAAAAGTGATATTGGGAGTGAGATAAAACGGGCGAAAAAAAACGACGGAGAGAGAAATACAAGAAAATAGGGAACGGGATAATGAAACAAAGGATCAGAAAAGGAGAGCAAAAGGGGTGAGATAACAGGGGCACGGGAGAAAGAAAGCGTACGATGAACGTGAGGATTGGCATCCACACACGTACTATCACGAATTAACTAACATTTCCGTCGCCCGGGGTTTAACCCCTCGTGCCCCTGTACGCGTCTTTTTCTGGTCCCTGTATATCGCTTGGACTACCTCTACCTCGTCGTTGACGACGTCTCTCCTTTCTATGGCTAATATTGCGCGCCTTCATATACACGTCACCCACACGCCAATCCCGAAGAAGTAAAGACTCGTTTGTTTTTCGCTTTCACCGCGACGACTTCGCACCTTCATTTTTGCTGTGTTGCACTTACTTATGTGGAACAGTATTTAACATACGTATATCAATGCTTCGGCACGCATGTCCGAGATGAGGGCTCCTTTATAAATTACGTTATCAAGATTATAATATAATATTACATTTGTTTGATTGTTATCCTAATATTGTAATCGATCGCTTTTTGCTAATAAAATCAATTGAAAACTGACCTTCATTGTTTTCCCGATCCTCTTCATTTGTTAGAACAGCGTAAATCTACGTGGAATTGTTTGTACCCTCGTAACAGGATTCGCAGCAGTAAAGATGACCTGAAAAAAAACAGCAACCTTGATTAGATGTTCGACATTCGCCTTAGTCATCTGACATTTCCTTATCCATTCGCTAATTCTGAATTCGCTTAATAATCACCCGACATACTGAATGCGATTCAAGAAACAGGTGTACACAAGAGTCGAAATAAATTCTCACGTAAAGTATCGAGTTAATGGAAAAATAAAAGCTAAGGGAAAACAAGTGGCGACGGACGTTGTTTAAAGCACACTATTAACATTGTTGTATACAGATGCCACTTATCTTTGTTTTCTTGTTTTGCTCATTTAACGAGTTTCTTCGGAGACTCAGTGAATTCATTGTTGACGAAGCCTGAAAAAATTGCAATTATTTAATAATAAAACTGTAGAATACAAATATAGCTGAATATATTGTCCGTAGTTCCAGTGTTAAAACATATGATAACTCTTGGAATTAATACGCCAGGAGTCTAGAAATTTGTCTAATTCCGACGATGTTATTTATTTTCTTTGGTCATTGAATGTTGAAAGATTTAACGAATCGTATCTTCAAGTATCTGTTGTATTATTTTAGTGTTGTGGCAGTGCTGGCCATTAGGTTTTAAATACCTCGCCGAGCGAAAAGCCTTCGTGTGTACTTCTGCCCAGACCTAACTTTATAATAAGAATATTGAGGCACCGGCTCTGCTCCAATGGCTACGAGGATCTTATGATCAGATTATTTCAGTTACTTCATTCGACATGTTTCTAATTATTTACTAATTCATTCATTTCCTGTACACGCAATTATTTATTATCAACATAGTTTGATGCACTCTGAATACTCTCGACATTATTTGTGCAATTTCATAATATTATTTCCCTAACAGTTTGTCAGCCGTAATTATTACGATAATTAATCTTGAAATTTGCAATTACAATGGAAGATGGCATACATATTTATTTGACCGATAAATATTTATATTATGCAAAGTATCATTTTCACGAATGACGCCTAGTCGTTGAAAGAACGACGGATATTGATAGGTGAATATAAAATATGTCTAATGAATTCGACGGTACTCAGAAGCGCGTAAAATGATTCAACGACAATGACGAAATTTGACTCGCAATCAGATAACAGACAACAACGATTCGCCCTCGTTTTTCGAGGATCAACAGTACATATATGTTTACGATGTAAGGAGCCAAGTTACGTACAAAGTTCACACGCGTATGCTTTGCTTCCAGCAAAACACCGAGAAACACAAGCGCGCAATTAGAATCTCACTACTACGCGACAATTGCCAAATCGAAATGCATTTGGAAAGTCCCGTGCGTTATCGTGTGTAGAAAGGATATTTGCGTAGCGTGGAAGTATCAACGTCTAATGACGACAATCGAGTTCATTTCGACACGAAACGCAAATAATACGTCGCCATATTGAAACTATCATGTGCGATTCATAATTGATATTATTAAGTTCTTTCCATATATTATTTTGCTAATGTTATTTCTTGTATTTAGAATACTACCGCTTAATCTGTGTTTTGTATTTTAAATATCGATAATATAATTTTCTTCTTATCGATCCTAAATATCCGGTTTTTATACCCGAATCTTGAAATGTGTATTAATGGCGGTGTGGAGGAACAATTGTTATTGCAATGTTCTGCAAAGTACTCTCTGCAAGGTTAATTATAAATGTACAACAATAAAGTTGTTGTATGAAAAATGCACCTGATAAACCGGATAGAACTTTGTCACGGACTTGTGATTGGATCACGTAATTTCTTAAAGATATGAACGCGACTTACGGAATAAACTGAAGAACTTACGAAGGTGGAATACTGAAAAGTATGTTGTAATCTAAAGAATAAGGCGAACTGAGTATTCCAGTAATCCTGTGTGGGAAAAGGAGTTATTGGAATGCACAACGAACGATTTTCCGATCCAGGAATTAAAATAGAACTGACAGTCATCAAATAGTCCGACGAAGTCGTTGACGCGTAAATAAAAGTGACGACGCGAATTTAGGAAAACGGTATGTCACCGTAAAACCTGCAAAAGACACGCGCAACGAAAATAGCAGGAAGATTATAGATCATTATAATTGGTGTAGCAGAACTGAGAAAGAACTAACCGAAATATATCCATTCTTTAGCAGGAACCCTTAACCTCGCTGATAGATCATAATAAATTATAACAGTAGGAAAGAATCGAATAATATGTGGACGAGCTTGAACCAAGACCTTCAACTCCTCCCCATGTTTAAAGAGCGAAATTTGACCATAGAACATAGCATCACTAGATCAGTAATCAAGGAACTTTTAGATACTTGAGTCAAACTCCTCCAATATTCTACATCGATCTACAAAATGACTTGATTAAAAATCAACCTATAAATAAATTGGGTTCATTGCGATGCTCAATAAGTTACTAATCGCTCGTCAACTGTTTTCTATCGATGACATTCGGCATTCGCAGCATATCGTAAAAGAGAAATGTCAGACAATAATCGAGAGTATCACCTTTCTCAATTTTCTTTTCTCTATATGTACAAGTTGAGTATGGTAAGTAGTCGATGGGCTTATGCGAAGCATTGTATAGGTTGACATGCTGCAAGCAGTGAACACTGTCGAGTTCCGAATTTCGTTGGCCCTCGTCGTGGTCATGCCTTGGACAAGTGTCGTGCGTTGTAACGATATTGCTTTCGAACGGAGGAGAGCAATGACCTAGTGCGCGCGGTGCACGTGTGCCGGGTAGAAACCACGACGGCTGCCTCAGGACGGGGCATTGGACGCCGCGTGCGGCCAACGACGACGGCTGGGATGGGTCGGGTTGGTGTTTGTCATAAAATCTTTTGGCCGTGGTAGTGGCAGGGATGGCAGGGATGGCAGGGATGGTAGGGATGATAGGTGATGGTATAAGTGACGATGGTGGTAGGGTACTGTCGGGTGTAGTAGAAACGACACGCTCGTCACATCCCCACAGCCGACGATGCTGCGATGGGGGCCCCTCGTCGATACTCCTCCGTTGATTCGGATAATGGAGATTGCCTGGCAAAACCCAACCTCGATTCTCCCGCGATGTAAAACATCGAAATTTTATGTGAATGTCTATGAATATTAATAATAATATAGGCGGAAAAAAGTGACGATCACTGAATAAGTAATCGGCGAACGTCGCTGCTTAAAATGCTATCGGCGGGATGCTTATTTTGCCCCGTAAAAATGGCATGATTTAGTTTCAAGTTGTGTGGTATAAAAGGTGCCATGAAAGGACCGCAGAAGTTTCAAATGAAGTCGATCGAAAAATATGCTAACTCCTAGGATTTCTTTTTGGTACGGGTATTTAAATTGCACCGCATTTTGTTAAACGTTTGTCACTTTCCTTTTTGTTATGCTATTTCTTATATGATAAGAGCAACAATTACGTATGTGTTCTTACATATGCAAGACGTGTTGAGCACAAATGCTAATTCACTTTAATCTGCGCTGTTTTCGATTAAAATACCGGAATTCCAAAGTACCTGGAAGTTTATTTACAAAATAAAAAATGCAATTCTACCGAGGCTTTATTATTGCAATATGCTTAGGAAAATATTAAAAACAGACATATCTTGTCCTGTTAGTCCGTTCTATTGATCTTTTGTCGTTCCCCCTGATAACAGCGCGATGTAATAAACCCCCTTATTACTGAACAACGAATGGTAAAAATGCAAGAAAGAATTAAAATATTATTTGGAGCATAATGGTAAGCAATATTTATAATTGCAACACTATAAGGACATAATAAATGTTTAAAGAAGCAAACGAATTCCGTGGACAAGAAATCTAATGTTAACCCATGGATTTATGTAAGTTACATGGCCAAGACAAGATTCAATTTATTAATAAAATTTATGATATTTATGATAGAAGCCGTAGACAAATATTGGACATTGAACTCCAGAGTAAAACGATTCTTTATCTTACGTTAGATGCCAAGAACCGAGTTAATGTTCTTTAAAAACAATGTTTTCTAAAAGTGTATTAAGTTGTGTCTAAGTCTGCGACAAATATATTTTTACGTAAATATTTTAAGAACACTATTTACGTACACCACAAATAGTACTTATTAAATCGTAATAAATTACTTGTGAACAACATATTGTAAAAATAAATTGAATTTGATACGATCTGTTACGTGATGAAACGAACGAGGCGGATCGAGTTCAAAAAAACGTATTAGTTACGTGAACAAACATATTTTCGCACAATGCAATAAATAAACAGTGATACAACAGGAGTATTAGAAGCTATAAGCGATCACTTGTCAACTAATAACGAGGATACTCTACTGTACGGATATTTATTGTTGTTTGTATTCTGAGAAGCTTACAGGTACTCGAAAATTATGTAACTTCCGACCGATAAACCGATCGCGACCCCGATTAGTCGGTAATTCCTTTAATTAGAATGTATTTCAAACTGCGTGTGTACTTTCTGATGAAATCATATATCCACATATAACCACATATCTCCTACTACATCCAACTGATTGATCATCATGAATCAAACTAAGAAAACCAACTATATTCTTCTTTATTCAGCTCACCTTTATTGTGAAAAGAATAAGCTAAGACAAGTGTTATGTGTAATTAAACAACCATAGAATCATATTTCCTGAGCCTTTAATGCATGTGGATAATGAAAACTGTCTAGAACTAACTGCTGCGAGTATGCTTGAAGAACTAAATGCGGTATAAGAAATAATATGAGCAAGATGCAAGCATCAATGTTGAGAATGGTGGTTAAGGGTTGAAGGAAGATTATAAATATGGAATACGAGGGCGACAGTGTTATCGAAGACGGTCCTGAAGAGACACGTGGGTCGGTAAGAGCTTACGTGAGTTCGAAACGTACGTAACTACGGGGTCGGGGTCACAGAGAGCATCCACGAGGGGCCACGAGGGTGAGACGTCGAAGGTAGAAGAAGAGATTGAATAGTGGGAGAAATGAACCAAGCTGAGGATAGCAAACGGGTGGGAGAAGGAGCAAGCTGAAGCGACGTGGAGAGGGTCGAGGCAACGAGCGGGTCTAGAGCGATGTCGTACCTTGACCAATCTCAACGCGACTTGTTTTAAGCTATGCCACCGGCGACCTTAGAAACGAGTCGCGATCATGCCGAAACCGAAATGGCAAAGGGAAGAGGAGGCACGACTTGGTCCTCCTCCTTCCCTTCTACCACCTCGTCGTGCTATCTTCGCGTGCCTGTTCACGGCCGTCGAGATTGCACGGACACCGCACAGTCAGCGCGATTGCGAAACACTAACTTTTAAACGTCCCCGTGTAACTTGCATATTGCCCAAGCGTATCCTCACTATGGCTTATCCGGCAAACTCAAAGAATTATAAGATTCTTACTTTTCGTGACCATGTCCGCTTATTAGCCTCGTACGAAGCCCCTTTGCCTTATTCAGACATGGCTGAATATATTATTTTATTCTCAATGTTAGCTACTATAAGTTAGGCTTCATAGCCTTGAGTAAAGACTAGATGTGCGTAATGGATCTATTACGTACAAAATCCGCAAATACCGCGAAATATCTCAATAAGAAAGGACAAAAGTATGCGCACTTACGTGTTCGCGAATTGCCGTGATAGTAGGAACTCGTTTTACATCTTTTCTCATGCAGTCAAATGGACCGGAAACGGATGATCATGCTTTTTGCGGTGATACCGGATACGCAACTGAAAAGTATATATGTTAAAGCATAGTACTGTTTTTATTTCATGGTAAAAATATGAAGGTGTTGCAAATTTAAGCAAAATAATTGGTGACAGTGTTATTATTATATATAAACTTCGGTTTTTACTATAAATACGTCATTTATACCTTTTACTTATTGCGCATTTGCTTAAAACTTTAAGGCTGGTTACACGTAAAGTCACTATCTCGAGCATCATCCTGCATTTAAGGAAATCCTGTTATGCTCTGGTAAAGAAGTAGTCCGCCTTCTGAAAGGCTTTCTCCAGGTTCGTATTAACGAACGGATGATGTACCTGTTGAATTATAATCAAGTCAATACGTATGTCGAGCTTTTAATTCTCTTCAATTATTCTTATTCACTCAAATTAAATAAGTAGCTATAAGTAGCATTAAACTTTCTCTAATCCAGTCTTTGCTATGTAATTTAAGTAAATCTGTATACGTGCGTATATTAATGATACTAATTTGAAATTGACTGAAAGTTACCTAATTATAAGTCAAACCTATAATGATAGATTAGATAATTACATTATTAATTAATACACGTGTACCTAAAGGTTTCTACAAGCTGTATCTTCAAGGTCTGCTGGCAATTAAAAAATAAAACTTAACTCTAGAAATGGAGTTATTAAGCAAGATTTGACTAAAGCTTGTAGAAACGATTAGAAACTTTGCTTTGTAAGAGGATGGACTTAAGAATTACAGTAAAATACCAAGATTTACATTTTATCGAACAATTAAGGGAAAAGTCAGGGTCCTTCTTGACTCCTTCGAGAATCAGTTGGGGCATTCATAGATCGGAACCCGATATGGCTCGCTGGAAATATTAAACGAGGTCGAATCAGCATTGCCGCTTCAAGAAGAAAGTAGAAAGAAGGGATAGTAAGGTCGATGACCTTACACCACGTGCAACAATGTATGCCATCGGATGCAGTCTGCGGTGTATTACGCTTCAAGGCCATGTGGCTATCGAGACTTTGTTTAGCTTTCTCTTCCTTGTCGGCCTTTTCCCGCCGTTACGTAATCTCTAACTAGTGTGCCAGAGGTAAGGAACTCGTCTAGGAATGATGTAGCCAAAATAAGAGGATCTATATATTGTGTATGATACAAGTTATCTACCAGTGCCTTCTTTCCAAAACCTAAGAGTAATGTAATTTCTTTCGACGCGTCCTACTTTCGGCCGATCCCTAAGAAAAAGCATGGTGCGCACGGAAAGGGCGATGACATACTTTACAGCGGCTTTCAAAGTCTTTAATGATGCAATACGCCCTTTTAAACGTTACAGCCGCTTCTCTCTTTCTATGTTTCCGAGCACAAATGCAGTTGCTTTAGGATTCTATCTATTCCTATTCTATATTCCCTGATTATAACTCGCGTGAAAGGGGGATAACCGATTATCTTTTGGATGTTATCATATTTTCTACATGCTCAACATAATTTAGGGTCAATGCACTTCCACATGCAGTGTGGAAGTTTAAAAAATAACACACCTAGTTGTATTTAAAATCAGCTTCGTTCTCGGCGTTCAGTTTGGTTCTAACGTAAATATAATGAACTATTTTTTGGTTGCAAGAAGAGAGGAGGTTAAAATGAAAAATATTTCACTTAAATATTTGATTTGCTGTTTATGCTGTTTTACTACGATAGTTTGGTATACTTCCGCCCAAAAATGACTTATTTTGAAGGGCTATATTTATTACGATATATAGAATATGTCATATCAGAAACGAACGAAATTGAATGCAATAATAAATTAATGCGAATAATAAAATTAAACTCTTTAAAGCCAACTATGTATGCGCAGCTATACTAATCATTCACGCGATTACGATATCTACAAATTGTAGAATGCCAATATACAATATGTAAATTATATAATACGGAACATATATATTATTAATATATAGTTGAACAATTTTTATCAATATTTTATGTAGTAACCTAAGAGTACGTACTTGCGTACAGTTAACACCCGAAATGTCCAGCGGAGGAAATTCTATCACAATGTACATTGCCAGTCACAAATACTTTCCCATCCTCACTGGAAGTATTTCTACTTAGAAACAGAAAGAATAATATTTAATATTTCAAGGAGATAAAGTATTAAATTCATTTCAATCTACCTTTCTTTTGCCGATATAATTATTTCTTCCAGAAACTTGTACGCGGCGAAGAAATTCAAACTGAAGTTGGTGGGCGAATACTTATGAGAGGCAGTGCGTACGCCGCTAATTTGTGTCGACGATTATGAATGTGACTTTAGTCGTTTTCTTAACTCTTTTGATTATAATTGCATATGCTTTTCTTTCCTGGACACAATTTATTATCAGTATCTTTCAATATCTTTGCTATTGGGTTAATTGACGAATATATATTAACCGGACTTGCAAATATATTTACTTTAAAAGTCGCGTGAACGAAAAGTGACTTCGGTCACTTTCGTAATTGTTGGCACATTTAATGCATACTTTTCCAGCATTCTATGTGTTTTAATTATACATAGGATTATACCTTAATTGTTTATCAATCGCCTTCATTCTTCAGCCTTCTTTTGATAGAAATATTTTAATTAAAACACTTCAACTTTGCGCACCGGTTTCTTTTCCACTTTCAATAATTCAGGTGTTACGAAAGTTCGAATCCAAGCAGTGCTGACAACTTAAACTGCAACAGCTTCGCAGAACAAATATTTTATTCAAGATAGTCGGCAGAATTATGATATTTTTAAACATTATAAAATATAATACTAATCAAATTCAACAGACAAAATATATTACATTGAACATGATGACAAAATTGTAGCGAAAATTAAAAAGTAACAAAAAATGCTTTTCGTATCCCTGCTAGATAAAACCCTGTTTGTATCTGGTAACTCTGAAGAGTGTTTTATAGTTCGTGGCTTAAAAAAGCCGGAAACCGCTAAAATAGCAAACATTCTAACCTTTTGTTGTCGGATAACGCTTATTTTGTGACGATTGCAATCATCGCACAATAAAATAACACATGATAAATTGTTGTTGATGATTGCATTGGATAAATCCATACCAAACTAATCAAAATGGTACGTTCAAAACTATTCACTCTTAGCAGTGTTTAATTACTCAAACACTAAATTTGATCTAAAACGATGCTGCAATTTTATAAGGCATTCAGATACCTAAGAGTTGAAACTTTAATAAAGAATAACTTACTCGTTAACTTTCGTAAACATTACATAAAGACAAAACTTGTTACTCATCATTACAATGTTGAACCAGAGTTCACAAATGATTAACTTTCTACCCTCTTACATTACAGACGATCGGCAAGAACAATAAGATGCTTCAGCATATTAACTATAGAGTCAGAATTATATTACAAGACTCTAGAACTTTCATTGGTACATTCAAAGCTTTTGATAAGCATATGAACCTCATACTTGGAGATTGTGAAGAATTTCGCAAGATTAAACCAAAGAACACTAAACAACCTGAGAGAGAAGATAAACGTGTATTAGGCTTTGTATTGCTAAGGGGAGAAAATATTGTATCTCTAACTGTAGAAGGTCCACCACCACCAGAGGAAGGTTTACCAAGAGTACCTATTCCTGGTGCTGCACCTGGACCTGGCATGGGCCGTGCTGCTGGTCGTGGTATGCCAGCCAATGTTGCTGGAGTACCTGCTGGTTTGCAAGGACCAGTTAGAGGTGTTGGTGGTCCATCTCAACAAATAATGACACCAGGAGGTAGAGGGCAAGTTTCTGCACCACCTCAGATGCATCCAGGTGGTCCTCCAAGAATGCCAGTTGGTGGACCACCACCTGGAATGATGGGACCTCCCCCAGGCATGATGGGTAATTTTATGAGAAAATTTGTTGAAACTAATTCTATTGTGTGACTTCTTACATTAAATAAAAACAACAATTTCTTTCAGGTATGCCACCAGGAATGCCTCCAATGGGCCGTGGGGGTCCTCCTATGGGACCACCAGGGATGAGAGGACCACCTCCAGGCATGATGCGTGGTGGCCCACCACCCCGTCCCTATTAAAAACATTTCCAAAAAAATATATTGTCATATCTAGTAATAATAAAAGTGACTTTTGTAATAAGAAATTTGATTATCATTTATATGACCAATCCTTTAAAAAATATAACACTGTATTAGTCCATTTATTAGTAGATAGTAAAGAATCTGCTTAAAAAAGTTGATGATACTGTGTATTGTATAAACAAAAGGGTGAATGATCTCATGGAATGGGGTAACATCAATAATATAATACTTATGTATCCATAAAAGATTTGATTATTCACACTAATTGTTTACACATGATGAAATTCATGAAAATAAAGATCGAAATTTGATACGAATTTCGCGCAGAATACTGTTACATATAGAAACATAAATATTTTCTTACTCCTAGTTTTTGAATGTATCATGTAGGCAGTTTCCTTGGTAGAAAAAGTGTCTGTCCCTCCTATATCTATGTTCTGTACAAAGACAAGAGATATTAAGCTGTTCAAAATAAATATATATATAATATATATAGCTGCTACAAAGTTTTTAACTTGTATCAATCACATTAACGTACGTTGTACAATATCAAGCATATGATATCGCAAAATGAACATAATCTTAACAGAATAAGTACAATTAGTGTGAAATTCTTTTAATTAACGATCAAGATTTATTATTAGCAATAAAATGGGAACCATTTTTATGTACACGATACGATTTTAATGGTATCATAGATAACTTTTCCTTCACTTTATCCGAGTTCTGTGGCATGGTATTTACATCTTACACGATATTTACAGCACTGCTACTAGAATACGAAGCGTGAGCAAGTGACAGATTCGTAGATTTAAACCTTTATACTTAGTACCATATATATCACATATACAAAAAACTGTAGTCTTATGTCTGACACATTTGTAGTATGAAATATGCGATGATTGTATCTACGAGTGTGCGAAATGTCTCATGCTGTTGTAGTTAATCATGATATCACTAACATTGTACAAAATGTATGATTGCTTCAACCTGCTTGTATCAAAACTTATTGCAATAAACATAATTAACACATATAGTCACAGATAATGTATTAGCTTAGTCTCATAAATGTAGAAGCTGTAATTTTGAAACGGTTGAAAGTATTGGTTCCATTTCAGTATTACTGCACCTAAATACACCAACGGCGATTTTTCATAGTATAAAATTAAACTACAGTTAAATCAGAAATTAGAATATTGCAAGCATAAAATTATGCAATTAAAATTTGGCACATACTGTATACAGATAAATCAGTACCATGAATCATGATTGGATGAACAGATTATTTATACGAGTTTTTCATTCATCTTCTATGTACCTACATATCCTTTTGCTAACAAAGTATCGTAATAAATCTGATAACTCTTGACTTTTTCCGATTCATTAGGATTAATCACAAATTATGCGCATACACATATGCACTACCTGTATGTACATATGAATATACATACATCTACACGCATCCATCTGTATAAAATATATGTATATGTGATCTATTGTGAGAACCATACTTTTCTGAGACGTTTCTCATAAAGATTCAGTTGCAGTTGGAACATAAATTATGAGACATCTGAATTGTTATGAATTATTATGATCGCTCGTGTGTCTCAGCGATATTACTGGACTTCTTATTTCTTCTACGTGATTCTCATTGGGTTCCACCAGGTATTGAAGATTATCAAAATTAATTTCTGTCGGTCCTAAAGATGTCTTGAACATGTTGATTTCCGAACTGCATATAGTATCTTCTATTTCTATGTTACTAATAGTATCATCTGCACAAAATAATGAGCATTGGAAAACGGTACAGAGATGGTAAAAAAAGAAAAGTTTCACTTGCTGAAGTTATGAAAAATAGTAAAGTATGGCAAATCATTTGATATAATGGAACGACATGAGAATATTTCTCACGCTGATCGAGTACGTGATCAAGAACTTATATTCTCATAAAAGGCAAAGGGTTTAATTTATTCAATATCCAATATACCTTGCATGTTTATAAGTTGACTTGAACTTATGAGTATTTCCTTAGTTCCCAACAATTTGGAGGGATCTACAGAATTGATTACATGAGAATTCGCATTCGTATAAACATCTTTACTCTTTCTATAAGAGAAAGATATAAATTAATTAGCAGAAACAACGTGATAATAAATTATGCACATAAAAAATATATTCTCGGTAATCGATAAGCTGTCTTATCGAAATTTTACTATTATTTCTAATTATAATTCAATACTTATCGATATTCAGAATAATCCTTTTTACTCAGACAAATTTGAACTGACCTGTGTTGCTTTTCGTCCTTAACAGAGGTGATAACAGTATCAGTTTTTACAGCTGACTCTTTGTCTAGAATATGCAGATTACTGTTACCGTGTTCCTTTAAAGAACGAGCATTCGAGTTTTGTATCACAGTCTTAGTTTCTGAGGTAAGGACACTGGATGATTCAAGTAATTGAGATAGAACTTTATTTTTTTCCAGAACATCCTGTCGAACATTGAACACAATCGTATTCCCAGGCTAAAAAATGTAATTTATCTTAGATTCCAATACAGTTTCAAACCTGTAACATTAATGCTCGGTGATTTTTTATCTTTTATTAACTATTGTTTCAGTTCATTAGGAAATGTAATATGTCTATCGTATTTCGGCAAGCTATGTGAAATTGGTGGAAAGTGTTTCGTTTCATGCAATAAAAATGCAACACCTCCAACATCCAATACTTATGTATTGATAATAAATAATGAGTACAGAAATATCATGTTGAAAACCTTTATGTTGGGCTTTCCAGACTCAGTATGAGATGAATTAGGGGATGATAACATAGTTACAGCTTGTTCAGCATTGTTCAACGAAATGTGATGTGGTACCACATTAATTGATGCTGTATTATGTTGGCCAGTAACACATAAGTTCTTTCCACCCATTATAACTTTGCCTAGAACTTCCTGCAATTTGAGATAAAATTAGTGAAACACATACTTACTTATTCTTTAATCCACAGAATAATTAATGGCAATGCAAACTCAATATGTCAAGATACCTTGCCTGCATGGGAAAGTGTTACTCCTTTGGTGTGTCCCTTTTGTATAACAATCACGTTAGTCTTAGATGCTAATTTTGTATTAGGATGGTGTGATATATTTACAGTTTTATTAGAATTCAGTGTTAAACTCTGAAAAAATAACATAATTATTAACATGAGCATACGCTACTCGTATTTTACAATTATCGGGGATTGCGAACATAATTCCTTTATTGTTAAATAAGTTGCTCAAAGAACTATCTTACAATAAACAAAAGATCATTACACGAAATTTAACAAAATGTGTTACCTTGGCAGTAGTTTGATGATTGAGCGAAGTAGGCAGTTTTTTACAAGTTAACATAGTCGGCGTTTGTTTAACATGAGGTGGACCAGGACCACTTGAAGTTGTAGTACCTGGGCATACTGCTACAACTCGATGAGAATTGCCTACCAATGATTGAAGAAATATAGTAGTTGGAAGTTATAAAAATATACTCTTTATTTTTTACAATATATATACTTTGTAATTGCGGCAATCCTTACTTGATGTAACTTTAGTCGTCGTTGATTTTGTGTTAGAGTGTACTATCGAAGTCACACGTTTTGCGTTAGGAACACTTACGATTGCATTCCCAGTGTTGAATGATTTTTGCAGACTATGAGATGCACTGGGGGTTTTAGAATCTAAAAATAATACAGGTATCTATATTTTTAAGTCGCAGATGTAACTGAATTTTTGACTAAATAAACGGAGATCTGATTTATGTATACATACTCGAATTATCCTGCATTGGAGGGTCTGAAATATCAGACTGTATGTTATTTTTTGAGACACCTAGAGAACTACTGGGTAACAGAACTGCTGGTGTTACTTTTGTACTTAATTTATTCTGGGTCGTTGTTATTTTTCCTTTACTTTTCGCGGTACTGGTTGTACAAGCAGGGATAATTTTATTAATATATTTACCAGCTTGGATGAGTGTCTGATTGCTGATATTTCCCTCTGCTAACTCTTTAGTATCTAAATTCGATATGTATAATAAATAAATAAATAAGTTATTAATATGCAAATTACTGCACATAACTACAGACCTGTGATTGTAGATCCACTACAATTTAAATTAAATGGTATTACAGTAACATTTTGTTGTGATAAATTTGGAGTAGGATGTGATAAGGGCACTGTATTTTCAGATCCTTTTTCAACAGCACCATGATTTAATACCCCTAAAGAACCAGAGGATACCACTAGAACCTAAATACCATATTACAGTTAAACCCTGATCATGAAATTACGAAATTATTTACAACTATTTTTAACCTTATTTGGTGGTGCCATTGGCAGTGGAGATGGAGATTTCCGTTTCGCGGAAATAAAACGTTGTTCAGTGACATCATGATTAATGGTTTCAATGTCAGCAGCCTTGTTTTGATTTGAATCTGTAATCTGCAAGGATTGCATGGTTTCAACTACAGGTTTAAAAGTCATCATTTTAATCTTAATAAGAGCAACTGTACAACAATCATAATAAATAGAAACAAACATACAATTAAACGAAATTACTTTAAGTAGTAAATGGAATGAAAACAGAAGAACTTTATTCTAAACAAGGATACACTTTATGTACCTCTGTTGAAGCAATTCTTGTATCACATAATTCTTCATCACCAGAGGAACATTCATTTTCTGTCCATAATTTTCCACCAAACATTACATTTGCTTGAGATTCACAGTCTGCATCTACAAGAATAAACAAATATACTGTGAACTGTTGTACAAGAAAACAGATACATGTAGGAGCTGAATGTATACATACAAGCAAAATAAAAATGAAAGCATGCAGTATCTTAACCATATAAGATTTTACATTGAGCAGAAATCTCAGATGTTTATTAAAATAGACTTTATGTTTTTCTCAAACAAGGTATACCATTTAAATCTTCCTTCTTTGTAATAACTATAGCTTTCCTTTCATTTGCAGCTGCTGTTGCAAGAGATAGACTGTTTGCCAATGTTGTAAAGGTAGTTCGAGGTTTTAGTCTTGGTAGTAATGGAATAGCTCTGCGACCTTCAATGGTCCAATCTGTGCCAGTGTTTGGACCATTTAATCTATATAACATTTGTATGTAAAGTCAAAGCATAGAATATGTTTCTTATCTTAATAGGCTTACAGTTAACATCTATTAGATATGTAAAATATAAATATCTTTCTAATATGTATTGGAAGCATACTCTAATACATACAAAACTATATGTTATATATAGATTGATTTTATAACATTAAACAGGCAAAGCTAATTATGAAAGCATTATGGTAATCATGAACACTTACTGTTCAGCTATAGTAGCTAATTTCTCATCATTAACAGCTCTTCTTATTTCAGCACGGTGCCTTTCATTAGAGATGTGTAGAACTCTGGCAAGTTCTTGTAATAATTTTTGTTTTTCACTAGTAAATGGTCCTTGGGCACGTAATACAGAAACCATACTCCCATATGCATCTAATTCTAAATTTCACAAGAAATGGGATGACCTTAATAAACAATATACTATATGCATCATAATAATAATTATCATAGAGGACTATTTTTATTCAAAGTAAATAATTACTTTTCACACATAACATTCTTTTTTGAATCATTCATGTTCCTTCATATTAGGAAATAGGACAATTTAAATGAATTGGCATAAGAGGTATATGATATTGAATTAGCTCCATTAGCTGCCTTTTAAATTGTTATGTAAATGTACTGTTTAATTGATGTATGTTAATCAGCAAGAAACAAAGAATTCCATTATATAAGCACCATTATTTAAAATTTATATGTTCTATATAATATCATGTTGTATCATATATCAGATAAAGCCTACTAGAAATATGTTATTATATACATATATCATCTGTTAAGAAACAGAAGTCCATAAACAGATGTTAATAGGTTGGATATTGATACAAGTAATTTAATTGATCCAACATAAAGGGATGTGATGACTATACTATTATATTATTCAACATCATGTAATGTCATTTCTTGCCTAAAGAAAGGAGCTACTAAAGATACTTAATGCTCTATCATATACTTTCTTCTATCATAGGCACATCAACTACAATGATAATAAAAGTATACTACAGCTGAGACATGATAAAACATGTGAATTATGAAATAAGAATAACTGCATTACTTGTGTTTAACATCAATACCTAGGCACTCTAATTCGGGGTACAGATATTTGTATAATTTCGTAGAGAATAGCAGTTAGCATCCATAACGATGATTGCATGATGTTAAAAGAGAAATAGCTAGATCAATTTATACTTAATAAACTGAAGCTTAATAATTATAACGTACGGATTTCTCGTTCTCCCATTTCATATAATGTATAAAACATACATCGTTCGTTTTAAGACTCGGTACGTTATACACTGCTAGTCTATTGATACACTAGGAAGCTTGATTGTTACTAAAAAAGACAGTTATGCGAAGCATAACCTTACCGAGACAGCGTAAACATTTTCTGCATTCGTCACGAGTCATATCGTACCGCACTGGCCACATGATTATATCATTCATTTATTACAATAAATGTGACAGAATTTCTATATAATTTGTACACCTTTCCCACATTTTCGTTGCGCCGTTGACAGCACGATAAGTTGATGATGAACTTATCCTACAATTATTATTATTATTATTTATAGCACAACCGTTCCTTCATAAATACGTTGGCGTTATTGCCGGATCGAGATAATTCCTTGCTCCGTTCCATTGGTGTACCTGACAAGAACTAGGTTCGAGATCTCGATTCAGTTTAAATAAGCATAGACGAAATATCGTCAAAATTTAAAAGTCACCAAAATAAATTCTAAATGACCCAAATCGATGGTAAATGATGTATAAACATATTCTAGGACGATTTCTGGTCGAAAGAAGTGGTTTAAAAATTTGTATGGGCAAAAAATGGGTCGACCCCAAATCGAAAAAATGTGAAGGGGTATACCTTCAAAAATTGTCAAAAAATGAAAGTCGCCAAATTACTTCTAAACGACCCAAATTGATGGTAAATGATGTATAAACATATTCTAGGACGATTTCTGGTCGAAAGAAGTGGTTAAAAAATTTTTATTGGTCAAAAATGGGTCGACCGAAAATCGAAAAACTGTGAAGGGGTATACCTTCAAAAATTGTCAAAAATTGAAAGTCGCCAAAATAAATTCTAGATGGCCCAAATCGATGCTATATGATGTATAAACATATTCTAGGACGATTTCTGGTCGAAAGAAGTGGTTAAAAAATGTTTATTGGTCAAAAATGGGTCGAACCCAAATCGAAAAAATGTGAAGGGGTATACCTTCAAAAATTGTCAAAAAATGAAAGTCGCCAAAATCACTTCTAAACGACCCAAATCGATGGTAAATGATGTATAAACATATTCTAGGACGATTTCTGGTCGAAAGAAGTGGTTAAAAAATTTTTATTGGTCAAAAATGGGTCGACCGAAAATCGAAAAAATGTGAAGGGGTATACCTTCAAAAATTGTCAAAAATTGAAAGTCGCCAAAATAAATTCTAGATGGCCCAAATCGATGCTATATGATGTATAAACATATTCTAGGACGATTTCTGGTCGAAAGAAGTGGTTAAAAAATGTTTATTGGTCAAAAATGGGTCGAACCCAAATCGAAAAAATGTGAAGGGGTATACCTTCAAAAATTGTCAAAAAATGAAAGTCGCCAAAATCACTTCTAAACGACCCAAATCGATGGTAAATGATGTATAAACATATTCTAGGACGATTTCTGGTCGAAAGAAGTGGTTAAAAAATTTTTATTGGTCAAAAATGGGTCGACCGAAAATCGAAAAAATGTGAAGGGGTATACCTTCAAAAATTGTCAAAAATTGAAAGTCGCCAAAATAAATTCTAGATGGCCCAAATCGATGCTATATGATGTATAAACATATTCTAGGACGATTTCTGGTCGAAAGAAGTGGTTAAAAAATGTTTATTGGTCAAAAATGGGTCGAACCCAAATCGAAAAAATGTGAAGGGGTATACCTTCAAAAATTGTCAAAAAATGAAAGTCGCCAAAATCACTTCTAAACGACCCAAATCGATGGTAAATGATGTATAAACATATTCTAGGACGATTTCTGGTCGAAAGAAGTGGTTTAAAAATTTGTATGGGCAAAAAATGGGTCGACCCAAAATCGCAAAAATGTGAAGGGGTATACCTTCAAAATTTGTCAAAAATTGAAAGTCGCCAAAATAAATTCTAGATGGCCCAAATCGATGCTATATGATGTATAAACATATTCTAGGACGATTTCTGGTCGAAAGAAGTGGTTAAAAATTTTTTATTGGTCAAAAATGGGTCGAACCCAAATCGAAAAAATGTGAAGGGGTATACCTTCAAAAATTGTCAAAAATTGAAAGTCGCCAAAATAAATTCTAGATGGCCCAAATCGATGCTACATGATGTATAAACATATTCTAGGACGATTTCTGGTCGAAAGAAGTGGTTAAAAAATTTTTATTGGTCAAAAATGGGTCGAACCCAAATCGAAAAAATGTGAAGGGGTATACCTTCAAAAATTGTCAAAAATTGAAAGTCGCCAAAATAAATTCTAGATGGCCCAAATCGATGGTATATGATGTATAAACATATTCTAGAACGATTTCTGGTCGAAAGAAGTGGTTAAAAAATTTTTATTGGTCAAAAATGGGTCGACCGAAGTCGAAAAAATGTAAAGGGTTATACCTTCAAAAATTTTCCAAAAATCAAAGTCGCCAAAATTGCTCCTAACTGGTCCAAATCGATGGTAGATGATGTATAAACATATTCTAGGACGATTTTAGGTCGAAAGAAGCGGTTTAAAAATTTATATAATATATTTATATAAAAAAATAGCTATTTTATCTGTCGGAGGGTATCATCATCCGTGACACGAAAATGTTTATATGGACTCTAGAGCCTGATCATACTGAAACTGCAGATTCCTTTGCGTACTTGGTCTTTTATAACACGCAGGATGTCAAAGGAAAATGCGAATTAAAATTCCTAGCCATGTCTGAAGGAAAGTACGAATTTTGGACGAGTTTTCGAACGCCGTTTTGTTCAAATTTGGCGGCTACGTCCGTTAAAACATTTTACTTTTCGACAGCGCGGGATCGCTAAATAATAGTCGTTTGAATGCACAGTTAATATCCTAATTAAAATAAAACAATATTACAATGGCAGAGGAGGAATTGCAACAAGCTTCTTCGAGGTTTTTACAGAAACTAAAAGGTAAAAGATTCTTCATTCTAATTCATTTTGAATACTGTTTACCAATTTCTCACAACCTTAATCTATTTCCTGATTTTTTAACTCTATTAAACAATAACTGAAACTTCCTTTAAATTAATTACACGTGTCTTACGTTGGTTTATTGTTATGTATTATGAAGGAGATTCTTATAATGAAGACAGTACAATTTTACAAGGCTATATTCTGAAGTCAATAATGTCCTGTATATTTTTTACATCCATGACACATTAATGTACTATTAACTATTTGTACCTAGGAATTTACAAAATAGATATTGGAACTCAAATATATTTTATTTTGTAGACAAAGGTAAAGAGTATGTTGGTTTTGAGAATTCTTTTAAAATACTACAAGAGCTAGCTGTATCAAAAGGATTAGAAAATGAGGATCTTGGTCTTCTAGCAGATATAATTACACAATATGAATATGGTTTGTATGCTCTCAAAAATAATATATTATTACATTGGATTCTTGGAAGTAGATTTCATGAACTGTTTATGAAGAAAAATAATGGTTATTATTATTTAACAGGGGCTGCCAAATTAATTGGCTTAATAAAGTGCCTTGTACCAAGATATAAAATGCCAGAAGAAGTAGTTAGATCTATGATTATTTGGTTTTTATCATCTGTAAATAAACTGCCTGTTACTGTATCAAAGATTACAATAGAATGGATTGTAGGTAATAAATCTTTTATTATTTTCCACATTTAAGGATATTGGCAAAGTAATAAGCCTAATAAAACCATTTGTTTTATAACAAAGTAGTTACTAATATAATCCAGTATCATTTCTGTGTTTTTAGGATTATGGGATTATCAATTAATAGATAGGAAAATTATTAATATATACTATGATGTCCTATTCTATCTGATGCTGAAGAAAGACAAGCTGGTAATATTATTTTCTTCAGTTTTGATTAATATAAAATATAAACAACTGACTATAACATCACCATAATAAGATACTCAATTAATTAAGACCACCTTAGGAAAGGTATATAGCAAGGCTCATTTATGTCCTAACAAAACCAGAAGATGTAACACGTAGAGATGTCTCTAGATTATTAAAGCTTTCTGAGAAATACATGAAACCTCAGAGGCACATTATTGCACTGCTGTCGTAAGTAAACAAAGCTGAACACAATTCTATAATCAGGTACAAGGATGTATGCACATAAGTAAATACACAAGTTAACTTTCAGATTATTCAAGTCCTATAAACCTGAGCTGGTTCCTGAGAAAATTCAATCAATGAACATAGACAGTGCATGGAGACCAATACCGGATGCATTAAGTATGAGATTCAGGGAGGCTAGAGATCGAGTGGATGTTAATGAATCTGTTACTGCACAAGCAGATTACTTCAAATGGAGTACAGTTCCGGTAATTATTTAATTATTCTTGGCAATATATTAACACTAGATCTACCAAAGGGGGTAAAATGATTGCTCTGCCATTTTTAGTTAAATTATTTGAATATACCACTGTGCATTGTTTGAGATTGATACATTTTTATTTGGTATGCATAATGCAACTAATAGAATCCATTCATTAACTTTAGTCTTTCAGCCATAATTTATATATAAATAAATGTGTAAGAGTAACTGAAGATATATTAGGTAGTTCTAGTGTTAATCTTTATATATCTCCTTTGTACATATGTTATACAGACGGGTCGTAAAAAGAGCGCAAAACCCCTTTTGCCATCAGTAGGGTACTTTCACCTTGGTTCTAGCATCTTTAAAGAGAATAATGTGAAATCTGTATTTGATATTTCTAGGTGAGTATACATTATAAATATTGAGTGTTAATATATACATTATTAACACAGTTTATTTACTTTAGTATGGAGCAGCTGGGAAAGTCTCATTTTAGTATTGAATTACCTGCTAATGCTGTGTCTCTTTTATCTAATATGGCTGGGTATCATCTGCTGACATACTCTGATTTTCAGTATCAAAGTAGATTTTCATATAATTTGTACAACACTCTTGTAAGAGGTATGTAATTATATCTTTGATTTCAGTAGCAAATCGATAATGGCTATTAATCTCTTAATTTTTTAGCTTTTATCTTAGAAAACGGAAAGTTTTCTGCGGAGGAAATGGACAAATTACTCGATATGACAGTAGAATTTTCACGTTACATGCAACAAGGAATACTTGTTATTAATTTATTCTTCGACGACTATTTATATTTCAATACAGGAGAACATCAATCTAAACTATTGGCTTTGTTGCAATGGATGATTTCAGTATCCAATGCTGGTACTGTATGGTTTTTAAATACTTTACAATCATACATATAATTATTAAAATAATATTGTTTAAACACCTTTCAGAACTCCAAGAAAAAATGCTGGTACATGTTCAAAATATATTTTACGAATCAACACTGAGTATGAAGTGTGAAATCATCGAAACTTTAAGAAAGTTAATTTGCAATTTGGTATGTCTTTAATAGTAATATTTCATTTCATTAATTGCTCGTTTATCCATCCAATACTTTTTTCCACATTACGAAAACACTAAATATCACTCGGTAAAAGGTGCTGTAGCACACAAAACATTTTCCAAAGTTATAATAAGTATATAATCGCACGTTTACAAATTCATATTCAAATAATATCTTTTATTAAGTCGTAGTAAAAAACTGTTCGTTGCACAGTTTATAACACAGTATAAATATAAGTCGTAATGGGATGGAAAACGTAGTGGTTTTAACATGTAATCAACTAATAATTCTATATAATTAACATTATAAAATGATGTTCTTGTAGTTTGTTAATCAAGGATTTAATGAATCTCGTCAGAGTGAGCCTGCACCCTTCTTAGGACAAGGTCCTACAGAAAAGATTGAAGATGTTGTTCCCGTTATCACAAAAATTACCGGAATTCTTATCGTGAATGGTTTAAATATACACTCACACGATACAGTTTTTCTTTCCGAAGCTTTATCATTTTATGAAGCGGTATGTTACAGCTATCAAATATTCAATTGAAGAATGTAATTACGATACTGAACTTGTTGCCACTACTTTATAATCTGCACTTTTTTTTACGAATATAGGTATGTACACTAGAAAAGCAAAGTACTATCTTGTCTGTAACATTAACTCCATCAGCAGTAGTTTATAGTAGTCTCGTTGCGGGAAGCTGTGCTATTTTATCTCGAGTTTGCAAGTTATTATTAAGGTATTAAATATGTGCATTTATTTTGTTAAATACTTAAGAATAAAACTTATGCACATTCTTCTACATTATATTTCAGTTATCGTGATATGGGTTTAAACTTAAAGAAGCGTAATTTGCAAAGTAGCTTTGAAGATGAGTTGATACTTATAGCTATGTACGGGCAGGACTTAGCTGCCGTTTTGTGGGATGGAGAGGTATGTATACTAAAAAAAAGTATATAAAAATTGCTGTGCGAATAATGCGGTAATGTTTCATTTTTCTCGTGCAGCTATTTTCGACAGAACTTGAACGTTCTTTTCTGGAATCTCTCCCGAAAAAGGTGATGGAAGATATAAAACGATTTAATTTAGGCCACTTTTTAAATATAAGTAATCACTATGCCATTTTACCTTACAAGACTATGTTAAACAAGACTGGATTAAACATTAATTCGAAAGAGGTATGATTCTTTTTATGTTTAACGAAACAAGTAGTTTGATTATTTCATCACGTATTTTAATACTATTGGAGTAAACGGATGATATATTAAGAAGTTCGAATTTTTTGTAGGATGCTCTAACAATGGCTGCACATTACTACCCTGCTGTAAGTGAACTTCTTTCAATATTTCATCTTTAAAATATGGAATTATTCATTTTTTAGAGACATATATTTGTTATACATTGCATATAACAGATATTTTAATGCCCATATATGCAATATTGCATGCAAATGTGCATATTAGTTTTAAGTTTTACGTTTTGTATGTCATGTATATACAGTAATAAGCACTGCCAACTCAGTTTTAAGAAATATCGGATATATCATATTAATTAATATAATATAAAAGATTAGATTTTTTCAAACCAAGAACATACAATAATAAAGTTATGTGTACGTATTGCATGGATTTTATAATAAATTTTGTTGAGTATGCGCTATTTTAAACAAGTTGTTTGCGTACAAAAATATCATCGAAATTGTTTTAAATAACTGTACCTATCTTTGATATTCCATTTTATTTCTCCGGATTTACATAAAAATTTTCATTTACTCCTCGTGTAACAGTCTTTGTATACATATTTTCTTAACTAAACGTTACATATATAAATTATTACGAATGCCTTGGGATCTGACGTTGTCAACTTACACCTTTTGACTTATTACTTCAGTTCAGTTTATAGTCCTTATGTGCTACTATATTATTTAATTTAGTAGACATATTACTGTTCCTTAAAAATGACCAAATTGCTTTTCAACCCTTGATATCTCCATCAAAACTATATCTTAGCAACATATCATCAATAAGATACCTCTTTGGAATAGTACATATAATCATTCTTCCCACCAAATTCATGATGCCTCGTACGTTCAAAACTACCTATCTAATTAAACATTGCTTATATCAGAGGCCGCGCTATGAATACAATTCATTCCTATGTAATTGAATACATCTTAATATTATCTTCCCTTAAAATACTACAGCACATCCTAATATTACCAACACTGTGCCAAAGAAAAACAAAAGTATCAAACTGATCACCTATAGCATAGATCCAACTTTTTGTTATTACTATTTAATTCTATTGCGAATCTTCTACTTTTAACCTTGTGTTCTATTCATAATTAATATGTATTATAAATTTCAAGCTTACGTACATGTACCGCGAGCATACAATAATTAATATTCGCCAACATTCGCTGATAGATACAGTGCCAGATTTAGAATAGATGAGACCAATTATTAAGAAAATATGTTCTAATCCTTTCATAGGATAAATTCACCGGAAATATAGTTTATTAATTACGGTTATCAATTATTAGTATACAAAATGCTGATAAAGCACACGAATCTCGAGATACTTCATTGTAATATAAAGAAAGATTAGCTATTCTTGCAACGTTCATTTGTATTGGATCGGTAGGAAAGAATTTCCAACAGATAGACATGAAATAATAATCAGTATCATGTTAATAAACAATCAGGAATTTCTAATTATTTATAATATGCAATTACGTAAGTTATAAGAACGATATACCTATCCAAGTAATTTACTTTCCGTTCAAATTGCGTTCGATACATAGGTTTTAAGATGTCGAAGTCTATTACTATTCTTATAAAAATACCAGCTTTTCCAATAATAAGACCACTCAAAAATAAAACCATGGATTATGAATTAGATTTCGAATCAAGGATTTTTTTAAAGTTTTGTTTTAAATTGTCATTATTATTTATTGTTCCAAAAATAAGACATGGTCTTACTATCGGAAAAGACCGGTATTCGAGTTAAGGCTTCCCGAAAATTGTAATCTCTATGAGTTTCTCGTATTATATTATACGTCATGCGTATGTCTTTCATACCGGCGTAAATGTATGCTTAATTACTTATATACATAAGAATGCATGCCTATCAGGATAGCGAACAATCTTCCATTTCAGGAAATCATATTAGTCAAAACATTGCCTTCCTTTTTTTGATATTCTGATTACACTGCTCTTCGATATTCGAAATTGAATGTACACATTTACCAAACTTTTGACGATTTCTCTGTAATTGCATTGCACGATATAAAAGATAATCCGCGATACAAAGATGTTCTCGAAAAGAGCGACTTCATTAACTTTGATAAAGGTGCACATAAGTTAATTTAACATATGTTAAAAACGTTATTGCTGTGCTTTACTAGCGTAATAATTACAGAATGATAGCATGGGGAAGTAGACGCAGCATAAAGTGATGTAAAGCACAGTGCTTCAAGAAAGTTGATAATATAAGCACGATACATAAAAATGCATATACATGTGCTTAAAAAGAATAATTTCTAGCATGAGAATATTTACAGATCTGCTGACAATAATATGCTGTTGTATTTATGCTTCGTTTACTGCCTCGTATGCGAGATATTTTACCCAAATATAAACATGAAAAATGTAAAAATAGAAACGTAATCAAGCAGTACAATGCATTACATATTTGAATATGTTATTACAGGATGTAATACCGTGTTATTGTCGTCAGTGCGAGTAAATCATGAAAGATTTCAATTCGTTCTAATGAAATCGTCAAAATGAGAATCACGTTGAATAAATAATATTAGTTGCAATTTATGTTTGGCAGTCGTACATACAGCTACGACAAACGATGATTTACCGTAAACTTAATCTAAATCTTTTCTAATGCTAATAGCATCACTGCAGTTCCATACTGACACTAAGTAGAATTTGAATACAAAACTTTTCAGATCTAACACGGTCTATTCTTTAAAATGTTCCTTCTCTGTTTGAAAAAGAGCCAACAGTGTACGATGACATACCAATCTTATTTCAAGTATTAGTATTTGCGTTAGTATTAAAATATACAGCTGGCAGTTAGTCACAATGAAATAATATACGTAATAAAGTATGTATGAGCAATCGTTCATTTATTTCAGATGAAAGAAACAAAATAGGTTGTATCGTATTGGCTTGGCCTAAAAGTTCGGGCGATTTGCATCAGGTTTTTGCAGCGAAGTAGATAGATTTTTATAAATACAAGATCATGAAGCTGTCCAAAAGATAGATAATTATTATACGCCAAAGCGAGCAATACATTATCGGATAAAGAAAATCGGAAAACTCTCCACTTATATGTAAAAAACCGCACGAACTTTTTGGCGAACCCAATATCTATTATATATTTCCAAACTAGGGCTTCTATTTGTACACCATGCGTACAATCTTATGTCGGTGGTAAACAACTTAAAGGAATAACTTGCAACTGTTGTCTCGTTATCACAATACCTACACTTTTTGTGGTACATTATACAGTAAATTGAGAATTCCCGTATAACTGGATTAATACACCATCAATATGAATTAATAATTATAGTTTGCTCCACTGTTCAAGACTGATATACTTTGATATAATTTTTGTCGATATCTCAAGTAATATTACATCAATCTTGTTTTGCTCACGAAGGCGAGTAATAAATAAACTTAATCGTATAGTTAACAAAACAATAAACTGCGACATGTATGGTCCAATATAATTCTCGTTTATGTTTTGCATGATTTTTTCACTTGAGGCTCCACGATATTCGACAAATTTACTTTAGGATAACTGCATTGAGATTGACATACGTTAAAAGCTGTAAATGTATTTGGACGATTGTTTTTCACTTCGGAAAACTTGAAATGTAAGGCGTCTTTATAATAAAGGTCGGCAAATTTGGTTCATATAAATAAATTTTTGGTGATAGACACTTTTGCGTTGTGATTTTTGTGAGTATTTTACTAAATTATCACATTGGTTTGAACGGAAATCCAGTTAATAAATCATTCCAGAAGGTCATGGTTGAATGTACAGTAATGAATACTCATAGTATGTTCATATTGCTCTTGAAATTTAAGTAATACAAATTTTGAGATTGTTATAATGCACGCGCTTAATCTTCGCTCCCATTGTTTTATGTTACATACTCGGTTGTGTATCAGGTTTTCATTGTTTTTGTATCGAACATACTAAGGGCAGTGACTTTAGCTTGAAAAATGACAAAGTTTGTCAAGTATAAAAAGAACATATCACGAAATCATGAGACTTTAACTAAGCTTAACGAACGAATGGTATTTGTATTTAGTATGGCACGAAGTACAGATTTATTTTGTGTGTTTAACAATTATTCAAGATATTGCCAATGTTTTTCCTAAACCGCAAATACACGCAACACGAGAAATTAACTGTACGATTGCACACCACTACATCGTGCTAAAATGATTTATTTACAACCGTGCATTCGCATAATGTCACACTGATGCCCTTGGATAATGAAATATACGTATTTCGCGTATTCCTTTACATATCGTCCTTTTTGTAAAATTACATCTGACTCGTAATTCTTTTCGTCGATGGAACTTTTAGAATGGTTGTGTATCAGTCAAATCCCTCACGTATAAAAAAAAATATAACACTGTCGAGTTTCCAGCATCTGTAGGTGTTCTTATAAATTTGTTTGTATTTCATTCTAATTAAGTATAACAATTGTAATGAGAATGATATGATTCAAATGCACTTATCGTCATGAGGATACTGCAAGTGATAAATAAATAGTGGTAAGATCTTACAAATATATATAGATGACTAATAAAAGAAACGATAAGTAATACATTACTTTAATCTATTGCATTCTCTATACCTCCGTTGCAATTCCCAGGAAACAGAAAACTCGTATTAAATATAATATACTTATACTTTGTAGTTTGTGACTTACTTAAAGAAACCTTTCCTCTGTTATGTTTATAAATAAAGAGAAAATATTTATCTCAAAAGTCAATACTAAAAAGAAATCAGGATTCGAAGAATGCATCTTTAAAGTAGGGAATAGGATATCTATAATTAGTATTATCTCATCTAAAGTGCGAGTTTGAACTGAGTATAAATTCAATTATACCCGAAATGAATTAAATATGTAAATCTCAGGGGTACTGCAACCAGGTTGATAAATTTTGCATCATTAATATTTGATAATTGGAGTCAACGTTAATTACGTCGTTATTTTTGTGTGCCTAAAACAGTGCACATTCGTTCAAACAGACCAGTAATTGGCTGGGTACTAATATAAAGAGCATATATTCTGAATGCTGCAGATTTAATGATATGATTAGGCAATATTAAAAAATGCTAAATGTAAACATGTTTTTTTTTACATAAGGAATTTGTATAAAGTATGGAAAAATGTAAGCTATATCATTTTGGACAAAAGTGATCATATTTGAGTCGTTAGAATTTTCTAGTTATTGCATTGTGAACATTGATAAAATGAAAGGAAAAATTAAAGATTAAACTAATTACTTATGTGCTTTTTCTGTTTGAACTAAACTGTGACTGCAATGAGCACAAATGTCTGGTTTCAAATACTATATATTCTTTATGTATATTAGTAAACTTTAGACTATTTTGTGAAACTGTGTACTTTTGGAAATTATTGCAAAGAGACTAAAAAAACTGTAGTCAAAGAATATCATAGTCGCTCAAATATGTCGTAGTATCGGAAAAGCTAAACTTTACAATGAACAAAATTTTCAGCGTTGTAGGTGTTGCCTTGCTCACTTTGCCTCAAATTTTGAACATCCATCTTTGGCACAGTATGTTAATTAAGCAAAAATAGATATATTTATAGCTAGAAACAGATGAAAAAAAAGGGGAATTAAAGTGTACACGTTTCTGATGAATATTAATGCTGGTGTCTGTCATGTGACTGGATTTCTGTGTTACACCAAAATTCATTACGAAGCGTGTACACTTTTGGCGATTAAACCATAAAGTAGCATAATTACAATCGCGCTTCTATTCTTGATCGCTTAAATAAACTAAGCGCTGTCAAAAAAAAGATTCTTAAACAGACATCCAAAAATTGCTCCTAAAAGAAAATTGTTATATAGTTAAGAGTTCTACAGTGTACTATATGCATACATATACATATACCATATATGTGTAATATGTTTACATGTTCATATGCAGATATAGCATGTGTATATCTATGTATGTATTATATATATATGTATACGTGTATTGCTAATAAAAGTAAATTATGGGACATCGTTTTGATGATGAAGTTCAGTTCCGTTGATCGATATTATGATAATTATAATTAAAGCACACATACGTGCATTGTTGTCCCGAGCGCACACACATTTCTGTCTTTGCACTAAGACAATGAATGCTTCACTTCACTCTTTCTGGTAACACTTTTGTACACAGAGCAGTATGTATCTATTATTCAAAGAACAAAGTATAAGTATAACAGTTTCACAGTTAACAAAAGAGTGACAAAATAAGCAGATCAGTCCCAACTGGCATCACTCTCACCCCCTTCAACGTCTTCTTCCACTTCCTCTTCTTCAGAAAATATAGCATCATATACGTAATCTGGATCATGTAGGAACTCTTCATCACGATTTCTCTTATTCACAGCATTTTTACGCTTTTTTGCACTTATCGCAAGATCGTCTTCTACCGTTCTCTCTTTGCGGAATTCATAGACTAGTGGATATATGTATTCAATCGCCGCTTGGACAGCAGCAACATTTGGAGCTAAAAGGATGTAACATAAATTACATAATCTATAAATCTAGAAAACTAGATGCATTTTAATGTAATCCAAAATTATTGTACATTTTATATCGGTAAACTGAATAGTTAAAAGGACAGCAACATTCAATGTGTTATAATGTGCAAGAATTACATATCGTTCAAATATACGATTGCTATTACAGACTGAATCATTTAATAATATATATAATCTGTACAAACCTGTTACAGTAACACTGCCTGTGGAGAATATTTTTAGTGTGGCTTTTGGATCTTTTAATTTATATGTAACACCTGGATGTAATTCTGGTTCATAGCTAGATAAGATAATAGCTGCTTTAATAATGTTGGAAGACAAATAATTGTATTATACATAACTTATATACAGAGATTCTATTAATTTTATGGATGGAAATATATGAATAGATGCCTGAAAATGTGACCACTTTGCTACAATTAATAAGAAGCTCATTCACAACATTTTTATATATGCACATTATAAAGGTTTTAGTTCAAATGGATTGAATATTTGAATACAGTTTCATGTAAACCTTTTATCCATAAAATTCATAGATTACTATCATGAATTATTTATGAATATTTAAGTTCCAGACTTAGACCCCATTTATACTTAGCAATATACAGTATGTTGCAGGAATAATATTGAGGAAGAACAACTTCCAACATAGTACTATTTCCTGGTTTTATATGAAACATAGTTATAAAAATTCACATAAGTTATTGAACTGCTCTTCCTATTTTGAGACATATTATTGTGTTCAGCTAATGACCAATTTCACTTCATTAAAAAGGTGATGCAGCATATAAAAATATGTTACTCTACAATATGTTTATCACACAGAATAATTCTTTCTCTATTTCTACTCGAATTTCTGCCATGCTACTGTATAATACAAGTATAATTTTCTTTCTTGGCACCACTACATGTCATATAAATACAATGCAAAAGTTATTGTATTTATGTAATATGCAGTAATACCAGAAAATAGAAT
Source organism: Nysson spinosus (assembly GCA_910591585.2). Lineage (NCBI taxonomy): Eukaryota > Metazoa > Arthropoda > Insecta > Hymenoptera > Crabronidae > Nysson > Nysson spinosus. Next base: position 4,651,711 of record OU342847.1, read on the forward strand.
GAAAACAAGTTCAACTAATTATTATAAAAGTTATAATTTCCTGCTGCATTATATATTATGTACTATATTAATAATTTATTCTCACAGAATATATTTTATGTACACTTACTCTGCATTTTCTTTATGGTACATTGAGAATGATGTTATCTTGATAGCAAATGGCATACAACATGTGCCCAATACATTAACCACTCTGTAATTATTAAACCGTACTTTGAATCCAAGTTTCTGTAGTGAACGAGCAAATCTGCGAGCTGCAATCTTTGCTTGAATCTCACTGGTTGCACCAGTGCATGTGACTTTACCAGACGACCATATAGAAGCAGTAGTGTAAGGTCTCCTCAATTTCATAGTTATCATCTATATACAATTAATACATGCAAAATATTATTTACCCATGTAGTCCACTATTTTCTGTTTGTACAATGTATAGAATTAATATGCCTTGCAATAACAATTACCAAAACTTTATAATGCAAAAGTAAACTAATGCCTCAAACTTAATATATTTACTGAATGGTAATAAAAATATATGACTCAGTATCCCATGATCTTTATTATTTATGTGACTGTGAAGATTGTGTGGACTTTGTTAATAGTATGACATTCTTTAATATTAATACTACTAAATTATTATGAACTAAAAGTATTGATATATCATCTAACAGGTTCAAGAAGAGATGATGATTCATAGTTCAAGTTACTAAAAATAAGACCAAATGAATAAAAAAACACTGATCAAAATAAATGAATGTATTAAAATCAAGATTAATTGATTATAACTAGACACATATAAATATATGGTTTTATTAATATTTTCTTGTAAATTGCAAAGGCTTATAACATACCCCATTTTCCCTTCTATATTCCACATTAGATCCAGTAAGAGCTATTTCACGTAAATTTAAATGACACCTAACACTAAAACTGCAAACTACATTGTTGATAACAATATCGAGTACAGGGGTTTCTTGTTCAGGAGGTTCCAGAGATGACTGGATTTGCTCATTAAAAAGTCTTTCATCTTTTTCTTCTGTACATATATCTCTGTTGTCTAAATTATTTGCATTCTCTACATGATCTAAACATCTATTTGATAAAGGTTTCATGCCATTCTTTTGAATAGCAGTTGCCATAATATTTATCTGAAACAAATAATCACAATATCAATGATAAGCATTAAAATTGAAGGAAGTTATATATTGTCTTCAGATCATAAAGTTTCAAAGCAAGATTTCACAATCCTATTCTTTTATTCAATCTTATCGATTTTTGACAACAATGTATGTATTTTATTATATAAAAAGGTTTTATAATTACCCATTAATAAAAAAATGTTTTACTTGATAACTATTATACTGAATCATTAAATATTTGAGATATCTATACTTACACTGATTTGAAACTAGGAATTTAGTCTTTTTTATATACAGTAAATATTTAAAAAATATTGAAGCCACTTATATTCATATGTATTTCTCACTAAAAAATACTTGATTAAATCCTTACTTTTGTTTCATAAAATACTTTTTAGCTTTTCACCTATATTGTTGCCTTTACTATAGAACTTTACAGAAAACCCTAATACTATCCCTTTTGGGGTAAAAAGTGCAGTAATAGATATCGTATTAATATAATATATCTGCTGAAATAATTTCACAAGAAAGCAAGTGTAATAAACATACATGAATCATTACAAGCCACCACTTATGGCAAAATGATATCAAATTAGAATTTTTTGGTTGAAAAGATGTTAGGGCATGGCACTCTCCATATATTTCTAACTTTGTTAGATATACCAATATTGAGCATTATAGGTATGGGTTTATAAATCCACTAATGAAACATTATTTAAAAAACAATACTCTACAAAAATGTACAAAATGTAATATAAAGTACAAGCATTTCGAGAAGGAAACGTCCAGAAAACTGTTTGTTATTAGTAATGTTAGATAGTACACATTTTCTGTAGGTCAGGAAGTTTCCACTGATGTTATTAATCTTTCATACTTTATCAATCAATATGACGGAAATCATTTATGATAAATATTGCTTACGCATCCTAGAGATCGTATAATAATTCAGAGTTACGAGAACAACTTATTTTGAATGAGCTTGTGCTTTTCGAGGTAGCACTATTACGATTTTCCTTTACTGGAGTTCGTGATTCGGAGTTGCACCAATGAGAAAGATCGGGGGTCGTCATAGATGTTTTAGGAATAACGCGTCCCCAAAATTTTGCATCGTACGCACAAAGAACATTTCGAATATTCGCAATCTTTGATGTATTGAAACTGGCGTGGGATATTCCCTGTGATGAGGACTGAGGTGACAGCGGTAAAAGTTGAAAAGGTCGACCGCTTTGATGTGCGATGTTAAATACATAGTAGATACTAACGAAGATCGAACAAAAATGTAAACTCTCACATAAAAAACGACAAGTTATTACTCACGTATAACTGTGGTGTGCTTCGCTTGCTTCCTGATTAGAGGTAACTTCTTTGTTGACAAGTACCACGAGAACACAAAGTTAGCTCAATAACCATTGCCATTGTTTTCGGCCATGTTCACTAGACTAGCTATGCGACCAGAAACATAAACGTAAAAGCATCATATAGAAAGGCTATTTGATTTCAAAGATACAGCACAGAGACACAGGGTAGATGTGGGTGGCAGTAGAAGAATATTTTATGGGGTTGAATGTCTACTCACAGAACTAGGTGGCAAAGATTTACGAGAAATAGGTGCGCACTCTCTCTTGCAGATATATTCAGACTATACGCGAATTGGACCAATAATTGCTTGTTTTGTCTAAATGTTTGGCTATCCTGCGAATTTTAAACTAGCTGTAATTAAAAGATAAGGGCAAGTAGGTTTAAGATTGCGAATTTAAAAGCAATTGATATTGTTTTGCAAGAATCTTCTTGGGGACTGGTAAGATAAAATTCTAATCTAAGCAACATCTACACTAAGATTTTTATTAATACTTTCTTTTGTAGAAACAAAATAATTCGTCCAACTCAGAGAACGACGAGCGATAATATATTTTTCGATTAGTGTCTAAGTACACCAAAAGGAAAAGCGTTAACAGCATTCACTTTTTATTTATTATCAGAGCATGCCAATTTCAAAACATGGATTATTAAAATAGGAATGTGTAAGTTATTTTATTTATAAGATTCTGCGAATATTTTTTGAACACTTCTAAATATACGATGGAAATAATCGCCATTAATTCGAGGATAATTGGATTAAACGTAAGTATAAAAATCTCTTGTTTTTAATCAAATATCAGCTACACTGCTTGACATTTATATGCATTTACATTTCAATGATTATCAGAAACGTTTTCCGATGTACACGGTGGTACAGATTCGCATTTTATTTACAGAATTGACTAACGATATGAGTCATTCTCGCATTCACTGGATTGTAGTAGGCCTTCGAAAATAATTCCAGGAAAAATCTCGGTTTTTCTCATCATCGGTCCCGAGGAACTTTACGAATTAAAAACATTTCATTACTGGAAGGAAACGAAATGGCTTTAAATAAAGTATGATCATTTTTACTGAATTGTTTATAATTTATCTCGAGCATATCCTTGTTATACCGGTTAAGTTCATTAACTAATTAAAATTTTAATATGTACGAAATAAAATATTTGAATATAGCAAGTCATTTATATATCTTGCCTGTACTATCTAGAATTATGTTCGTTAAATGAGTATTTGAAGAAGAAGATGGCGAAATTATATTTATTGAATATTATTTCTATAACAACGATATATTTGTGATTATCCAGAATGATTGCAAGAAATGTTGCGCGTGATGCAGTAATTGTAAATTGCACTTCATCGATTAATTCCCGGCTGCATGGAAATCTCGGAAAACATGCACATTCGGGCGTTGAAGTCACCGCTCCGTAGAAAGCTTGTTTTATCGCGGACAGGTATTACACGGATATGAATTCATACATACTCGAAAAAGTTGAACGAGTTATTTGTCGAATTTATATCAGTACTGTTATTGACCTTTGGCCTTCGACCTTTTAGACAAAACAAGCGCGGTTGTGATATAAAACACGCATAAAAAGTATCTGACTATTTAAGCTATTATATTATGGGCCGATATAAAATATCGCGGAACTCGTACCTCGGCTAAAATTTGAATGGTTAAACAAAAAATGAAGTTTCATGGAAGATGTTTTTTTAAAGAGGAAGAAGGACTGACGTAATACCAGCGAATAAAAATAATTATGTTTTAATACGTGGCACGGTATCATCATTCTGTTCATTTCTTCGAAGAGTGATCATTCATCAAGTAGAAAATTATCATCTTTCAAAGTACCCAGCGTGCCAATTTCAATGACGCCAAAATTTGTCTTGACGTCGATGAAATAACTTCGACGTCATTCACTTGAGAATACCAAGTTTTTAAGTGTCCTCGCCTTTCTAGAAACTATACAAGAATGTCTTAATATACTGAGACTTTCGATAACTTGATACTGCGAATTATATATGTATGATTTGTTTTTCCGTTTGTCACACTACAAGAGGATATACTGTAGTCACCTTGAATCAAATTTGGTCACTGCCGATTATTCAAATGTATTCGCAACGCCTTAAAACTAGCAATGCTTTTAATTCAATAAATATATCTTTTTCAGGACCGCTCAAGCCGAAGCCTCATTAGATGAAAACTAATTGAGAGAGATAGTTGAAATGTTAATTTAACGTGGTGCATTGTCTATTCTGTCTTGCGGAAAGAGTAGAAAGTTCTACACCGCGTGGCATGATTTTTTTCACGGGAACCTTCCTGCTGGAAACAGTATTCGCGTTCCAAGACCTACATTAAGAATTGCGCGACAGTTTCATCTGCTCTTGCATCGGTAGTCACGACATACATTAAGTGCAAAACCAAACTGTGTCAAGTGTTTCTCATTCAAGGTTAAGAATGAATCCAGGTGCGGTCCATTCAGTGTTGAAGCTGTTGGGCCAATCCCCATAATTGTCGCATTGTATTTTGCATCCTACATTCTTTCTTCGAAGAAACGAATTACGTCATTGGTATACCCCGGGATTCTGTGATTGGATGCTGCTCTGCAACTTCTTCCGCCGAATATACGTTCGTGCGACCGGCAGTACCAAAGTGTTGTGTTATTCCTCTAACGGTAAAAACGTGGCAGCGATGGTAGGAGAAAAAGAGAGGTGGAATGTATAGTGACCAGAGGTAAAGCCAGTGGTTGATAAACTGTTGTAGCATTAACGTCGTAGTTCTTGAAAGCATCGTTGACTTAGTAACGATAAACTCTTATTTTGCTGTTATTTAAGTTTATCATGATATTGATATAGTTTAAAAAGTTAAAGGATTTGCAGAACATTGGAAACCATAATTTTCGACAAGGAAGACTTGTGCCTCCGGCAAGGTGAGTCATCGCCTATAATATATTTAGGATGGTGCGATCTACGTGAACGATCCATAGATCGGAAGTGGTACCAAAATTGATAGACTTCAAATATTAGACGGCGAAACTTTAAATTTGATTTTGACACGAAATGTTATCTGTTTTCTAAGTTTTGCAAGAAATGAACATCTGTCCTAAATTTACAAGGGTGAAAGTTTTAAAGTTGTAGCGACAAATCGTCTTGTCGTTTCAGGAACTAAAAGTTCATAAATGTAACTGTACTTACAGGATGTAAACTACGCTCGCACCACTTTCTAAATAATAAGCCAATATCGCAATAAATCGTTATAACGAATAATATTTATAGAGCTTTGCCAGTATTATTAAATATCTATATGTTTTTATAAAATGTTCTTCCATGACATGAAAACAAAATCGTATTATGCATACAACACTAGATCATACCGAATTTGAAAATGCAAATTAAATGCAAATATAAACATCATAGAGCTTACTAAAAATAAGAATGATTTGGTTCTATATTTGTACTATATACTCCTACATGAAATTTAGTATTGATACTAAATTTTTTAACTCAGTGAGAAAATAGTAAAGTCTAAAGAATGATAATAGTTACATCAGATACAAGAATTGTTCTGTACATTTTTTTCTGTGAATTTATCATTATAGATAATTACAATCACGTGAATCTCCTTTGTCAAGCTTTTATCTGGCACTGCTATTAACACTGATTCATACTAAACAACAGAAAATTATTTGTGCTGGTAAAACCAGAATCATAATTGTTGAAATGTTGAAAACAAGGAAATTATGTAGTGGAATAATCATTCACATTCATATACACACATACTTAAATTCTTTTATACTCTGAACAATTGGATTTAATTATTCTACTCAGTTACTTGTATTCTTCATGCATGTAATGGATTGTTATATAATATTCTACAAATTTCAAATATTTTCCCCAATGTTTTATCATGTGCACAAAAGACATAACGTAAGATAGAAGAACTGCACAAAATATATTGTATATATCCCATTACTATCATATTTGAACCCTTTGTAGTCGTTAAATAGAATGATTAAGAAATGCAAAATAATATGTAATTAAAAAATCTTATAAAAATTATTCTTTGTCATTATAAGACTTATTGCTTTTACAGAAAACTAGTATAAATGCATTAGTGTTGTTTTATTTCTTAATTTGTATAATTTACGTGTGTCACAAATATACATATACATATAAATAAACAAGTAAACATTTAGTTTGCAGAAGCAAATTATTGCAAAATGGATTGGAGATGGCTATGGATTACCATTTTATGGAGTGTAATTGCGCATACATCAGCAGAACCGTATGTATACGTGAATTATTTTATAATAATATTAGTTACGAATTAGTTTGATAATGAATGTAACAAAACATTCCACTCTTTACTTGTGGAGTAACTCTGGAGTGATTTACGGACTTCTGACTACCTAGGTTATGTAACGTTGGAATGACACCGACTCAGTGCGGCAGGGCGTGCTTCGCTAGTAATTATTTTGTCCCTATTTAACCGCCATAATGCCAATATTAGAATTCGTCCGCAGAAAAAGAAACTTGAGCCGATTTTAAATTCAATGAAAACACGGCAAAAATTGAAGTCATTATATTTTACAATTGGCAACTTGCACTTGCAACTGTAACTGTGTTAGATACATATTTTATGAAATCATTTAAGGTATTAATTTATACAAATGATTTAGTATTTCAACTGCAAGTGTGCATTCTGTTTTTGTCTTGCAATGTTACCTGAGTAATAAAGAATTGTAGGTAATTTAGGTCTTATGTACTGCGTGACATAACGATAGTTGCCGGGGAAATACCTACTTAGATACTCGAGGAAGTAGATACAATCGCAGAAAGACGCCTGGTATCGTTTACTGGCTCGATTTTTTTATATACATTTATAGCGTTAGATATATACTTATTATTGTGTTTGAGATAGTATTGAACTTTGATGGATATAAACTGGTTACATAGTTTACTACAGTGTTACGAGTACTGCTATTTTGTGCAGAATTTCCCGTGCAAAATGAATTTCCGAAATTTGCGTATCAACAGAAACCCGAACATTCCGTTCAGCTACATCGTTGCATTCGTTCTACAATTATCACTTTTTAATATCTTCCTCTACTGCAATTATATCGCTAGATCTAAGTCTCAAGTGTAAGTGCAGTTGGATAATTAGTTTTTTCACAATTATTGTTAAATAATTTTAATAATATGACCCGGTATAATGCCACACCTTATCACGATAATCTACGAGTTCATTTCTGATGTCTTCGAACTGTGTTCCGCCACACAGTTTCTTTTAAAATATGTTTTAATTCCAAGAGTTCATTCTACGTATTTTTAAAGGTATTTTACTGTAATTGCACCTAAGGTGCTAAGACCTGATTCGGAGTATCATGTGGTAGTGAGTACGACGGGTATATCGACTACATCAACAATATATATTGAGCTGAGTGGACAACTTAATAATGGGGGTGATTTCAATGTGTCTCAAATTACTGCCGTGGAACCTTACTCTTCGAGAATTCTACGACTCGAGGTAATATTTCAGGCGTTAAGTTATTTGATTTTTTACGTTTTATTTTTAATGACGATCCGTATCCTTTGCAGTCCCGTATATAGGTACCTGTTGCGCACGCTCTTCGGCGCACAGGACTTTCTCTCTGTACAAAATATATTTTTTGTTAAATAAACATTTCAAATGTAGGTGAACAACTAACGGTGAAACCGGTATATGAATTGAAAATAGACGATCACTGTACCATATAATTAATAACGTTAAACTAAAGATTTGCTTATAAATATCTTTTCAAGTAATATTTCGCGAACTTTTTCTAAATTTCAAATTTTCAACATTTGTGTGCTTCATCCAACAATTTGACATATTTGATTACTTTACGTTCGTTCTTTATCCAGAATTTTTAATAATGTAACATTTTCACCTGTACTTCTTTTGTATGTATTAATGATGTATCATGACTATACTTATATTTAAATGCTAAATTTTCAGATTGGTGATATCATACCTGGCAATTATGAACTTATTGCACGTAGTTTGTCAGGTGCAGAGTTTTCAGCCAAAAAACCACTTGAATATGTTCATAAAAGCTATTCAGTGTTTATCCAAACGGATAGGGCCATTTATAAACCAGGAAATAAAGTTATGTTTAGGTGCATTTTACTTAACTCAAGATTGAGACCAACTCTTGCTAGATTAACAGACATCTATATTACTGTAAGTATTAATAAAACTAATTAATTCCAAGAATTATAGTTAAATAATCAATAATTGTTTAAACTATATGTAAAATTATAGGATGGAAAAAATAATAGGATTAAACAGTGGCTTAGACCACAAGTTACACGTGGTGTATTCAGTGGTGAAATTGAATTATCAGAGTTTCCAATTTTGGGTACATGGAAAATTGTTGCTAATATTGGTGATCAGATTTTTGAAAAAGAGTTTGAAGTTGCAGAATATGTTCTTCCTAACTTTGAGGTGACAATTAATGCTCCTAAGCATTCAACATTTAAAGACTCAAAGGTTGTTGCAACAGTTTATGCAAAGTAAGTCAATTTTAATAATTGGCAAAATATTACATTTAATATACTGCAATACAAAGACATATGTCACCGTCAAGTTTTTGCTGCTCAATTTAGTTAAAAGTCAGGCTTAGAAAATTTTACAATATTTTATGACTGCTTATTCTAAAGTGTAAATAATTTAGGTATACTTATGGAAAGCCAGTAAAAGGTGAAGCAACAATCACAGCTTATCCAGATATCTTTTCTGGTGTTATACAACCCATATTTCAACGTCCTGTTAGAAAGGTTGTACCCATTGATGGAAAAGCAACAGTTGAGTTTGATATTATGTCGGAGCTTAGGTAAGAAACTGAATACAATTTTTGTATTATATATATTAAATATGTATCAATGAAAATGATTTACATATTTTTTCTGTAGGCTAATTGATGACTATGAAAGACCTGTTATGATTGATGTAGCAGTTGAGGAAGCCTTAACTGGTAGAAGGCAGAACACTTCAATGCAAATTACATTACATAAACATAAATATTCATTGGAGTTAATAAAAACATCAGAGTATTATAAGCCAGGCCTGAAGTATACAGCATTTGTAAGTAAATAGAAGTTGTTTGTGAATGGAAATTAATTTTTGTGGATGGTGTTTGAAAAAAATACTGTTCTATAGATAAAATTGACATATCATGATGGAAGTCCAGTACAAGATGATAAAAATCCTGTCTTGATAGCATATGGTTACACTTACAATCAGTCAGCATATTCTAATATTACTGCTAAGTTAGACAAACATGGAATGATACAAATTGATTTGTTCCCACCAAAACAAATGAATAATAACTCGTTTCCATTGAACATCGAGGTACGTCCGATATTAATTAATATTATAGAAACAATTGTTATCTATTGATATCGTACATTTCAAAAACTCTGTAAAATTTATCGTGGATTTACTAATTTTTAGGCTCAATATTTAAATCTTCACGAATGGTTCCCTTCCACAAACCCAGCAATGTCTGCCAGCAATGAATATATTCAAGCAATTTTAAAAACGGAAAAACCTATGGTAAACACTACAACCATAATTTCTGCTCTCAAAAGAATGTATAATGTATTATGTTAACATTGAATTACTTTCTGTAAAGGTAAATAGAGAGGTTGAAATAGAAGTGAATTCCACGACTCCCCTAAAATATATAAGTTACGAAGTACTTGGACGTGGCGATATTTTAGATGCAGGATCTATATATGTACAAAATAAGCACACTACAAGTTTTAAGTAATTATTTGCAAATATTCTAGTTCCGGCGCATTTCATTGATAGGTAAATGGTTAATATATAAGGCAAATTATATTTTCAGATTTTTGGCAACATATGTAATGGCACCTATGGCACATATAATTGTATATTATGTACGAGCCGACGGGGAAGTTATTGCAGATGCACTTGATGTGGAGCTTGAAGGAGTACTACAAAATTTTGTAAGTGGTTTTCAGAAACTATAATGGTTTTATATATCTTTACATACAAAAATGATCAAGTTTTTAATGAACTCCTTCATTTCAGGTTGATATCAAAGTAGCACCAGAAGAAGTAGCACCGGCCGAAAATGTTAATTTGGTAATATCTTCCAAACCGAATTCGTATGTTGGATTACTGGGAGTTGACCAGCGATCTATTTTACTAAAATCTGGCAACGATTTATCTTACGTACGTTTTTTACTTGTATATTCCCGATATCTAAAGTTGATTGGTATCATTCTCTACTATGCATAATCCATTCATTACTGGCGAGCTATTCGAAAAATTTAATATTTCGTGTAATTCTAGGGGCAAGTGTATAAAGAATTGAAATCATATGATATGGTAGAGGATTCGCCATTTGGCGAATCAGTTTTCGATCAAGCTTTCTGGAGTCCAGGATCAGCTACAGCAAATGATGTCTTCCGTGTAAGTATTGAATTTATTTGATTCTAATGTTTAATCCATTTCACATGTAGTGAGTGAATTAATTCAGGAAATATGTTTATTAGAAAACGGGCACCGTTATTTTAACTAATGGATACGTTCATGAAAATTTCCCTATTCGTAAGTACACAAATACGACTAATTTTAAACATTCTGTAACAAATAGATTACTAATATAATCTATGCATTTCATCCTATATGACCCCTAAACATATTTCTAAATACATAACATATTATCTCAGTGTATTCATTTGATTAGTAATATAGCATGATAATGATAACTTTATCTAAAATTTAATATCCAAGTCAGTATTGATTATCAACTTTTTAACCGATCACACTCAGTATTTATATAACAATGCTTGTATGTGTATAGTATACTACAGAGCTAGTTTCGACGAAGTGATGTTTGCATCTGCTACTGGAGGTGCAAGCTCATCAGCAATGCCATCCGAGAAGGTCAAAATACGCAAGAATTTCCCCGAAACTTGGCTTTGGCAAACGCTTGACGTTGGGTAATGCCATAGAAAGAAATAATTATAATGCTCATTTCTCTACATCCGCGATTCTAATTTATCGCTTTTATAATTCTCTATCACCCTCATGTTTAATTTACATATGGTAACCGACTGCAGTGTGACCTTCAAGTTTTAAATAATCCTTAACATATTACAATAAGTTTTACTTAAGTAAAATATATTGTAACTTTATGATCTTAGGGCGTATTATTAACATTTTTCTAATACTGGGTCTAAAGCTATCACTGGCACTGAGCATGTTGCAACAATTTCTGGGATACCTGGTTTCATATGGTTCATCATTCCACCATTAAGCTTACCCCTCTAATAGCACATACAAACAATCTTAACAAATATCCATTAATCTTGGAAAACAAATATAGAAACTGATTCTATAAACTTGTGCTACATAATAAAGATATGATATTGCAGGTCTATCCACATTTTACTTGTATTTTATATGCTTGTATTATTCTTGATATTCAATTTAACTATAGATCAATTTAATACTATTTATTAGTGCAAGCTGCATACCATAATTAACTAATTTCTAGGATGCAATAATCCCATTTTGGATACCTACAAAGAGCTGTTTTCAATTCTAGAAATTAGTAACTTATGCTTCAATGCTAATTAAATAGTATGTGCAATATTATAATATTTGTACTTTGTTTAAACTTACTATATCTTATCTTTTGTAACAATTTTATCGAGTTGGTTTAACAATACGTAGACTTGAATTACAGGATACCACGGAAATTTGGCTGGTAGAATACCAGTTACGCCTTATGGGGCAACTACACTTCGACCAGGCCATGGTTCACCTGCTACGCACAGACTAGCAACAAGACCACCATTGGCAGGTCCTTACGCCTTCTCTCGCATCCCAACTCCTGTTTGGAATAAGCCCCATGTATTCCTTATGCATGACATCTTAAACACCTGGCTTTTCACAAACTTCTCTTCAGGGTATTTATCTGCATCTACATATACTTGAAATTTGTGCACGCTTATGTACATTTGACTTTCATATATGTATTGTGCAAGCTCATTTGCACGCATTTTTGTATATAACATCTACACAATATTGCTTGATCGTAATACACATAATGTTTCTTTGACATTACACTTTGTATATTTTGCAAAATTTGTTTGTACATGTTTCATACTTCTCTCAATATGTCTCATATGCTTACACTGTTCGTATCAAACCGGGGCAGAAAAGATGAATATTTAAGGGTTTCAGATTTAATAATTCTTTTATAGGTTTCACCACCAACTGGGTAATAACATTCATTTTTGTTATGCGATACACGTATACGTTCTTTGCTAGGAGAATATTGCTGCTTGTAAATCAGTTACATTTCGTTGCATTGCTTTATTCAATACTTTTATACTATGCTTTTATGACAATGATTTGCTCATTTTATATGAAAACGATAACGACGTGTCTGGTATTAGGTACGAAGGGAAGAGTGAATTCCGCAAAACTGTACCTGATTCTATAACATCATGGGTGTTAACTGCGTTTTCCATAAATGATGTTCATGGATTAGGTCTCATTGAAGAACCCAGAAAGGTCACTATTACTTTCAGTGCACGCTACTGCTTATCGTAAAGAGTATAAAATATATCTCGAATACTCATCTGTTTCAGTTAAAAGTTTTTAAACCATTCTTTATTTCTGTGGATTTGCCTTATTCCGTAATACGGGGTGAGATTGTTGCGGTACAAATTATAGTCTTCAATTACATGAATAAAGATCTCTCGGCGGAAGTATTACTGGCAAACGAGGCCCAGTTTGATTTTGCCGAGATTTCTAATGAAGTCCACGATGCACCAAGTGAGTTACTATCTATTTTTTAATTTTAGGTAATGCTATATTTTCTGATTCCATCATAATTGATGTATGAAATATATAAGTACTGGAAGTACTGACATAGATGGAATAATCTAAGCCTGATTATATCGTAAAAACTTTACTAACGAAGTCCTCGACTGATATGCAATTTAGTTATTTAGATATAACAATTGTAAATTTTTTTAGAATTGGAATTGTACCGGAAGAAGAAAGTGGAAGTAAAAGCAAACTCTGGCTCAAGTGTGTCCTTTATGATCATCCCGAGAGAACTAGGATACATCACGATCAAAGCCACTGCTAACAGTATACTTGCTGCTGATAGTGTTGAACATAAATTACTTGTCAAGGTATATTTTTCATTCTTTTATTACCTGTTTTTTAATTAAAAGTCTTACTTAAAGAATTTATTAACTTTGAAGGCTGAGGGAGAAACACAGTACATGAATAAAGCTGTATTTTTGGATCTCAGAAGTGGTACATCGAACGTCAAAACTAACATGACAATAGACATACCAAAAAGTGCGGTACCGGGGTCAGAACATATTGAGATTTCTGCAGTAGGTAATTAAAGTTTTTAATTACTACAGATTATTACTGCTACAATCTACATAAATTATCATAGCATAATTAAAGGTTCATTGTACTATAGAAAACCATTTCTACGAATATAAATACTTTTTGGTACCATTGCTATGTATTATGATGTGTACATAAATTTGAAAAAATTATATCTGTATCAGGTGACATCTTGGGACCAAGCATCTTAAATTTGGCAAACCTCATTAAAATGCCTTTTGGTTGTGGAGAACAAAATATGTTAAATTTTGTACCGAACATAGTGATCTTAAATTATCTGAAGGTATGAATAAATAGTTCGTAAACTTGGATATTTTCAAAAATTAGCCCGAATCTCGAATGAAAATTCTATTAATTCTTATCATAAAAAACGAGCTAAATAAGAAAGTTTGCGAAGCACTCATTTCTAAATTAAAAAAATAGTATATCAAGTAAATTGCCAGTTATTGTATTAGCCCATCAAATTTTATTTTTATTGATAACTGAGAAAGAGATTTGGTCTGATTTTTGGAGAACAGGTTGTATAACACCAAATGTAACCAAAGGCGGCAGGAAGCACTAATATATGAATATAATTTATAGAATACAAATCAATTAACCCAAGCCGTGGAAGGCAAAGCTTTAAGATATTTGGAAATCGGATATCAAAGAGAATTAACGTATAGACACGATGATGGATCGTTTAGTGCATTTGGAAGCTCAGATCCTAACGGAAGTACATGGTAGGACTTTTCAAGTCTAAGAAATCCTAATCTATATAAAGCTTTTGGCTAATCTGTTTCTGTATTTTTTTGAGATGGATTAATAATGTAATATTCAAAGATGTAATAGAATATTTTCTAACTTATTAGGCTTACTGCATTTGTGGCAAAATCATTTAAACAAGCTGGAGATTATGTACCAGTTGAAGATCGAATAATTAATGAAGCTTTACAATGGCTGGCTAACAATCAAGCACCAAACGGAAGCTTTCCAGAAGTAGGAAAAGTTAGTCATCGCGACATGCAAGGCGGTGCTGCTAAAGGTCTCGCATTGACTGCATATACTCTCATTACATTCCTTGAGAACACGGTAATTATAGTAATGTAACTATGTAAAGCTTTGAATTTAATATGTACTTAGCCTTCTAAGAACCCAATTTAATTACTATTTCAGGATGCCAATGAAAAATATAGAAATACGATAAATAAGGGTGTTGATTATATCGTACGAAATATGGAAGGATTAGATGATGTCTATGCTCTCAGTTTATGCACGTACGTTCTGAACTTAGCAAGACACCCGTTTGAGAACTCTGCATTTAATTTACTGGAATCCAAGGCTATGACAAAAGAAGACTACAAATGGTGGAGCAAACCAATTCCACAAGATGATAAAAATCCATGGTATTCTCTTCCACGATCCGTCGACGTAGAAATGACTGCTTATACATTGTTAACTTATCTGAGACGCAATTTACTGACTGATTCTATTCCTATCATGAAATGGCTCGTGAAACAAAGAAATTCAGAAGGAGGCTTTGCCTCTACACAGGTAAATATGACAAGCTTTCAAATGCTGTGATGGATAATGAAAATGTTCTAACAATCAATCTTTTAGGATACTGTCGTGGGAATTCAAGCTTTGGCAAAATTAGGAGAGAAACTGGTAACCAAAAATAATTCCGTACAGATAACGTTCATGTTTGAAGGAGGTGGTGAAAATCATATAAACATCAATCCTGGGAATTCTATGATCCTTCAAAAACAAGGGGTACAATTCTTTTAAAATTAAGTATTATCGAAGTATATCAATTTTGTAATATGTTACTAAAATATGTGATCTTTTAATTCAGCTTCCTAGAAAAACACGATTAGTCAACATCACAGCTTCTGGATCCGGTTTCGCTTTGGCTCAAGTATCTTTCCAGTACAACTTAAATGTTACAGGAGCATGGCCACTTTTCACTTTAGATCCTCAAGTGGATAAAAATTCTAATGCTAATCATTTACAACTTTCAATTTGCTCTGGGTAAGTTGTCTATCAGCACTTACTTTCTATATTTCCCAATATAATGTTTATAATATATTGTTACCCACATTTTTCCTAGATTTGTTGCGACTAAAGAAGCAAATGAAAGTAATATGGTTGTTATGGAGATCAGTTTACCATCTGGTTTTACAGTGGATAGAGAATCCTTACCTAGTTTAGAGGTCTCCCAAAACGTGAAAAAAGTGGAAACTAAGAACGGCGATACAATGGTAATTTTATATTTCGACAAGGTACGTACTACGATCATATTAAATGTCAAGTAATATTTCAAAATTATTCTTTATATTCAGAAATTTCTAACTGTTTATGAATAATATTACAGATGGATAGGCATGAATACTGCCCCACTGTTTCTGCATTCAGAACTCACAAGGTTGCTAAACAGAAGCCAGTACCAGTTTCCATATACGATTATTACGATTCGTGTAAGTTGCCAAAACTTGCGGATTAATTTCAAACGATTTTTTCACACAATATATTACATAAAAGTCATTATTGTTGAATTTTAAACTATCTATGTACTTGCGTACAATCTGTGTAATATACATCTGTGTAATATACGTATAAAAATTAATCTAACTGTTTTTAGCGAGGAGAGCAAGAGCTTTTTATGAGCCAAGAAGAACAACATTATGCGACATATGTGAAGATGAAGATTGTGAAAACATTTGCGTTTCACAGCCTGGCAAACAAGAAAATGGTGCTACCGCATCTGCTACTTCATTCCTTTACAATTGTACATACGTTGAGTCGTTACTTCTTTTCTTTTGCGTTATGTACTATAAGTACTTGCAGGTATAGATTTATGAAAATGTCTGTGTAATATCATCGTATAATACTATAATAGAGTATTTAATGGACATTTATAAATTGCAACCAAAGTAGATCATGTGCAGAATAACTAATTCTGTTGTCTTTGAAATGTGATTACTTTAAATGACAAGTATTTAAGTTACAGAGAAACTTTAGATCGAGGAATTACTAATTGATAACATTGTTATTGGTCAATTGTAAGATGCGATGGAAGAAATTATATTTTAAGTCTACATTCTTGTAACAAGCCTGTTACTTCTCAAAATCAAACTAATACAGACTGATTGGCGTTCAGAAATAATTGTATTATTAATAGGTTGTAGTATTTAGCTGTAGTAATAATTGTATTATTAATAGGTTGTAGTATTTAGCTGTTATTGTTGCTAATATTGTATTAACTCTTAATGTATAGATTCGTCGATTTAATAAAGAATTTATTACAAAAATACGTGTGGCAAATACTTTGGTAGACGTACCTCCCTGAAACTGAATAAGTTCCTGTGAAGCTCGGTATAAAAATCGCTAATATCTTTAAAACAGTACCTCGGTTTATTATTCTAAACACGCTAAAATATCTTCCTTGATCTCCCGAAGCTTCCCAGTACGTTTATTTGAATTTCTTTCTGGAGATTACAATTGTTTCGAGACTTTTATTAGATCGATTTTGACAGGTGCATAAATTCGCGAGGATTAAAACGCTTTAATTAAAATTTCTGGGCATCAAATGTGAGCGAATATGTAATAAACAATTACAATGAACCCTCAGCTACATTTCCAGTATAATTAGGAATCGATTTTTATCGATACGAGCGAGATATTAATGAAAATAGGGCGATATGTCGTGATTATAGAGGAATTTTGAACGCGGCGTGGTCACGTGACTGTGACGTCACTTTCGTGCTACCTCCGCATACCTCCTATATCATCATGTAATCCTGATACCAGGAAATAATTTTCGGCCGTTTTCTGACTGAAATTTCTCGTACGCCGATCGAATAAACGCGAATATTTTTTAAAATACAGCTCGGATTATTACTCTGACCATTTTTCAATATCCTTATTGATCTCTGGAAGCTTTCTTATGCCTTTTTTAAATTAAAAACGCGCTCAAACTATTTCTATAATGAAATGTTTTGACATATTCCAATGAAATTCAATACGTTGCTGAAAAATTTGGAGCAAAAAACGTTAATATCTTTAAAACAACAACTCGGATTATTACTCAGATGGTTTCTAAATATCTTCCTTGATCTGCCGAAGCTTCCCAGCACGTTTATTTGAATTTCTTTCTGGAGATTAGAATTGTTTCGAGACTTTTATTAGATCGATTTTGACAGGTGCATAAATTCGCGAGGATTAAAACGCTTTAATTAAAATTTCTGGGCATCAAATGTGAGCGAATATGTAATAAACAATTACAATGAACCCTCAGCTACATTTCCAGTATAATTAGGAATCGATTTTTATCGATACGAGCGAGATATTAATGAAAATAGGGCGATATGTCGTGATTATAGAGGAATTTTGAACGCGGCGTGGTCACGTGACTGTGACGTCACTTTCGTGCTACCTCCGCATACCTCCTATATCATCATGTAATCCTGATACCAGGAAATAATTTTCGGCCGTTTTCTGACTGAAATTTCTCGTACGCCGATCGAATAAACGCGAATATTTTTTAAAATACAGCTCGGATTATTACTCTGACCATTTTTCAATATCCTTATTGATCTCTGGAAGCTTTCTTATGACTTTTTTAAATTAAAAACGCGGTCAAACTGTTTCTATAATGAAATGTTTTGACATATACCAACGAAATTCAATACGTTGCTGAAAAATTTGGAGCAAAAAACGTTAATATCTTTAAAATAACAACTCGGATTATTACTCAGATGGTTTCTAAATATCTGTCTTGATCTCCCGAAGCTTCCCAGTACGTTTATTTGAATTTCTTTCTGGAGATTACAATTGTTTCGAGACTTTTATTAGATCGATTTTGACAGGTCCACAAATTTGCGAGGATTAAAACGCTCTAATTAAAGTTTCTGGGCATCAAATGTGAGCGAATATGTAATAAACCATTACAATGAACCCTCAGCTACATTTCCAGTATAATTAGGAATCGATTTTTATCGATACGAGCAAGATATTAATGAAAATAGGGCGATATGTCGTGATTATAGCGGAATTTTGAACGCGGCGTGGTCACGTGACTGTGACGTCACTTTCGTGCTACCTCCGCATACCTCCTATATCATCATGTAATCCTGATACCAGGAAATAATTTTCGGCCGTTTTCTGACTGAAATTTCTCGTACGCCGATCGAATAAACGCGAATATTTTTTAAAATACAGCTCGGATTATTACTCTGACCATTTTTCAATATCCTTATTGATCTCTGGAAGCTTTCTTATGACTTTTTTAAATTAAAAACGCGGTCAAACTGTTTCTATAATGAAATGTTTTGACATATACCAACGAAATTCAATACGTTGCTGACAAATTTGGAGCAAAAAACGTTAATATCTTTAAAATAACAACTCGGATTATTACTCAGATGGTTTCTAAATATCTGTCTTGATCTCCCGAAGCTTCCCAGTACGTTTATTTGAATTTCTTTCTGGAGATTAGAATTGTTTCGAGACTTTTATTAGATCGATTTTGACAGGTCCACAAATTCGCGAGGATTAAAACGCTCTAATTAAAGTTTCTGGGCATCAAATGTGAGCGAATATGTAATAAACAATTACAATGAACCCTCAGCTACATTTCCAGTATAATTAGGAATCGATTTTTATCGATACGAGCGAGATATTAATGAAAATAGGGCGATATGTCGTGATTATAGCGGAATTTTGAACGCGGCGTGGTCACGTGACTGTGACGTCACTTTCGTGCTACCTCCGCATACCTCCTATATCATCATGTAATCCTGATACCAGGAAATAATTTTCGGCCGTTTTCTGACTGAAATTTCTCGTACGCCGATCGAATAAACGCGAATATTTTTTAAAATACAGCTCGGATTATTACTCTGACCATTTTTCAATATCCTTATTGATCTCTGGAAGCTTTCTTATGACTTTTTTAAATTAAAAACGCGGTCAAACTGTTTCTATAATGAAATGTTTTGACATATACCAACGAAATTCAATACGTTGCTGACAAATTTGGAGCAAAAAACGTTAATATCTTTAAAACAACAACTCGGATTATTACTCAGATGGTTTCTAAATATCTGCCTTGATCTCCCGAAGCTTCCCAGTACGTTTATTTGAATTTCTTTCTGGAGATTAGAATTGTTTCGAGACTTTTATTAGATCGATTTTGACAGGTGCATAAATTCGCGAGGATTCAAACGCTGTAATTAAAGTTTCTGGGCATCAAATGTTACCGAATATGTAATAAACAATTACAGTGAACCCTCAGCTACATTCTGAGTGCGAATTCGAAAGGATTTTGTTTGATTTGAGCGAGATATTAACGAAAATGTGGGGCCACGTCGCGATTATTATGAATTTTGAACGCGGCGTGGTCACGTGACTGTGACGTCACTTTCGTGCTACCTCCGCATACCTCCTATATCATCATGTAATCCTGATACCAGGAAATAATTTTCGGCCGTTTTCTGACTGAAATTTCTCGTACGCCGATCGAATAAACGCGAATATTTTTTAAAATACAGCTCGGATTATTACTCTGACCATTTTTCAATATCCTTATTGATCTCTGGAAGCTTTCTTATGACTTTTTTAAATTAAAAACGCGGTCAAACTGTTTCTATAATGAAATGTTTTGACATATACCAACGAAATTCAATACGTTGCTGACAAATTTGGAGCAAAAAACGTTAATATCTTTAAAATAACAACTCGGATTATTACTCAGATGGTTTCTAAATATCTGTCTTGATCTCCCGAAGCTTCCCAGTACGTTTATTTGAATTTCTTTCTGGAGATTAGAATTGTTTCGAGACTTTTATTAGATCGATTTTGACAGGTCCACAAATTCGCGAGGATTAAAACGCTCTAATTAAAGTTTCTGGGCATCAAATGTGAGCGAATATGTAATAAACAATTACAATGAACCCTCAGCTACATTTCCAGTATAATTAGGAATCGATTTTTATCGATACGAGCGAGATATTAATGAAAATAGGGCGATATGTCGTGATTATAGCGGAATTTTGAACGCGGCGTGGTCACGTGACTGTGACGTCACTTTCGTGCTACCTCCGCATACCTCCTATATCATCATGTAATCCTGATACCAGGAAATAATTTTCGGCCGTTTTCTGACTGAAATTTCTCGTACGCCGATCGAATAAACGCGAATATTTTTTAAAATACAGCTCGGATTATTACTCTGACCATTTTTCAATATCCTTATTGATCTCTGGAAGCTTTCTTATGACTTTTTTAAATTAAAAACGCGGTCAAACTGTTTCTATAATGAAATGTTTTGACATATACCAACGAAATTCAATACGTTGCTGACAAATTTGGAGCAAAAAACGTTAATATCTTTAAAACAACAACTCGGATTATTACTCAGATGGTTTCTAAATATCTGCCTTGATCTCCCGAAGCTTCCCAGTACGTTTATTTGAATTTCTTTCTGGAGATTAGAATTGTTTCGAGACTTTTATTAGATCGATTTTGACAGGTGCATAAATTCGCGAGGATTCAAACGCTGTAATTAAAGTTTCTGGGCATCAAATGTTACCGAATATGTAATAAACAATTACAGTGAACCCTCAGCTACATTCTGAGTGCGAATTCGAAAGGATTTTGTTTGATTTGAGCGAGATATTAACGAAAATGTGGGGCCACGTCGCGATTATTATGAATTTTGAACGCGGCGTGGTCACGTGACTGTGACGTCACTTTCGTGCTACCTCCGCATACCTCCTATATCATCATGTAATCCTGATACCAGGAAATAATTTTCGGCCGTTTTCTGACTGAAATTTCTCGTACGCTGATCGAATAAACGCCAATATTTTTACAAAACAATTCAGATTATTACTCTGACCATTTTTCAATATCCGTATTGATCTCTGGAAGCTTCCTTATCCCTTTTTTAATTATTAACGCGCTCCAGCAGTTTTCATAATTAAATGTTTCGATATATAACAATGAAATTTAACCCGTTGCCTGGAAACTCGGTGCTAAAAACGTTAATAACTTTAAGACAACAACTCGGATTATTACTCAGATTGTTTTTAAATATCTTCCTTGATCTCCCGAAGCTTCCCAGTACGTTTATTTGAATTTCTTTCTGGAGATTAGAATTGTTTCGAGACTTTTATTAGATCGATCTTGACAGGACCAGAAGTTCGCGGGGATTAAAACGCTGTAATTAAATTCTCTGGGCATCAAATGTTATCCAACATGTAATAAAAAATTACAATGAACCCTCAGCTACATTCCCAGTACGAATTCGAAAGGATTTTGTTTCATATACGCGAGATATTAACCAAAATTGGGCGATATGTCGCGATTTCTGTGAATTTTGAACGCGGCGTGGTCACGTGACTGTGACGTCACTTTCGTGCTACCTCCGCATACCTCCTATATCATCATGTAATCCTGATACCAAAAAATAATTTTCGGCCGTTTTCCGGCTGAAATTTCTCGTACGCTGATCGAATAAATGCGAATGCTTTAACACAGTAACTCTGATTACTACTCTGACAACATTTGAATGTCCGTATTGATCTCCGGATGCTTTCGCATGACTTTTTTAATTAAAATTGCGTTGGACCTCCCCTATAATTAAATATATATATTAACCGCGTAAAGAGACTCGGACGAATATTAATTATTACGCCATATGAAAAATTAAGTTACAGGGCGCGAATAATAATTAGCACAGCGTTAAATAGACGACTTTAATTATTTATTTTATGAATTATTTTAATTAATTTATAGAAATTCAGATAAATTTACATATGTTTAAATAAATATTTTTCTATTATACTTACTTAATGAAACACGTTGGAATTGAGATTTTATCCGAGATTTTAGAGACTTTATCAGAACGAAATGATTTGAAGCGGGATTTACAATCGGATATACATTTTATTGGTCCAGCTGTTTAACTACATAGAACTATTTATAAAACTTTACAAAATGCTCAACGTTTTGTAATAAGAAACCTTGCTCGTATTTACAAGGCAATGGAATTGAAAATCATTTAAACGTTGATTTACAACAAGCTGTGAAATATTGATATCAATAAACGAAGGAGGTTTTCTAGTCGAAGTGAAACAGACTTCGCGTTCGAAGTCCGATGATTGTGCAGAAAGTTTCGACGAAGCTCATTTCTCTGTTTTAGCGAAAAGGAAGTTACAACGCGAGTTTATAATTACAAGTCAATGATTATTATTAAAAGATGTCGGTTCGTACGAAAGTTTCTTTTTACCGCACAACGTAACGCAAATATACACGGCTCTACCTCCTAACTTTAAGAATAGACTTACTTTTTATGCTTTCTCATGTATCATACATAATATTCAAAGATTTCCGGAATAAACGATCTTCTTTATCATGAACTGTAAAACTCTTATCAATCATGGTTACAACCAGTGACTTTCAAGTTAATGCCACTCATAAAGAAATTCTAATATTGTTACCGTTCTTTGCAATACATATTCGAATTGAAAAAGCACACTTTTCATTAATCAACTATTCGTTAGATGCAATAAATCATTCCGCAGATATACATATATGTTTGACACAGCTCCTCTTTAGTAGTGTGCGTTTTTTAATGTGCACGTGTGTCGAAGACAATAATCACAACTAGTAGAGGCGATATTAGTTCTTTTTAAGGGTAAAACTACCATAGAGACTGGCAGTATGCAAACTATGAGATATTAGTGATAATAAGAAATACAATCGACAACCAGGGAACGCTGATATTTTTGTCAAATTAATATTATCCCTCGGCGCACGAAAATTATGCTTTTTTGCGCGAAGTAAACTAGCCAACTTTCGCGGGTAGCAAAGTATACTCTTCGATGATGGACAAAGTTTAGTTGACACTTACAATTTAGTTGTTTTAGCAAAGATACAGTGGTATTTGACTATATTAATTTAAAAAGCAGCTTGACGTCACGGTACTTTTAACCCTTTGACCGCGAAAGTACATCTTAATGTACGGTGCACCGCATTTCTTTTTTAATATACTGATAAAAAATCGAGGAAACTGATAACGGAATCTTAATGATTCCCTGATTTTTCTTAATTTTATGACGCGATTCTATATCAGATACTGTCGCGGTTTTTGTTAGAACACGCGGCAGTCAAAGGGTTAAATTAATTGTTACATACATATACACGAGACACCTTTCAGTATCAAGTACATTAAAGGTTCCAGTAGCGACGAGAACACGAAGATTAGTAATCACAACTAGTAGACGCGACATTAGTTCTTCTTATTAATGATCCGCTTTAAATCTTAAGTATTTATCATGGAAAACGTTGGTACTAGAAGACATTTTGTTAAACAAACACTTTCATAAAAAGGAATCTTGTTCCTCGCGAAATTGTCATTGATTTACGACTAATAAGTCGACGTCATAAATCTCTGAATATTCGTATCCTCCTAGATTGAATTTTAGTTGAATTTAATTTCAGTCTTCGTAGAATTCCTTTTCTTTGAAAAAGCTGCGCTTGGCGGAATTCGAATTTTATCGAAATTTCATTGATTATGGGAGTCCTCTTTCTCGAACTTCACTCTTAATAGAACGGAGTTTCGAAAAGTGTTCTCTTATTGAAGTTTCAATTTCGTGGAAATTCTTTGACGAAAGAACTACTCGCATTGGTACGTTGTTTTGTTTATAGTTATCGATTATATAATAACTCGATAGTTATCGGGTTATAAAAGTGACTTCTATAAGGTACTTAGGGGTAAAACTACTCGCACACTGATTGCTTCAACGTACAGTAAAATCTATCACATAAAAACTGTCTGCGATAATGAAACTTTTAGGATGTTTACACAGTAATTCTTGTAAACCTCGAACATTGAATATTCAGGTACTAATTATTTAATCATTAGGTGATTGAGTTTGCTTGCCATAGTCTTTCACACTATTCCTTTACGGTTTAATAGGAATACAATGCTCCGACCGTGTTAATTGAATATCAGTAGTAAACAGTTTCCTTCCACCTTTCAAGTAGTTCTTTGCTACTTAATTACAATTCTATTATTGTAAGGATTAAGTCTGGTGATTTACACATATTTTATATAACTTTTTCCTTGAAGCGTTCGCAATTTATTCCTCGGAAAATTGAGACATACTTTGTCGCTTAGATTTTACTGGATTTATCTTACGAGTTTATAATTATTAACGATATCTAAAGAGTGTCTAATTACCGGACGATTTCGTAGAGAAACGTCCGGCGTTATGTAAGAAAGAGCGTCAATTTTCCCAAGAATTTCAGATTCCTAGACAAGAGTCAAAAGTTTGCCGACAATTGATCTTGGCTCTTGTTTTAGATTGTACTTAATTTCGAAATGATCTACGCAAGATATCTTACACGTAAGTCAGATATTTGATGGTTGCGTTACGGCCACGGAGACCAGCTCCGCTTTTCTATACATACGTTTCTATACGTTAAATACATATCTTTCCTAAAAACTTAACTCTGCCCGCGCGGTTTGCTTCTAATATCTAACCATCGTTCGATGAACACATAGGAAAGTTTTAACTAAGTTTAAGTTTTTATCTAAACGAAACGCGAGTCTTAGAATCGTACAGCCGACGGACAGATATATTTCTGTCATTAACATCGTAATTAATAAACTTTAACATGGATAAATATTTATGTAATTTACGCGATACCTTGATTATACATTAAATAGACTATATAAATTCCATTTATATATAATGTTAATGCCACCCTATACTTGTATCCTCGTCCGTCAGCACACGAAGAGTGTACGGTTTCTCTTATTTTAAAGATACATATCTCAACAATCACTAAAATTCTCTATTTCACTATAATTTTCTGTGATATCCACATCTTTTATCGATTATACTTTCATCGCTCGTAATCTTATACTAGGTCCTCGATAGCACATACGTTGACACACATACAATGTACTACCCTGCATCTATCAATTCAATGTAGACGCGACCTCGAAATCGGGTTGAATAGAATTTCCGATGATGCGAGATTTTGATGTTAGGTACTACGTGGCTTTCCCGGCACGTGATCATGATAATGGATCGCATTGTTCGCAAACATTATCAGGCATAAAAGATCATTCTGATTAACGAACGTTCCACTGTCCTCGATTTTACATGCCTGCGAAAATAATTCCTGAATATTAAGCGTCGATGAAGCTAACCGAGCGGTGCAGTTATTCGAGAAAAAATGTAATTCCCATCGAGATCATTCTAATATCCAGAGAAAATGAATTATTGTGCGATTATTGTAAATTATATTCGCCGTATTAACGTTCTTGATTGGACTCAGAATATTAACATCATATGTTAGATAATTTACGTGTATATTAGTAAGATGTATTCGTGTACCTTACGTAGGGTGTTAAACAGTTCTGTCCATCCTATTTCTCCCACTTGAAATTTGTTAAATAAATAAAGTAACGTCCTAACTTTTACAGTGTCCTTGGAGGTCCATGTACTACGAGCCACTCCCGTTTGTTTCCATATTCCGACACTTTAGACTGAGTTGTATCAAACTC
The DNA here is from genome assembly GCA_910591585.2 of Nysson spinosus. Classification (NCBI taxonomy): domain Eukaryota; kingdom Metazoa; phylum Arthropoda; class Insecta; order Hymenoptera; family Crabronidae; genus Nysson; species Nysson spinosus. The sequence goes on from OU342847.1 coordinate 4,678,223, forward strand.
AAAAATAACGAATCTGTTTGAAATCGAGCGATTAGTAATACCCATTTTTGATCAACATCCCGTATCTTCACGAACTTCACTCGATACCGTTTCTCGAAAATATAAATAAAATGAAAAAGAAAAGTATTCACGCACTGTGTACGAGATTCCTTATGGGTTAAAATCGTGCTAGGATTGTAATTACTCCCAGCACGATCTTTTGGTCTTGAATGTTCTTGGCATATCTTCCGTGCTGTTTTCGAGAATTGGTAATTGAACGTTAAGTCGGGAACAGATGAAACTCTGTCGCGTAGCAGTGAGTTATTCGTCGTAATATGAAAAGGGCTGGCAGTCTTGTACCCCTTGGTACCCCGAGCAATTGCAGACACTTGTGCTTTGCCTCCGGTATGTTTCCCTGGCTTCAGGCTCTTCCCTCTGAAAGTGGTTCAACAGTCAGTTTCGAGCGGGTGGGAAATTTTAGACGCTAGTAGTGATTTGTTCTATGACCGTGACGTCTCGATGGCGTCTCGGCCGACTTCTGTACGAGTCTTGGTGACTCAAACCCTCAGGTACACTCTTGCTGGGCCTCAAAGGAGTATGGCATTGCGGTTGATAGTAATGTTCAGGTAGATGCATTCTCTCTGGTTCCCTCTCGTGTAAGTTATCGTCGATATCCAGTGGCACGTGGAGTGACTGAGATTTTGGTAATCTGGGCCTGGGTGGTGGTGGACAGGCACACGGGGGTGGGATGATACCCATGGTTGAAAGCCGTGGACCAGGGATGAGTGGCGATGCTGGTGTTCGACCCCAACCAACCAAGAACAGCAAGGCTGCACCGCACAAGGAACTTAACGTGCACGCATAATAACCAATCCTCGGGGTTTTCGCGTTCATGTAACCTGGAAAGTACGATTTGGGTTAATAATTTTAACTAAAGAACAGAACTGTATATTGATTTGAAGAACAATTTATAGTCTAGAATAACTTCCTAAAGGAACTTTGCGAGTGAATAACAAACGTTTCCTCCTGGATGCTGGACTCGACTGTGATATTTTCTTTATTATTTCACTGTGCATTTAAATTTATGAGCATCCTCTCTGTAAAAACTCACCGGTAAGAGGAACTCCGAGAAGGATTGGCAGAGCTTCCGCTGCCTGTACGAGGGCCCATGACCTAGCGAAATGTCTTGCCCTTAGTCTTTCAAGAGCTAACATTTTCAAAGAATAAAGAGCTCCACCGAGGGAAGCGCCGTAAAGACCGGATGCCAGAACCAATCCATGGTAACCTTCTACGCTGCCCAATGCCACTTGTGCCACGGCTTTAAACAAAAATATTTCGCACATTGAGTCTAAATTGTATACTAAATTGTATACTAAATTGTATACTAAATTGTATATATTTTCCAACATTTTTCTTACTTGATTCTATAATATTTAATTATTGTGGATAATTATTATATTATCATAGTGGTTCAATATTAATGTACAATTTCTTAAAATTCTTCGATACGAAGACAATCATCTTCTCCTAAGACTTCAAAGTTTCGGGGAAATCAAGTTAGAAATATATTTCCAGGCAGTTCACGCTTTAAATGGATTTCTAGGGAAAAGTAGGTTTTGTTCTATTATTTCGATGGGGTATATCAGTATGATAGAAATAAAAATGCAACGGAGCGAGCACTCTGTTCGCCATTAAGAGCATGCCGCGCAGAGGAAATTGCAAATTCTTTTTCTCGGCTAGTTTATCTTCTGCGGGTGAATAGTGGTGCTGGCAGCAAACTCGATCCACCACGGCGAGGATAAGCCGGTTTTTCGGTTAGAACTCCTTGGTTGTATATTTAGCTCTCAGTTGTCAGCTCTCTTTTCCACGTGAAAAAGGAATACTCTGCGTATTCTGCACGTATACTGTACCCTTGCGGGTGCAAAAATAGGGTTTCTGTCTGATTACGAGTATCGGTTTCTGGGATCATCCTTTGTGGATTTTCTTTACGAAGAAATTCAAAACTGCTGAATTTCCATGCCGCAGTATGCATCAAATTATTCACTTCTTTGGAAGATTATGGGAAAATAGGGTTAATCTAATTTCAAAATTGGTTCTTCTTGGAATTCGATATTTTCCCGAGGTACAGCGTTAAAGGTAAGTCCAGACTAACTTGTAAGTATGGACGATAACTATCGTGTTATGGTTTCGGTTCGAGAGTTCGTCGTCCGAGGTTTTAAACGTAGCCTTCATTCAGGCCAAAGACATTCTCTTTCCCTCTTCTGAAGCTCTCATCCTTTTGAAGTCGTTCAACCTCTCTTCGAGTGTCACCCGCATACACACCCGCCTTTGGCCTTCATTCACTCGGCTTACCCTCGACTCGAGTGTTCGACACAAAGTATTTTCCATTCTGTCCCGTGCCACCCCCTTGATTCTTTCTCTCTCCCCTTCTTCGCATCAGCTATATAGCCGAATATTCCAAAAGAAGGTCATTGCAATCGTTAATGGGGATGCCATGGACAGAGAGAATGCATTTAAAATGCCATGGATATACCATTCTGCCTCCATTCTTTACTCTCACCTCAAACTTCGAGCAGTTTTATCGCAGCCATGAATTACTCGCGCCTTTAACAAACTTGGAGTTTCTTCTATCTCATTTTAATTCTCCACCAATCGTAGCTTTCTTTTATTTTCGATATGAACGCTTCCACTGTGGAAGACTTTATGCAACAACCGTATCGAAGAATTTCGAACTTATTTTAGCAATTCCTGCCAAAGATCTATCGTAAACCGAACACCATCGAGTTTGTTTGAATGACCAGATGCATAGAAGGGCTCTCATAACATGCTTTGAAAACTAGTTTCATTCTTGCTCGCAAAGGGTGTCAAGAACATTCGAAAGTCCATCGGATAGATTAGAGTGGTTAATACTGACCAACCCCTAGGAGTGCTGCTTGGCAGAGATATTGCCTGGACACCAAGCACTGTGCAGATGGTCTGGCAGTAACAACCCCCCAAGCCGCGCATCCTAGTGCCGCTGCCAACCCCAAACAAGTCTGCAGAAGTACGAGTGCACTGGCCTCCAAACCGTCCTGGTATCCCTGCACAGCCTGTAATTGATGTTGCTCATTAAGACATCGAGAACTCTTCTACTTTGTATTTTGTGTACAAACGGTACGTTCCGTTATATTCAGCTATTAAATAATGAATAATATGGTGAGCGACGTAGAGGAAGATTTGATTATTCCACACAATACAGGTACATTAAGGTGATAGCATATACGATGTTTATGAATATACGTATACATAAGCCTGAATTGGACCAAGGCGTAATCTAAGATTATATGGATGTAAACTATGTTAAACTTCGGTTAAACGTTTTCTGAGGAACGACGATTCGAAACTTTACTCTCTGATTAATGCAAATTCTATATAATCCTTTAATCTTGAATAATAATAGATCGCTGGAGGAACACGGCGTATGGAAATAAGTGCGGAGCATCTTGAGTCTTACCACCTTCTTAGACATGGAATAAGAATTCTAAATCAAGCCATCATAAATCACATACTTTCTCCTTCATATTACAAACAAAATTGCTTTGATCATCACATCAGTTTTATTTTGCTACTGTTAATATACTTATATTGTTTCATGGATAATTTTGCAAATATAGAAGCTATAATATTAATAAAAAAAAATGGTCTCACAATGTAAAAGGCAGGAGTATAGAGACCAAACCCAGCCGCACCAGCAGCCAACATCAGCATCCTCACAGGGCGACTTCCAAGAGGACTTAGGTCGACCAGAGGTTGTCGCGGTACCTTCGTCGCCGATTTTTTCTCTTTGATTTTGCTGCGTTGATTTTTTAGATGTAGTATGGCTCGTCGTTGTGGATGATAGAGAGAAGCACTTCTGTAAATCAGCCCCAGGAAGAAAGCCAATGAGAGAGCCCCCGTTATAGACTGCAGTCCGTGTCTCCAGCCCAGCTTCCTAAGGAAACAGGCACGTTATACTCACAGGATAGGATTCATCTTTAATTCACATTTGAATTCATGATTTTCGGCTGATAATAGTTTTCTGTTTAACTCTCAGTTTTACTTCTGCTATCACAGAAGAATTAAACTTTCGAAGGACGTAGACCCGCACGACTTATTCGAATGCACAGATACTGAAGTTAAGGGATATCCGGATAACGGAGCTTGTACTCTATGCAGTAATAATTTGGAAGATCGAGAGATAAGAGCCATTTACCGGAACTACGATCCCTGGATGTGATAAGAGGTCAAAGCTACCAAAGCGTTCATAATCCTAAAACGAACGGAAACATCAGTGATGTAGTAATTTCCATAACTCCGAAACCACAGGCTCGAAATGGCCCGAAGCTTACTACCCTTTTACCGTAGTTCGCTTGAAAAGTTTATGCCGGTGGAACCGTTTGTGTTCCAACGAAACAGAGAATCCTTTTCCCTTTTTAGCGGGTTCTTTTTCCGCGGAGTTGGTAGCCTGGGAAATGCGTACGCTTCAAAAGACGGTAGTACGTGTACTGTGTACGGACAATAACGATCTTTGTTCCGTACGTCAGTTAAGGGATACTTCCAGTCGTGCCAAGCTTACGGAGGTACTTAGCCAGTATTATTACATTTACGACACTTCCCGACTTGGTACCCAGCGGAAGTACTTCTTTGCTGTATTCCTTACGAAGCAACATATCAAAGAATATCCCCTTACAAAGTCTTTGACAATATGCCACGACTAGTGACACGTGAACTCTACGATAGTAATATGTGAATAATAAAGTATGCACGTACTTCAATACTAAAGTATTACGAATACTTGTTGTAAATCTTTCGAACTAATAAAGAATGCTATGCTTCTTTAATTTATGTGGATTATAATCTTTATAATTTCAGCTGGAATTATTCAAGGAATCACAAGTTTAGTTGCTGAACCATCAAGCAATAAAGAATTCTTCGATATTGCAACATGTTAAAAGTATGACAATGATAATCTTCTGCTCTGCCTTAATTAAACGTATCTGACATTAATCTCGATTTTTAATTAACTCTCTGAATTCTAATGTCATTAAATAGACTCATACCAAACTAGAATATTTCGTCAAAGGTTCTACGGATAGAAAGAGCCCTTGAAAGCCCTTTAAAAGCTACAAATAATTCATTAGCCTCTCTTCGAAAAAGCGTCGAAACATATAACTTTATAAATGAAAAATACACGAGTTGGTACTTTCCCTTATAATGTGCGTGGGAGGAAGCCTATCTGTGGAGTATCTAGTTAGATTGATCGTACGCGTAGGATGATAGAGGGAAGGTTGGTACGCGGTCGAGTGATACCTTTCACAAAAAAAGCTCGTGGGTGTATTTCTCTGGTAACGAGGAAATGTGGCTGCCACTATTCCCTGTATTTCGAACCATGTCGTGTTCGTATATGCACTTCCGATTCATGATTTCCTACATTCGGAACTTCGCCTCTTCTTCGAACGTTCCATTTCAATTGTCTGACTAGCGTGCTACTGATACTACTCGCTGAGGAACGGATACTAGGTCATCTCACGGATAATGCAATTCTTCCCCGGTGGTTTCGAAATTAAGATGAGAATTAACATTAAAATTCAAACGGCTCCCTTCTTACTTGGCTTTTATTAACAACACGTTCCCTTTGGATTTCATTTTAATTAACTCCTCTGCAACACTTAGTTTGTTCGAACGTATTTAGTATTTAGATGTATTTAGTCTTTAAATAAAAATAATCCTTCAGAGTCAATCCTCTTTTGATATATTGACAAGAATACTGATCTTGTCAGACATCTCGTTTACCCGATGGAAGTTTCACGAGCAAAGCGAATCTAAAAATTCTTTAATATGCAGGTCTTCCAGATACCATAGAAATATTCTGATTATTTCTCTGACTGAAATTCAGTGGCCGGTATATCGGAGCCGCATTGCAGTGGATTCGCGGTGGTAGAAAATGAGGATTATCTGTTGCAAGGTTCAGAAAAAAATTGGTCCAACGGTAAATGCATCAAGTCGCGTGTAAGTTTCTGATAATTAACGAGCATTAATACTGCGACAGAGTATCCCATTCAAGTAACTTCTACGAGTATCGGAATGAAATTGATACGTACATTAATTTACCACATTTTATTTATTTTAACGTAAGTTCATTTCATGCAAATGCCGCGCACTTCGATAAGTGCGAAACATAATATGCCCTTTGAAAAATATTAAATAATTTTTTTAAGTCAGAAAGGAAATAAATGGTAGAGATAAAAACCATTTACTGTGTTTGATACCGTTAAATTATATTTCTGTGTTCATTATATATGTATATTTTTTCATTTTCATTATAACTTTTCATTAAACTTTTTATAAAAGAATTTATTTCTTCATTGATAATAAATGTTAGTATTTCATATTTTACAATAAAAAAGATTCCAAAGACTTTCTTAGGTTAGTAATTCATTGCAGAAAACTTTAATGGAAAAGAAATTGCTATTCAGTAATTATTTCTGCGACTTCTGCATGAAATGAATGTTAAATTATTATTTTATATGCATATAAATGTATAGAACATATCCGTGACCCACAAAACATGTAATTATACACACGAGGAACAGATTTGGTTCCGAGATAACAGTAATTAATTCGCAAATGAGAATCTACGTTGCTTACGAGGGTGCATTCAGCTTCCGGCAAATAAAGTCAAATATATTCTCAATTAGTTCTCGCTCCATTCTTTCCGCGCGGCCATTTATCCCCTCCTTTATTCCACGGTTTTCATTAGAAGTTGTACTCAAATCAAATTTATGATTTCCACCTCTCGTTGGTCAATCGGTTGGCCGATATCAGAATCCAATATTCGCACGTGAAATATGGCTGTTCCATTAGCGCTATTAAGGATGAAAAGTTCTTTTTGATTTCCGCCATTAGACGGGCTTTTTGTTGGCAACCTTCTCCATGGAGGAAGATCATTTTAAATAAGGATGACTGCTCTTCTGTTTCAATTCTTCACCCACTTTTTGTGCTCCTTTTTGTCTTCTCTCGTGGGATCAAATCGCGAGAGCCTGTCTGTGTTGGCTAACGCTATCATCCTAATTACACGCGCTCTAATTCCTCAATGAAAACCCTGCTCGTCCATTCCTTTTGATGAATCATCAACGGGAACTAGCGGAATATTATCAACCCTATATTCCAGGACTTTTTATTTGTCATAGTATATTTAAGCGCACTGATTTTGGTACATTTCAGTTGAAAAATGGTAAAAGACATTTGAAGATTAAGTTCGAGTTAGGCTTGGAACCTATTATTATTATTTAAGGGTTTTAGGTCGACCCGTTTTCTGACCTAAACAATTTTTAAACCACTTCTTTTGACCAGAAATCGTCCTAGAATATGTTTATACATCATATACCATCGATTTGGGTCGTTTAGAAGTGATTTTGGCGACTTTTAATTTTTTACAATTTTTGAAGGTATACCCCTTCACATTTTTCCGATTTGGGTTCGACCCATTTTTGACCAATAAAAATTTTTTAACCACTTCTTTCGACCAGAAATCGTCCTAGAATATGTTTATACATCATATAGCATCGATTTGGGCCATCTAGAATTTATTTTGGCGACTTTCATTTTTTGACAATTTTTGAAGGTATACCCCTTCACATTTTTTCGATTTGGGTTCGACCCATTTTTGACCAATACAAATTTTTTAACCACTTCTTTCGACCAGAAATCGTCCTAGAATATGTTTATACATCATATAGCATCGATTTGGGCCATCTAGAATTTATTTTGGCGACTTTCATTTTTTGCCAATTTTTGAAGGTATACCCCTTCACATTTTTTCGATTTGGGTTCGACCCATTTTTGACCAATAAAAATTTTTTAACCGCTTCTTTCGACCAGAAATCGTCCTAGAATATGTTTATACATCATATACCATCGATTTGGGTCGTTTAGAAGTGATTTTGGCGACTTTCATTTTTTGACAATTTTTGAAGGTATACCCCTTCACATTTTTTCGATTTGGGTTCGACCCATTTTTGACCAATAAAAATTTTTTAACCGCTTCTTTCGACCAGAAATCGTCCTAGAATATGTTTATACATCATATACCATCGATTTGGGTCGTTTAGAAGTGATTTTGGCGACTTTCATTTTTTGACAATTTTTGAAGGTATACCCCTTCACATTTTTTCGATTTGGGTTCGACCCATTTTTGACCAATAAAAATTTTTTAACCGCTTCTTTCGACCAGAAATCGTCCTAGAATATGTTTATACATCATATACCATCGATTTGGGTCGTTTAGAAGTGATTTTGGCGACTTTCATTTTTTGACAATTTTTGAAGGTATACCCCTTCACATTTTTTCGATTTGGGTTCGACCCATTTTTGACCAATAAAAATTTTTTAACCACTTCTTTCGACCAGAAATCGTCCTAGAATATGTTTATACATCATATAGCATCGATTTGGGCTGTCTAGAATTTATTTTGGCGACTTTCAATTTTTGACAATTTTTGAAGGTATACCCCTTCACATTTTTTCGATTTGCGTTCGACCCATTTTTGACCAATAAAAATTTTTTAACCGCTTCATTCGACCAGAAATCGTTCTAGAATATGTTTATACACCATACAGCATCGATTTTGGCCATCTAGAATTTATTTTGGCGACTTTTAATTTTTGACAATTTTTGAAGGTATACCCCTTCACATTTTTTCGATTTGCGTTCGACCCATTTTTGACCAATAAAAATTTTTTAACCGCTTCATTCGACCAGAAATCGTTCTAGAATATGTTTATACACCATACAGCATCGATTTTGGCCATCTAGAATTTATTTTGGCGACTTTTAATTTTTGACAATTTTTGAAGGTATACCCCTTCACATTTTTTCGATTTGCGTTCGACCCATTTTTGACCAATAAAAATTTTTTAACCGCTTCATTCGACCAGAAATCGTTCTAGAATATGTTTATACACCATACAGCATCGATTTTGGCCATCTAGAATTTATTTTGGCGACTTTTAATTTTTGACAATTTTTGAAGGTATACCCCTTCACATTTTTTCGATTTGCGTTCGACCCATTTTTGACCAATAAAAATTTTTTAACCACTTCTTTCGACCAGAAATCGTCCTAGAATATGTTTATACACCATATAGCATCGATTTGGGCCGTCTAGAATTTATTTTGGCGACTTTCAATTTTTGAATATTTTTGAAGGAATCGAATGATCTCGATATTTCTATATCGATATCCACCTTTCGCAGATCTCTATAAAGGTTTTCTAGTGGATCTTCGATAATCTTCCGTTCCGTTGAATTTCACTTTCGCGAAATTGCCTTATTAGGAGAGGAAGCGAGATCGTTAGTCTATCGTTAAAGTTCGATTGCCTGGAAGATCCCACGGTTTGACGTTGCGTGTGAAATATTCTTTAATATTTCGAAAGTTTGTTCGTTCGGATAGCTCGTTTAATTTGAGGTACCACGCAATAATATATTCGCTGTTGGAAGCTTGATTAGTTGCGTTACGTTGAGCATAAACGCGGAGCTCGATGCGGATGAAAGTTCGTCGATATTCCTAACGAATCGTAATTGGAGCACCAAACAAATAGTAGCAGGCTTCCTGATAGCGGGACATTCATCGAAATGGACGTGCAATTAGTTTTTCTCGAATATATTTCTGGATATCATGTTCCGCAGCTACCGAAGAATGCAATATCACGACAATGCTCAGTCGAGATAAGTGTACGATAAAAGAGAGGACTGAAAGCCGCTTTGTCTGCGGGTTATATGGATCTGGTTTCAAGAAAATATCATGGCTTGCAATTTATTTCCGAGGAACTTGTTCATCGACGTTATACGAGCGCCGTTTTGATTTCCTCCCTTTATAATGCAACCCGACCAATTTGATATTTGATATCTTTTATATGAATACACGAAATGTGAGATACGAGTGAAAATCAAGTTGGATGTTATTATATCGATAGATGCTAGTGAGATAGTTGAGTAAGGGTGCCTATTGGTTACATCGTAATGCGAAGAAGAACGTAGGATGTACAAGTAATAACTTACCCGACAGCCTCCTTGTAGAGGACACTGAAAAGTGCTATTCCCACCCCTGTGCCAGCTTGCACAACCATCTCGACGAACTCTCGTCGTTTTCTGAAGTAATGGCCCAGCACCAGGCCAGCAGTTTCCCTCACGAGACCAGCCCCGGTACCCAACACCAGTCCATAGCTGTTGCATTTTACAAAAGTGAATCACATCAGTTTGCACCTATGTACTATCACTGCACGCTTCCGTTAACACTAGAACTACCGAATATATGTATACTCGATTATACTTATACATTTATTTATATCAAATCTTGTTGTACGTCCCTCTGGGCGATTTAATTGGTATGTGTCTTTCTAGCACAGTGGGAATTTGTTCCTGTTATTTTTATTCTATTTCCCGTGGATTACAGCTTGGTAGATATTCAGTTTATTAGTCGACGGGAACTTATGTTCCAAGGTAATTAAGATTCTCGGCGATTCAAAATTCCGTCCGAGTCGTAAAACGAAATAAGTCCTCGTAGAGAGAAGCTCTTAGGGTAATAGTCTGAATATAGGGTTAAAGATATTTTACAGCTCTGAAATTAGTTGGAATACCCTCGCAGAATATAAACTCCGGTATCCAGCTTTTAAACGAGAGTCCTCTAATTAATTAATGTCGCATAAAGCTTGTTTAACTTCCGACTAATTATTTTATATCAATTACTGGATTCAAATCATTTCAAGATCAGTCATTTTATTTCGAGTATTGCAAGGATATTAAGAAAAAAGGTGACAATTGTCCCATGTACTTTTATAAGTATTATTACAATGAAAAAATGAAGCGAAGCGAAGGATGCGCATGGCAGGTTTCCTTAATCTAAGGTGAAATCTTGGAGTGAATAGTTTTGATTGACAATGGAGTGATTAATTTAATGCGATTAAGGGAGTTAGCACTTACCTAAGAAGTACCTGATGCACTTGAACAGCGAAGGAAGTGAACAGGGATGCCAACGCCAAAACGAGACCACCAATCACCGCTGTAAGCCTTGTACTTCCCCGACGACACGCACCGACAACCAGCGGAGCCGAACCACGGGAAACCGCAGCACTTAAGGCTCCAGCCCATGCTAAAACATTAATTCGATAGTTACTTTAGGATACACGAACAAACGCAAATACGGTTGTTTTAACAAAGTTCCTCTGCTCCGTTGTTTGACCGCAGGGTTACCGATCAATTTTCCAACATGGTCGTTAATGGAAAATGATACATGATCCTGCGGTTAGTTGTAACAGTGTTATATCGTCGTTACAGACTTAAACTTCATTAACTGACGGTTTCTGAGACAAATCACGGCTCCTGATTAGGTCGAGTAAATCGATAGCAAAAAGTTACAACAATAAATACAGAAAAAGAGTTATTATCGTTGTAAATGATATATTGATTGATTGTAAGAGCATAAACGATAATATCAAGGGTCATAATGTAACAAGCAATATCCTGTAAGCTCGTAACATGTAATTTTATTATATATTACTCTACGTCAAAGTATTTTACAGAATCGCGAAAGTATCGTCGCTTCCACGATGGACGTTGGAAAGGATTTTTCACGGATAAATAATTAATGGAGTTTTCCTCGATGGAAAGGTGAATGCAATATTTCCTTTCCGCGAACTGCGTGAAATCTCATCGGGAAATAGAAAGCACGCCTTTAGAAAAATACCTCGAAGCAGAACATTGTTTCGAGAATAAAGGACCTTTGAACAATACTCTAACGGTATCGTCATATTTAAAACAAAAAATATTGCCGGACACTGGATTTTCACTGAAACTGTTAATACTACCCACGCAATTTTAGCGTATGTTTTTTTTATTACAAAATAAAGTGCTGACCCAGATATCGTTATCATGGGAGATGAAATCAAATACACGTGCTTTGCCTTTGATGTTCGATACACAATGCCGGAAAGTTGGTATTCGGTTTCATTGTTATTTATCATTATTATCAAATAACATTGATGGTTTCATAAGAAGAGTGTAATCGGAGCATTGGAAAGCTGTTATTGTTATATAATTAATTATCACTGAATTAATTATCGAAGACAGGAATACAAACGTAGTAAATGATATTAAAAATCTTGCACAAAATAGTACGTCGGAGCTTCCTTTATTTTAATTTACGACGTGTCATTAGCTCTTTCACTGCAACTTTAAATTTATGAAATTCTCGTCTCTGGCATTAGTTTCATAGAAGGAACGATCAATAAAAAGTATTCAAAGTTTCATATTGCACGGGTGTTTTTCTTTTAAATCCGTATCTGTCGGGTTTTGAAAATTCTGAGTTGAAGCTGCTTTCATTTCTGCATTGATATCTGCCTTTTCATGTTTGAATACCAAAGTTGAATATTTCAATACCTCTCGAAATTAGTTATCGGAAGTTTGACTGCCAAAGGGAATTGCATTAAGGGGAAAAGTAGATAGTTTTCTTTTAGATATTTTTTAAGTGGATTCTTTTTGCGAAAAATGGCCTATTATGTCTACTTCAAAATACGAATCACAAATATTTAAAACAAGACTATCACAATATTTAATATTATAGTGCCTAAAAAGAGAGTTAATGGTCAATCCCTACTCTACTCTGGAGTAAATTAATTTCAATAGTAGAAATCACTATTTTCAATCGCAAGATAACTTCTCATCTCGAAAATTATGCAAACGGCAATTAAAAGGTCGAGATAATAGCCAATCTTTTTTCTGAAAGGAGCAGTTATGCGACGAAGATGGATGAGGAAGAATGAGGTTAAAGGTGCACCATCATAAAGCGGTGCATCACTAAGCCATGTGAGCAGACAGAAATGCACTTTAAAAAAGCACGCTCTCATTTAGAATTTTTACGTGTGGAGAGACGCCGGTGTGTGTGTCTCATTCTACTTGTTTCCCGAGCTTTATATAATTCGAAATATGCCTGGCTTTACATTTCTAGGAAAACATCCTGTCCCGTTCTTTTCACGTACATTCTTTTATTTCCGGAACACACAACCTTCCGCGATAAAGCTCGTTATTGGACTAAAGAAAGGCAACGGGTCTAAATTTCTAACAATTAATTAAGATACGATACAACCAGCGTAAACAACGTCCATACTCGAGGATTAAAGTCTACGAGAATATTGCGTTAATCTAAACTTCCGGCTTAACGAATTCAATTTCAAGTTTGCAAATTCGAAGGAGTGGATACTGAAGGGAATATAAGAAGGAAAATGGAGGGAGGCAAGCGTCAGCCCTGCATATAGAAAAAGGAAAGGGAGTTATGGAAGGATACAGTTTTTGCATTATTCATATAGCAAGGTCGAACGTGCTTTCTATGTTCTTCCCTTTAACCTTCCTTCCTCTTTCTCCCATCTCCTTTCGGTTCGTGTTTCCTTACCACTTATGGTGCTAAGGAACACCAGCACTCCAGAACTTAGATAATAATTTTCATGGGTATTAAACAGTGTGGTAAGAACGTGCCCTATCGATTTCTAGTTAGATTATGAGATATCGCTGTTTCCTGATAACTGCAATGTGATAAGAACCGCTTACAACTCCTCTCTCGATGTTAGACATCCAAAGAGGTAACATATTCTCGTTGCAATATTCAGAATAAGTTTTTGGATCGAATGCGGTTGGAAATACAGTTCTCATCGAAAACGAACAAATCCAGCAGGTAATAATAAAGGCATTGATGTTGGATGTAGTTGTACATCAAAGATCAAAGGTACAGGATTTTCTATTACGTTTATGGTTTACTATTTCTCGATATTTCCAGCAAAAGAAACTTTTTTCTTTCGTTTCTTCCCGGCCTTGCTGTACCACAGAGTTGATTGTATTAGGGGCAGAGGAAAGTAATCAATCATTTTTAGTGGACTCTATGAAACTCGATTGTTTCATATTAAATATTATTCTCTTAGATAGAATAATCGCTGCCATTATTTAAGGACACTTGAACATTTTTGAAATGAATAAAATTAGATATTGAGGTAGTCAGAGGAGAAGATAATAATAAGTACCACAACAAGGTAACAACTAGTCGAGTAGTACGAGTCAATCATAATGCATCCGTCTCCCACATCTTTACTCGATGCAACAGATTCCAGGATTTTAATGCAACGAAACACTTCTCGATACTCACTCGTGCCTTATATTGCATTCGTGCAACTGTGCAAAACTTTATAGTATCGTTTAGTAAATAAATTGTTACGTTTTCAGCTGACATGACTGCGTAAATAAACCCGATCAAAAAGCGGATTGTATGACTAACAACGAACCGTTAATGAAATCTTTAGTTTGCTCGGTCAGTGTTGCGTGAAATGTACAAATAACAAATTATTTCCGTGCACTATAAACATTATATTGATTATCGGCTTGGCTTGAATGACACGAACAATTATTGTGAGTGATATGCCAGATTCGAAATATAATATTATATTTTGACTTGATATGTTAGCTGGTATTTATGAAACTGGTATAAATCCATTTCGTTGTTACACAAGTAAAATTCATTAACTACACTTTTTTTTCAGCAACTCTTTTTTTGTATGTATTGTGGTAACTCTTTGTTATCGATTTATTGGAAATGCCGCGAGTTTTACATGAAAATATTTGTTGATGAACATCAGCTTTATAACAACGATTTGTTCGTTTCGTTTTAATTTCTACAGTGACGAATTCAAAATGAAAATTCTAATCTTACGAAGCAGACGGCTGAGGAAACGAAAATTTACGAGAACAGAACTGATTCAGCATTAAAAATGAGGCGTTCATTTTGAAATTATTAACTCCATTATGAACAGTGAAATGCGGATATAATTAAAAAGCGAGGAAGAAATGATTACTACGAAATTATTCCGCGTTCTAACCGAGTTTTTTCGTTAATTAGACCAGACATTTCCATTACTCGTGCATCATGCGGATACCTGTTACGATCAGACTGTACGGAACTAGTTACTTAAAAAGTTTGTAAAATCCTCTCCACGGATTACGAGCTATTAAACCGAATAAAGGGGGACAAGGAAGTTTCATCAATGGCCACGTACTCCTCGCGTGAAATATGGCTCTGATAATTCTGTTAAGATTGCCAGTTCTGCTCTCGTTTCTTTTCTATCCGCTGCCGAAAGTTTTCGATTAAAGAAGAGCGACCTTCGTAACTCAATTTCATGCTGATTCCAAGTCGTGTACAGTTTTCGAACGAAATTTGAAATGGCACCGATTTGGATGAAAGTGCGAACCACGAATAAAAGAAAACGCAAAGTAAAAAATTACTTAATACGACAACATGTTATTAAAACTTGTCTCATTTAATTACATCGAAACGTTCAGCGATAATTAAATAAGGAATTCATATTCATATATCAATATTTGACTTTTTATTATTCGCCAGAATCAGATGCAAAATGCATGCGAAAGTATTTAATAGTGACTTATATCCTCGAACGTTATTTTCCGCGTGAAAAATCTCGAAAGTAAAAATCTCCCTGGAATTATATGACGACAGTAATTTATAGTATGTAGTGGTGCGATTTTATTTCCTGGCTGGCGTTAACGTTACCGTACTAAGGTACGCCATTTTGAACATAAAACGAAATTACGTTTAGCAGTGTTTTTGCTTCAAGTATAAGATTAATAGTGCGTGAATGCATTTTCATGTACCTCCGGGTATTTGTAATATTCCAGGACACTGTGCTAGTTTATTCGCCATCGAATATGTTGAGGATTTTAAACACATGCTTTTATCGTTATTCAAGCAGATTTTCATTTGCATCTGAATTCGAATTGTAACAAGCTCCATTCGACCCTTGCATCGATGACATTCGGGAATACCGTGTAAATAGAAGTTCAATGTGTGCCAACCCGAAATAATTGGCCAATAAACAAGTCGGCTGATATTTATCCGAACTGGGATTTTAAGCACCACGAGTTTTTCGACTCGCTTCCCTTTTGCGATAAGCGATCCAATTTTTCCTAACCGTAATGATAAAATCGAATGGTATTTTGGAATTAAAACGATAATTCCAACTTTGAATGCCAACTAGCATATTTTTACCTAGTTTAAACCAACTTTTTATATCTAATATTGCCAATTTAATAATTAGTGGATTGTTTACTGTAAGTATAATAAATAGTACGATCTTGCGTTTAATATAATAAAAATCTATCGCGATTCTATTCTTCAGAAACAATTATTTTACCCAGATCCAACCGCAGTATTCCGTACTTTGCGAGAAACAATCTACTTGTATTGCAATCGACATCGAATCAATCACGGAATCGAAAACTGATTATACAACCGAAATATGTCGTGAAATAAAATTCCACGAATCCATTAAAACAGAATGCATTTGGTAATGATGTTCCGGGGTCATCGATTCGATTGGTTTTGGTTGTCGATTAGGTGGTCCGTTTGCTGTCGCGGTGTCCTCGAAAGAAAGGGATTTATCGGCCGTTTAAAAACCGTGGGACATTTTCAATGCAATCGAGCGAATCGAACAGATTATCAGAGTGACATAATGAGCGTTCAAACATGTCGTCGAAGTATGAATCGTAAAAAAAGCATCAATTGGTACGGCATTGACTGCCAGGTTCGCCAGTTTGCCGGAGTGAAAAGGCAACGCGAGACGAGGAGAAAGGTGTGCAACCACGATTCCTGGTTTTCGGATAAAATGTGGAGCAGCATCCCTTGTCAGTGAAAATCCCC
Organism: Nysson spinosus; assembly: GCA_910591585.2. Lineage (NCBI taxonomy): Eukaryota > Metazoa > Arthropoda > Insecta > Hymenoptera > Crabronidae > Nysson > Nysson spinosus. The sequence goes on from OU342847.1 coordinate 4,694,970, forward strand.
GCAGGGCGGACGTTGAAATAAAAGATGGAAAAAAGAAACCTTGAAAATCTCTGGCTATCCGAATGACGTGTATGTCGGGATGCTAGGAGTTTTTTTTTAGCAAACAATTCCACGGAATCGTTCATCGTCCTGCTCGACAAAAGTCATTCCTATCCGACGAGTGCTCCTGCTGTTTTATGATTATTCCAATTTTCGGCGTATTCTAAACCTCGGGGATTATGCTCCACACTTTTATCCAAAGTCCACATCGTTTTCAACATTATGTTTTAATTGCAATATTACAATCTTAAACATCAATCTTCTTCATTTTTCTTTGTTTAAGAATGTTGAATGCATAAAGTATATCTTATTTCGCGATTGAAGGGACACTTTGAATACATCAATCGGCAAGTTACATTATTGCATGGTATTTTATATTACTGATATCGTCAGGTATTTTAGGACTTCTCATGAATTGAAAGCGGAAGCTGCGGTTTTGAATATATCGCCAGGATCGGTATTTAAAGGACGCAAAGTACAGGCCATATTTCCCTGGCATCCATTAGTTCAAAGTTTTTATTGAGGTTCACCTGGTTGGGTTCTATGCACGGTCCATACGGAGCATGCAAGCCATATCTGAGAAAGCTTTCGGGCTGGAACGAGATTTACTGCTTCCTAAGTTCTTCGTTCGTGAAACTTTGGACGATCGCCTGTGGCCATTGTTTCGTGGTTGAGTTAGATCACACAGGAATCAAGTCTCGATCGAACTACCTAGGCGAACCGCAATCCGATTTCTTAACACGAAACCAGTCGTGCATTATATGCACTTCCGAACTATGTATATGTTGTCAACTATTAATGTTTACATGTTGACAATGCTGTGACAATATTTGATCAAGATCGAAATTAGCCGTAATTATTGGTATTCGTATTACTGCCAGGATTTAAGTTTAAGAAATCGAACTGATGTTATTATCAATATTACATGTAATTTAATAACATGTATTATCTGCTAGAATTGAAAATAATGACTGACGACTCTCTGGAATTATTCTAGTTTACGTCATTTGCAAGTTGTAATTCATTACGGTACCCAAGGCATAAACTTCATACCAAGAAACCAGCGCGATATATGCCAAGGTAGGAATTGAAATTCCCGATGATATTCAATTCCAAAGTTCCGCGTAGTTTCGGTACTTCAAATTGTCTGTGATTTATTACGGCATCCGTAATATTCCAGGTTTCCACGTTTCAGTGAATTTTTTGGTGAACCACTCGGTTTCTATTCGCTTCTTAGTGGAATATTAAATAAGATTCCTATCTACATCAAAATGGATTAGTGTTCTTATCCGACGCCAGCTGTATTAACGTCGGCCGTGTAATTACATTAGCGGTTTCGCGGTGTATCTTGATTATTAAAGTGAAATACTATGCTGTGTTGTCTCGTGAGAAAATGAAAATATTAAAAGATTATGCTATCAAATAAAATATATTAATAATTATAACAGTTGAACTCGAATGACACTAATAATGAAAATACTACAATATCGAAGAAACCTATCGAAGGTGAAGATAAATATTCTCTGGAACGTAATTAAATTGATCAGCTGCGAGCTATTTAACTAAACGCATATTTTTTACTAATAATTTCGCATGCCATCTTAACTATCTCCCTGAATTCACGTTAACTTCCGGAACAAGTTGGAAATGTTTCTAGCGTTAGTAATATAATTCTGACATACTGCGAGTCTGGTAGCAGTTGAAATTTCTAACAAACTCATCTAACCACAGAGCCCCGACTAATATAATTTACTAACTGTCCTCACAAATTCATTAAACCCAGATTGCTTTTATATCTACACACTGTATTGAAATACGGGTTTCGCACACGAAATGAAATTTTCTGTAAATCAAATTGACCCCATTCTATAAAATATAGAATTATATTAATTCGCAAATTTTGCGTCAACTATTAAAGTATATTTCTACTTGATTCGATGGATGCAGGTAACAATGTCAATAGTTTTCTGACGCAGATCATTTTAAACCAATATTGATTGCCTATTTATAATAATAATAAATAGGTGAAAGCAATTAGTCCCTATTTGATTGTATGCGCCAATCCGGACGAATATAGGTGCCGATACTGGCAGAGCCAATTCTGGCAGGGTAATCTATTCATAAATGGAGTATGTATTGTGTGGGCCACGTTAATTTATAGGTAATTCATTTTCATATTGAATTTTCGTATGTCCCCATTGTTTCACGACAGATCGTTCGGTAAACAATGAATCTCTGCCTTTACGTAAACATACTGAATCGCGGACATTCATCGACCACATTTTATATTAATGTTTTTTTTACGTTGAAAGCAATTTCCTTTATTATTCTTTGTTAAGCACTGCAATTTATTTTTCGATTGGCTAAAATTAATTGCAATTTCTTCGTACAATATATAGTAAAACTAGTTAAACACGAATCTGAGAAAAGTGCATTACATGAAAATAGTAACAGAATTATTACTTAAACGCACTGAAAAGGGTGATTGGTGAAAAAAGCTCGGCAAATGGTAGCTAAAGATAAGATTCATCGGAGTAGAAACACAAAGGTATTTCGGGAAGAAAACAATTACCATTCCACTGTTGCGTTTGTACTTGATGGTTATCGCTGTCTAGCATTTACTATTAACTATAGTCTCTATTAAGGGTATCCGAATAGAGCAACACTTGTTGCTGCTCCCGAGTGATAAAATTCCGGCATAATAACCCACTGTATATCTGGCAGTTAAGATAACGTTGTTAGTGTCAAACAGGATTACAATGGCGAGTATGCATCCCTCCGTTTACCATGTATTTGCATATAAAAAAGGGATTCACGGATAAGAATCAAATAGGTGTTACGCGGCCGCCGTAAACAATTGTCATTTAAACGAAGCGATTCGAAGCCGCGGAATTGATACGGCCAGACATCTCCGTGGTGTATGAAAGATGGAAAACGAATGTGGATTCGGAATGACAGCAGCCATACATCATCTTGACAGATCGTCCATCAACTACTGGCTGATTCGGTAACTGAATTAAGATGAAATATCATAGCCTGGTAGGACGATAAAATGATGGCAGACGCGGCAGGAAATAAGAAAGATTAACTTCCTATAGAAAAGAATAGAGCTCTGATCGTTTGCTTATCACCTACGATTTACTTCTATTATACGGAAAGCATCCTCTGTGTATGATGTAGAACAGGATTAATAAAATTATTGATCCTGTTATTTCTATTAATGGGAGAAATCGAAACAATATTGTGCTGCTGTTAATCTCAACCCTAACACCTAACCCCTATTAGTCGCCTTGTACGACAAGCAGGGGATACTGTGGGCCAATTCTACCCCCGACCCACAGGGGGATGCAATAATATTCTCCAAAAATATAGTCACTCTATTTCATTTGTTTATATTAGGGATACCGAAAGTAATCAATTATTTTTCACATACTTTATGAAACGCCATTGATTCTTTCATATTAAACATTATTCTATTACATAATCCCCAACATCGTTATTTATATTTCGATGCGAAAAAATTCTCCACTCTCGAATTGATTACTTTCCGGTACCCTTAATAATAACATAGTCAGTTGATTTATCGTAAAAGATTCAGTAATTACAATATAAATAATGAATTATATGAAGCACACATAAAATCTTGTTCCTCAATATTCCAACATTTTTTATACCGAGACATAACCGAATATTAAATGCCAGAATCAAGTCCCAGAAACATATTTTAAAAGCTTCATTCACGAAAACTTTCAGCAGTTCTCTTCGTTTTATGTTTTTCCGTAGTCGGTTTTACTTTGATATATCCGAGTAAGAAGACACGAAATAATTTCTCAAACGGCGATGCGAGCTTCTAGCAATACGTTTCGAAGTTATTTGCAAGAGGAACAACAATTCCTAGCGGTATGTCTTAGTTGGTAGAAGTAACGAAGAGGAAGCTGAAGCTGAAGAAGTGACTGACAGATGTGCTTTGTTCTTCCACGAATCACCGGTCGTTTGCTGTTATATATATTATTTTGCGAATACAGCTCAACGACGGATCTTCAGGTTCATCCATCCTCTGCCTGACAGTCTCCTTTCTTTTTTACGAGGAATATTTTCAACATGATACCCTGCAGCGTTTGAGTTCAGATATTGTAATCGCAAAGTTTTAAAAAAGTAAACATTATGATTGGACATTTATCTTGTAGTGTACTACGTTTGTATTTGCACGAAAATTTGGATAAGTATTTAATTATATTGAAAAACTTCCTGGTAAAGGCTTTTAGAATTTGTTTCTATTAATGACAGAACTTGATTAAACTCATTGCAATTAATATAAGTTTCTAAAAAGGGACGAAACTTGGAATAATTTTTTCGTAACTATCAACTTTCGGTGTTAGAACTTGAACTACGTACTGAGAATCACCGAGTTCGAAGATGGTAACACTATACAAGATAGCAACACTTACTTAAGTAAATTCTCAGTTGTTAAAATCATATGAAATTAATTAGCGTAGCGAGACAAAGTGGAATGTAATATCTGCAACACTCGCCTTTAAATTGTAATTAATTCTTCGCAGATGCCAGTGAAACGTTATATTAATTAAGGGTAGCAAGTTGTCAAGCGTTACAAATTATTTCTCGATATTCTGGTTACATCGGTTTAATTATCCTTTCATCATAGAACTTTGACCTACATTGCTCGAATGGACCATAACGAGTTTACTAAAAGCTTCCTTTACAAACCTTGGATGGTTTCCACTATGAGAAGATAAGAAAACTTACTATCTACGTTTCAATTGTCCTCGGAAAGTAAGTCGGGTGGTTTTCCTTTAGTTGCTCAAGAAAACACTGACGGAGTTACTTTCAAGCTGACGACTTTTCTTCAACATAGTACAACTGACCTCAAACATCATTATCTTTTTTTATATTATTATTTCACTGTAACTTGTGGTTTGCAATTGTGTAGTATCCGAGTTTTTAACATTAATACTAGAGCTACTAAAGCAATTTAATTTACGGGTCCGCATTATTTCCGCGGATCATGTGGCATAATAAACATAATTAAATCGCTTAATTTATCTTCGCCATTTATCCTTATTTTTAAGGACATACAAATGTAGCTGATCTTTGCGTTGGCCACTGTGTTCCATTTCCTATTGTAGAATCGTTTCTAAACCAGTTCATCTCTATTACACTCTCCGAAGATTTCAATCTTCTTTCCTGCCTTTTTGTTTCTGTCTACTTTCCTACAAAAGAGCCAATTCCACTCTCCGTAATTCCTTAATGGTTCTCGAATCTTTCAAACTTTTGACGCCATTCACTGATTATACGATCCAATATTGTTCCGCGAAACTTTTTACTGGGTTTTGCAGTTAATAGACTTCCCCGGATTTTCGAATATATATATATATATATATATATATATATATATATATATATATATATATTATAGTTTTTATATTTCCTCATCGGCTACAAGACCAACTTTTCTAAGAAAACTCCTTATAAAGTGTCTTGGTAAAAAATCCGCTCTACTACGTGGAATAATATTTTCTATACACTTATATTCGATGTATGAGTATCCGAAGCTATCCCCATTGTTTCCCGAGGGAGAAGATCCAAACGTATACTTTAATTTCGAGCGAGGACAAACGCCATCCGGGAAGAACATCTCCTCGGAGATTTCCAACAAAACTACGATTAACGTGTGTTAGAACACATGTTCTTTGGACATAAAAGTACGATACGTTTTATTCACTATTTTATCATCTACGTTGCCCGGAATTTTACATAAAACACCACTTTCCCGCGTGTCACACGCTCTGAAAGATGGTATGTCAGGAACGGCATTTTTGTCGTTCTCAGAGGAGACATTCAGTAACCTTTCGCATACAGAACTCTCATTTTGGAAACAAAAGTTTTTATCTTTAAAAATAGATTTGTGTAATTTGGGGATTATATATTTTTCATTTCACGGTTGTACTCAAATTATTTCTTTTTATCTGAACATAATCATATTAAATATTATGCTCTTTCGTATCGGATGAAAATCTACACAATAAATGAACTAATGGAAGTTGTATAATAAATCATTTTTGTCTCTTCTAAGAAAAACTGCATTACTTTCTAATGTCTAGAGCACTTATCACTTGTTCCTTAACAAGTTTAGTGTCTATTAACTTTTACCTCCTTCGCTTTGAAATTTTGATGCGTACCGTGCACCACCCTGAATTTCATAACTTGGAAAGTACCTGCACTTTCTAAAGTATTGGGTTGGCCAGGAAGTTCGTGCGGTTTGCATGTTTTTTGCGGTGAACAGAGGGATTTTCATGAATACGGGGTTACGAAGCTGACTAATAAACAGGAAAATATCATAAGTAAGAACTATACAATAGATACAATACATTACCGAATAAAGAAAATGAAGAAAACATACGAAGTTTAATAAATGTGTCGTTATTTCTGAAAGTGGTATAAGTCTACTTCTTCTGTTGAATTTAATATTATGATTACCAAAAAAGATATAAATCTCAAATATCGCTTTCTATTTATACGTTAAAAGAGCAGGAGATTTTTGGCCAATCCGATACAATTTTCTTCTTGTTGCTAGATGAAGATGTTTTCGAAAAGATATACTATCACGAACCAACAAAATTGTCTCTCGTCAAATAGATGCGAGTATCGATACTGATATGGCGTACCTATAAGCGTCATGAAAATTCACGAAAGGTATCATATCGAATGTTTACGCGTGACATTTACGACCCACGTACCATTTTACGTTTCGAAGTTGGTAAACAGAGTGCAAAATTCATTGGCCATGTAAAGAAACTACGTGGATTCGGGATCCAGTTGTAAAAGGTAATGCAACGGTGGACGTTAATCGTACTTTGGTGAAAATCTCCGAGGATTTGATGCCAACAAGCCGTCCACGATGTAAATTAAAATGTAGGTGGTCCGTGGATACGAACTTTTTACCACGTCCACCGTATTTTAACAAAAATACCGAGAAAGGATACCTATACCTTTAACCTCTTCAGGGACAAATTTCGAGTGCCACTACCTAAACTACAATATTAAAAAATATACAAAAACCATTTTCATTTACCTTACGACAATTGGGGATTATTTTCTGGTTAGCAAATTTCCTAACTATTGCACATTTATTTTTCTACCAATTTCACGAATGTACTCACGAAGAGTATAAATAAAATATGTTTTCTTCTAATTTTATTCCCAGTTATTCTCCCGATCCACACATGTCCTGTTACTTACACCAAACGTCGCGCAAACATGTTCACACATCCATCATCATTTCCCACGATTTCCCCCGAAAACTTCCGCGGGAAACATTTCGGTTGGCACTTGCGTTGTACAAAGTATAAGCGACATTGTCGCGAAACACAGAAACCTTCTTTCTTCGTAGAGAAATGAAGAGGTAAAAGTAAGAGGTAGCCCTGTCTGGGGATTCGGGGGCGCGTGATTCTATTCTCGCGGCAGAGAAACTTATCCGTCTCCACGTGTTTCACATCGTGAAATTGAGTGGGAAGTTGGAATGTTTTTGTTCTCCTGTCGTCCTGTCTTCCCTACGGTCTGACACTCGTGTGACACATTCATATCTTTTGATATATGGATACACGCACAGGCAAGATTACGAATTCGATATCAAGAAAAGTTTCGAGTGGCTCTCAAAAAGAATATCCCGGAACGAAAGAATCCCTTTAAAACGCTTCAAATACGCGACTCTACGAGGAAGCACTAGGTGTTGCTACTTTTGGATTATTTATAACTGTATTGATTTTTATTCCGTATTTTAAGCAACGACCTTTATCTTTTACGATGGCGTATATCAGAAAATTGCTTCTGCATGCATATCCTATAACACGGACACGAATACCGCGATTGCATAAGCGCGGAAATGTTATTTGTACCAGACGACCGACTTATCTTTGTAATGAGTAATTTTGATACTTTTTTCGGTATTGATTATATTGTTATTAATATACTAGCTTAAATTTGAGAGATCAAATCTGTGGATAGTTTATTTAAACCTGTAGTAGAGTGCAAATTTTAATTATTATACTTGGCTATTATAATAATTAAATTAATATACGTAGAAGGTGTAAGACGAGCAAGATGTCGAGGAGATCGGTTTGTGATCAGAAAAATGTCAGATCAGAACGGCAAGACCTTTCAGTTTTCTGCTTTGTAACTATGTCAATCAACCTTGTTCCCTAACGCGATTTACCGTTTGACCTTTAATCTTACAACGACCAAATTAAATGTCTTCCGCCGGTTCGATGGTTAGGAAAATGATTACCGGGGGACAAAGAGTACCACCTTCCAACAAAGTTTTCACGGCAATCTTGACAAAATTGTGAACACACTATTAATGTTTATTAATAACGACGAGGATCGTCGCACACTTTTCGAGTACTATCACTTTTTTCCATTACTTTATTATGCAATGACACGTTGTAAAGTAATGAATAATTCATGGTATTTAGTGGTAGCAGAGAAGAAGAGTTACTAGCTGTCGGCAGTATGTTAATAGAATTTTAACTCCAGCAGTTTCGAAGTAGTGCATGAAAAACCGTGAAAGAAAGGAACGAAAATTATCTCTCAACTTTTTGTGCCAGCATCCCATAAAGTATGGCGTGGCAGGTGGAGAAGTAAAAGTTTGAAAGCTATCTAGGATTGGTTGTCGCGACTGGAAAACGTTTGTGGCAGATAGTGTTCCAAGATACACTGATATACCCGTGAGAAACAGACCCTGGGGGAATAACCGGAATCTCGAATAATAATACTAACATTACTGAAAAAGTTACGTTGCACTGCATTTTTTATATAAAAATTATGGCTGGTGGATGTAAAAGTTAATTGTAACTACTGACAAGTAAATATTTTTCAATGATGAAATCGTTGAAATTTCAGTTGTGGCTTTTAATCAGAATAATTTTGCACGAGAAATTGAATGATTTTTTCTAAACCAGGAATGAAATCTTGATATTTATTGCAGCCAGGTATACAATCTTTCATTCCTATTGTTATTCAAATCCTTTCAGCCTGGCTGGATTTAAACTTCTTTTATGTATGCTTTAGATCAGACTTTTCTAGTTTCTAGAAGTAAACCCCTTAAATAGATTTATCAAGAAATATACCAGTGTTAAAGGATTCCATACCTCACGTTAAATCGTAGATTTATTATATTCTAAAGTAAACGAATACGTAAACATAATAATATGGAATGCACATCGGATTATTCCGACTTTCTACCACCTTGAAATTGGTACGAAAGAATACAGTACCTGGTTTTTTCTGAAAGCAATACATCAAACGCAGTCAATACTATAGTCGTAATTTATATACGTCAAAAATAACCCAATATCATAAATTCAGGTGAAAGGGTAGAGATTACGCGAGCACGGGAATCGATAGAATTTTTCATTCGCGAACTATGGGTTGTATATTAGATAACTAAGCGGAGTAGGTCAACGATAAGCTCTTCCCTATATCTGTCAGCTGTCAGCGTAGGAACTTCCATCAAACCATTCGCGGAATACCGATCTTTTCAACACCCATTATTTTATCAGTTGCTTTGAATAAACCTGAATTTACCAAGGACTTCCGTATTCCGTGTATTATCGGAAAAAGGCTTCGGCCAGCTTAGATTCCCGCCTCTTTCCCAAACTACCAACGACCCGGTTTCGATACACTCATCCTTCGAGACACATTCATCGAAGAAGCTAAATGCGAAAAGAAAACTCAACGATTTTACTTCCCTCTTTCCTTCATTCGCACAAAATATATGTCACCTGGGAATTACATCTTTTGTTCTTTGTCCTCCTATTTCGTCCGGGAGAATTGAAGAACATTGAAGTACGTTGAAGAACGAAACCATTTATATTTGAAAGATGAGATCTCGTGGAATTTCTAATCGAAGCTTTACTACTGTTACTATTAGTAGTATCAATCCTGGTTTTTTATATGATATTGGTACACTTGCTAAATATGTTTCTCTATTATCTGGTAACAGGTTTCGAGCAATAAAGTCAATATCTAACAGTTCGTATCGTAAGTAAATGGAGTAAGCCGAAGTTAAGCTACTTCCGTACATCCATCATCTTCCTACGTCCAGACTTTTATCGGCAGCATGTTCGAGTACTTAGTTCACTTAACCGTGTCTCATAACTTCGTCGTCTAGTCTTCCAAATATCCAAAGTTAAGCATCCGCCATGGAAACTTTTTTATTCGCAATTTAACTTTAAACCGATACTATGCTTTAGATTTGTTTACTCTTTCAATTATCCTTAATAGAAGAAGTAAATATCTCAATACAGAATTTAATTGGACATAAAATATTAGCGGACTTCCATGCTCCCGATTCTGAAGTACAAGGCGGTCGATAAACATAATTTATGTACAAAGATTAAATGTCATGCACGAAATTAAAAAGTGCAGACTTATTTGTCAAGTGATATTGTAATGTAAATAAATCCACAGGTTCGTAGAAAGAAATTGTGTCAACGTTGGAATATTTTAGTATCGATTATGTTTCGGTGATTGCGTCAGGAAAGCAGTTAAAGATTGCAAATTTCTTGGTGCACGGAACTAGGTTCAGAAGCACGATAGTCAAAGAGGACACTTTCGGGAATCGGTGTAAATCCGTCATTTCGCTTTGACTTTGTGATTTGACGACTAATGTGCTCGAGATCTTTAGAAGCTTTTGAAATATTCATACGCATCGATGCGAGTTAAGTGCTGTCAGCCGCTTTCCTGCGAGAATACCGAAACCGATTCAATGATTCCTTCACAGTTCTCCTTCAACGTATGAAACTTTCATCTTCTAAGTGCAACTTTCTATCTGGTTCGGTGAAGTAAACCGACGGCAATCGAGCATTTAACACTAGAATAGTGTAGAACCACTTACCTTATTTATAACATTGGATCGTGATATATGATCATTTTAATTCGCGAAACGAAATTACTTCGTCGTTCAATAAATAAAAGCAGCATCGTAAAATATGTTTCTCATTAACGCTAATAATTTCATTTTATTAGAAATGGTTAATCCAAATCCGCCAGATTTAATTAATTAATTTTAACTATGAATACTGGAAGCTGGATATCAAACGCGAATTATACTCCATAATTAATACTGAATATATAAACACGAAAATAATCTCATATCCCTGATATAATGATTATAATTAGTTAGTTACGAACCACATTACTTTGTACTCCAGTAAGCTACGATATTAAAAATGATTTCCGGCCACCGGAAAATAAATAATAATATGATGGCACATATGTGGTACTAGCAGGTTTATATACTCATTTTTGATCCGAAACATATTACTTGTATTCAAGGACGAAGGAGTTAAACCAACACTTTGGAACTCCAACAGCTTACTACGGGGGTTAATCTATGCAAAGTATGACTTACCGATATCCATTAAGTGCAGTTCACCAAGGTGTCGTGCTGCATAAAGATGCAAAAGCCCAAAAGCAAGTTGCATCCCGGTGGTGAGCAACAGGGCGAGGAATCCGGCTGCGCAAACTAACCATCCCCAACCACCCTCCGGATAAAAATGCGTCCGCATCCCGGCGACGTCTATGCCTGCAGGCAGAGATTATCTCCTTTACAATCATCACCAACTTTCTACGACTTATTGTGCCACTGATACCATGTGACGCTATTCTACAGGGTGACATGTTACTCAGGAAATAGTTATGACAAATATAATATGGCAGACAAAATAACACATCGTATTACCATAGCGAATTCTCTTTTTACGCGGTAGATACGTAGAATATTATAGTAGTTTATTATTTGTTTCACCTAACGTGGTTTCTGGAAGTTGCGGAACAGATATTAAAAGAGAGAACATTATCTTTTATCACCGAAATTCATGTGGCGATTAATAAATTTCGTTTATGTTGTAATGAAACTTAAATAATTCAAAGTGGTTTATTATTTTCTAATATAACGGGAGTCTTGAATATAAATATAGCCGCGCGCCTGCAAGGTTTTGTACGGAGCGAAGAGATATATCGAAGCTATTGTTCGATTTTTCTCCTATGTAAGATAAGAATAAAAGACTCTACCTTTTGTTGACTATCGACGAAACTATGAATATTGCTACCCCATCCATTTCGAAGATGTCGGTCCATTTTTCTGCATCCCGATAATATTATATTTGACGGTAAGACAAAATAAAAAATTCATTCAACACTCGCACGGCGACATAAAAGTAATGCCAACAAAGAACTGCAGTGAAGACAAAACTTTAAATAGCCCGGTTTCTAACAGGCTCAAAACTATATTCATCTCTTATTTATATTTCGCATTGAAAATAATTCAACGCGAAACCCGGCTACAGAAATGTTTAAAAATGCACGGCACTTTGCTATTCACAGCAGTCGGAGGTTCATTTTGAACTCTAAATTAACAGTGATAAAGTGAATGCATGGAAAAATAAGGATAGACGCGAGATTTCATTCTCAATATGAAATAGAGATTTTTGCACTTCAATATCCGTTTTATGGAAGGGTGCATTTTTAGTCTGTAATTCGAAGTCGGCTTGAAAAAGATAAACCCACGGGGGTGAAATGCGAGGTGATGCGGCGTGACGCGACACGACGCACCGCGACGAGGAAAATTCAAAGGGCTTAGACAACCATAAATCCGAGCTAGTCAAATATTTACATCATACCTGTGCGACGAAGAGCTGGTACGCAACGATGAAGACTTCTCAAGTCTTCTAGTACCCAATTTGCGTTCCCGGCTATACTCTCGTCCACGTCCATGTACCGCATACGAGTATCTGCAAATATACACAAACATAAAGGGTTTTACATTGAATAGTAACACCACTTGGCTTCCGATCGTTTTATTAGGGGTACCGGAAAGTAATCCATTGTTTTGTAATATGTACTCAACCCGCTGACTGGTTTTGGCTACTATAGTGACCATATTTGAGCCGTTTCTCAGAGAATAAAAAGTATACCTTGTTTATATTTTATTTATTAACTACGCGATATTGAAAACATTACTTGGTAAAGTGGAATTTTGATCTCCCGGTTTTCTGTCTCCCCGCGAATATATCGAGTTTGAAAGAAACGAAGGACGACAGGTTCGCCGATCCTTCTTGTAAGCTGTTATCTTTCAATACATCGGGTAACCGAGTAGAAACTTCAGTGAGCCGAGTAAAGCGTATAAAAGTCGGCAAAAGTAGATATATTTCATAACGGTGAAACGGTACATTAAACAGTCTACCGTCTATGTAAGGTCTACCAGGAGTACCGGGCATTTAAATTCCACGGAATGTTTCGAGGTCAAAATACCGTACAGTACTTAGATATCGAGAGCAATGAAAGTAAGTCCAATTCATTCCATGTTTTTTTCACGTGTCTTCCTTGGTTGCATTTCGCTTGGCAACACTGGATTTGCATGCTACAGACACGCAACCAGGGATGAAACGAGTTGAAAGAAATGAAGAGGAGAAAGAAGAGCCGAGGGTTAAGTAAAAGTGCTCGTGAAAGGAGATGGTAGCCTGAATTGGAAGGGTTGAGAGGTGCCACTCCGTTGGCCGAGGGAAAAGAAAGCGATCGATCATTGCGAAACCGACTATTTCGAATTTTATAATCCGATCATTCAATTCAAAAATACCATTCATGATTACAAAATAAGAAGTAGCTGTAGCGCAAGTATTACAACATACGTAATAGGTCCAAAAGTTTCTGCTCCAACGATATTAAAGAATTAATAAAAACAAACAATAATTTCCATTCTTCAATATAATCACCCTTCAATTCAATATCACAGAATATATCAAGAACCTGGAATCAGCTATTCTCAGTCACACTTCACCACAGATTTTTAGGGGAATCAATGAAAGCGTTCATTTAAATTAGCGTGGGACAACGTAAATAGAGAGAGAATCGTTAGAAAAGGGAGCAGGGAGGGGACAAGAAAGACGGAACTAAATTGACTATGCTAAAATAGTCGGGAAAGGGAGGCAGTAATTTGCATTGGTAGAAGGATAGAGTATGAAATAGACGACTGCTTGCACAAGGATACAAAAGCCAAGTAGTGTCGAATATCACCGAATATCACCAAATAGTTCATGCCACTCGTGTCGTGAGAACTGAACTCATAATTAGAACCGTTGAAGGTATTCATTAAATTAAGCTAGTATTACTTGCATTTTCAAGTATCGCATACATACATATATGCAGATTTATGTATGTGCGTGAAAGGACGAACGAAGAAGATCAAAATCACGAATCTGATGTAAAAAATTCTTAATGATGATAATTCCTAGCAGATGATATTAGGGGCACCGATAAGTAATCAATTCGGTGGTGCAGAATTTATTCACATCGAAAGTTGGAAATTTGATTCTTTCAAAAAGATCATTTTATACAATTAATACTATTTTCCTTGCACTAATAGTAACAAACTCATCATGAAATATACCTTGAAATAAAACAATTTAAAAGCGAGGAAGAATGCAGGAGATTAAGTTACAAGAAAAATAATGCCACGGCCGATCACGGAAGAGGATCCAGCGGAACTTTTTTAAACAAAAAAACGCTTGAGAAGAACATGAAAGGAAGTAGAACAATTTGATCCTGGTTTTACAGCGAGTTATCTAATAACACAAAGCACGGAGATGTAGCCCGTAGAGGCAAATTAGAGATAGAGGGAAATATTCTTAATTACCAGGCGCATTAAGGTCGGAAAAATAAAAGGAGAGTGGTAGTAAAGAACACCGTGGAAAACGTATACTCTGACATAAAAAGTCGATTCAAGGAAGGGTTACAGACTTCCTAACAAAAGTGTAGGCTCACGTTAAATCCGTGAACCTTCGCCAGAAATCAAATTGCTGTGAAAGAAATTATGGGGCTATCGAGACTCCTCGAGTGCTACCGGAAATTACTAACGAACTCGTCATCGCCGGATCAAATCGAACTCTGTTATTATTTCGTCCGTCGTTTTTTAAGAGATCGATGTAAAAAGTCACACTTTAGTATCCGTTGGAATCATTTAGAATATAGTTTATTGTTAGACGAGAATCATCAGTTGCAAAATTAAATTACTATAGTATTCCTGCGGCAGGATCTTTAGAAAGTTTAAAAAGATCCATGACTGTACGACAGCGGTTCATTTTTATGCTCGAAGACTACTTTCATCTTTTATTTGGGAATACGACTTTCGAGAGCGTGTATCGTTTGTGCTTTACGGCACAAAATGCAGCGAACATCGCGATTCGCATTATTTTTCCCCATTTCAAGCAAAGCTTGTTTGTCAGTCGAAGCAAATCGCTGAATTCTTCAGGAATTTCTTGGTCGTGCAACTTCTCCCTTTTCGCAATCCCAAACCGACTCCTTTCGAAGTCCTCGGGCGACGTACATTTGTTTTCCGTTTACTATTCGTACGGGATCCGCTTTGTCCTCGAAACTATCGCTTTCTGACAAATCGTATGTTTAGCTTATACACGTATTTGTACCATTTCCGATCAAGATTGCAGAGCATTGCAAAAATTCAATTCTTCATTGGCCCGTTAAAGTATGTAGACTTTTGCCTTCACAATTGGCAATGCGTTTGTAATGTTTGTATTCGACGCGCATAAGTTTTTGTAAATACTCGAATAATTATATTAAAAATAGCAGACTAGTTATTTCTAGTGTTAACGATTTTCCTAAGAATTTCTTCGAGTATTTCAAGAATCGTGCGTAAAGATTACTTCCTTTATCGTTAGGGAATATTGTTCGGTCACGTTTCTCTGGCTTTTCAAGTTCACAAACGTGGAAGATAACAAATGAGGGTGAGATGAAAAGACTGCAAGGGAATCCATCAGATCAATTTTGCTAACCGGATTCAGGCAGAGAGATTACTTTGGAATATCACTTTTAAACAAAAAACTTCGGTAAAAAGAAATATCTGATCGCAATACTTCGTTCCGTTATCTATTTTCCATTTAGATGCACATCGAATCGAAAACAATTTTCCATTTATTCAGTCTTTTTGTTATCCGCCGTTTTGCAAATAACGTTTGTGATTCAATAATAAATTACACTTCTTTCCGGCGAATGCATCTGTAGGTTTCCATCACGTGATTTCATTTTCGCGTATCATCGTTTACAGTTGTATTTTACAATAAAATGGGAAAATTCTTCGACTCGTATTATCAAAGTATGTGCATTGCGGAAGGATAAACGATAAAATCATAAATCATATAACAGCTTGGTGTTTCATAAATTTTGCTCTCCGAAGCAAAGGTTCAGGATTAGAAAGCATAATATTTAATGCTTCAAGAATATGAATTATTAAATTCATTTCAATATACTCATATACCAAAAAACTGCTTCACACAAATATAAAGACTGTACAATGTTTATGATAAATAACTTAGTGAAGTTCCGAAAGCATTGTCAAAAAATCGGAAATGTGAATAAACGTGAGAGGTGCATTTTGTTTTCAGCAAAACGTAAACCTCCAATGAATCTCGTATTATATTAAAACAAATTTCCATAACAAACCAGGGAAGCAGGCATATGAATGCAAATCAATTAAATACGTGATATCGAAAGGATATATATATACGTTAATTCCGCGCGTAAAATCCATGGCCAACGTAATCGGATAAAACGGAGGAAAGTTGCAAATTTTCATGCACGGTGGACAACTTTCGCATTCAATTATTGAACAATAAAAATACAAGTAATCTTCGTACGCAATGCAATTTTTATATCGCGATCTTCCACTGGAACCTAACTCCGGCGTTACACGAGGGTTACACCAGTATATGAAAAAACTTAACTTAAAACTCACCCCCGTGGTAAGAACTCCCACGATGCGGTGTATACAAGTTGCTATGTACCTCCGGCATACAATGGCTGGGTGTATAATACTGCATGGGATGGTGTACGTAATTGTTTGGGGTGCTCGGCACGTGTACGGGGTGACAGTGCATACACCTCCGCGGTGTCTCCGGTGGACCCTGAAGAAGAAAAAGTCCTGGAATGCATTCGAGAAGGAAATGACAATGGAGAATAACGCGTTATCATGGGGCTGCGACCTCCGGAGATTAAACGAAGCAAGATTTACGAGAGGAAAAACGTCGGGCATCGAATACTAAAGCTGGGGTGGAACGAGTAATTTTCAAGGATTTGATTAATGCTTTGCTTTTATCGTCTAAATGAACATCGATCCCCTGATAAATATGTATATTCATTACTTTGTTAGTATTTGTATCCGGCGAAACGTAATAAACGTTTGCTGAACTAATCTGCTTTGCTTTTACTGTTACTCTTTCCTTTTCTACCAATTATTATTCTTCTACCGATTCCGCTTTTAATTACACTGATTCTACTACTTCAATCTTTAAAGCCGTTCTTGGCGTAATTTGTGCGATGATTTCTGAGATGTTTAATATATTTTATTTCAAAGAAATAAATGTAATTCCGTGTTTCAGTTCCTTGGAAATGTCATAAATAACAATAATTGGGAGATATTTAGAATGAAACCTGATAATGAGGAGAACCGTGCGGCACAGTGCGAAGAGTACATGTTGACTCTCACGCGTTCGAGTGACGACTGTCGCTCGCTAGGCGAATGGTGTTTTGAAAATAGACGCGCCTGATCGAAACCCGTACGCTAATCACGGAAACTACTTGAATATTTATTCTGATATAATATTACAAGATTTTATGAGAAAACGCTTTAAGTGATCAGTGTGATATCTATTTCATGGGTAAAAATGGAAACACTCATTTCTTGAATATTTATTAGGACTATAAAACATTATTATAAAACATATCACTTCTGCCACGTACTTCGCCAAAACGTACGTTTATTTGCATTAATGTAAATTCTTTCGAAATAGCTTGTAAGACTTAATTCATACTCGGTTTAATTTCGCAAAGACTTGAAACCATTTTCCAAACTTATCGAGATATAATGCGGATACGAATGAAGATAAGGATGAAAGGGTTTTATTACCTGCATAGAATGCTGAGAACGGAGTGATCTTATCGAGCCTGCTGGGTGAAGGGAGGGCACGCTACCCCCGAAACTCATGGCTGAATTTCTGCATCCACCTGGGGTGGACCAACCCCCACGGACATTAGCTGAAGTCCAGCCCATTCCGTTGCTATAATCGTCCACCAACATGTTTCACTGTAGCACGTACATGTCACTGATAAAAGAGCCTATCGAACACTCAGTAATCTCGATGTTTCCCCTCGATCAATTACTCCTATGCAAATCACAGTCGCCCGCGAATTCTTTTCAGGTCCTCGAGGCTCGATCGTGTATCGTGAAATCGGTTTTGATAACCCACGTGCATTTCGCAGTTATCATTTTGTAATGCTGTCGAATAGACTTATGCCACGCTTCCTCCACCACCTGAAAGTAAAGCAATACGTATTGTTTGTTAATGCTCGAATTAAGCGAATCAGAAAGCACGGTAATGTGACAAATGTTGGGCTGTAACTCGGCCATTGAATTTCGGAATTTAATCATATTATTCTGTTTCAATGTTCCCGGATTACTGCAACAGATATGAGCATGTTTTGCAACTGTGCATATGCGCGCAGGTATTTACTGTCAGGATTGCATTATGTTCAAGTATAATGGGATGATTCTCGATGAAACCATAACCATAAGCCTTAACAAAGATGTGACTTCGTGAATTTAGTCGAAATATTTGATCGGAAACACTTTCTGATTTAATCAGTAACTGTGTTTTAAGGACAATCCAGGTGTCACTGAATTTTTCGCAGGAGAGGAGAATAAATGATTCGGAACATGCTTGACATATTACCAGTCGTCGTAGGTTGAAAAATTTAATTCCCGTGCTATACATAAATAAAGCGCACGCGTGGATGTAGATCCCGTTCGAACCACCTGATTTCGTACGCCGAGATTTATAACGAGAATGTTTTATGCATGTACATACCTACTCTGTGACTCGAGCTCGACAAAATTGCACGCGCACCCCGAGTACGCAAATTCCAATTTCATTTCAGGCCGCAACAACGTCGAGTTTGTTTTAATTCCGACAAATCGAGTCGTCTACCTTTATCACTTTATACTGCTCCCCGTGTATTCTCTAACGAACGTAATTATCTCTTTAACCTCGGGGCAACGTTAGAAAGAAAAAAAACCAACTGAAATATATTGCCAACTGTACATGACTTTTACCTTTGATTTTCCACCGTTTATTTATTATCTGCATTGTGATCTATATTAAATAAAAATTGTAAGCACCGTGAGAAACATATTCGAATGAAAGGTCATATAAAATATTATTAATTGAAATAATAGAAACTGTTACTATTTATAAAATTCATGTTCGAATATATTTTAGATAGATTATATTATTGCTAATATGTTAGTAGATTTGGAAGCAAATTGACTGTGACTGTAAAATTACTTTGAGATATTCACGATACTATTCTTAAATTCATCAAACTTTCGGTGCTCGACTTCCACGGTTAATAAGTTTCTCCGGGAAACTCTGATCGGATATATGGAACTCGAGCTTCGCCGTTATTAAATGCACGAGCGGCCCACTTTAAAGAATTTTCTTAAGCTCAGCCTGAATTTTTATGCTCGACTGAAAAATGAGTCGTGCAAAAACTAGCTTCGGTGCTCAATTGATCGTAACTCTGCCAAGTTTTCACAAGTCTCGGGGGTCTGCTAGGCTTGGCTTGACATTTTTTCAAATAACTCCAATAACGCTATGTTTGCGCCGTATATCAACACTTTCACGGTTCAAAAGGAAAATGTCTAGTGCAATTAAAAAGTTTGATGGACGAAGAGCTTCATCAACATTCTAACAAAGTGAAAGTTGAATGAAATACATATACAATAGTTTCGATAAGTAAAAAAAGAATTACATTGCATTAGCCGAACTGGGTTTTGCACGACGCGAGACGTGACATCACGTTCTAAGTTAGATAATTCATATTCGCGGTGGTTTACGATTTCCATTTTAAGTCATACACGTTGCAGAGTCCTTTTTGCGAATTCAATATCGCCGTTACGCGGTTGCAGTATAAAGTCCCCGCAATAAGAAAGAGGAGGCCGGAAACAAATGGTGGATTTGTATTCGCTGCTGGCATCCGGCGCATATTTCAACTTTAACCTTACCACGGAACAAAGGAAGAGGGAGCCGTGGAATCTCGCGATTCCACCAGGAATAGCATCGCTATAAATCTTTCCCAAAAAGACTTTTTAATCGAAACACCGGGCTAAACGAGCTTCTGGAAACTTAACTTCTCCGGGAGCCAGATTTCATTGGCTGAAGTTCTTGCGAATTCCGTACGTTACTTTGATACGTAATGGTTGCACTTAGTCCCTGAGTGGTGGGAAGTGTACTCCGTGCTATTGTTGTATTTATCGACAGTTACAAAAGATATAATATCAATTAAAAAGAATTCCCCGCAAAGTACTTTCACCAAATAATTTAGTGTCAGTTGGAAGTCATTTTCTAGGTCCAGTATATTCGGAGATCGAGTATGAGGTTGGTTTAAAGCAACGTGGCAAAAGAACGTGAGTTGACATAGTCTGGGAAGAAATCGTGGCGTGGTAAGTGCGACGCGCGATCCTGACGATATCTATAGGGTTAGAAAGTACTAGGAAGGACTAGGAAGGACTAGGAAGGAAAGGGTAATCCTGCTAGATTGAATCCGTAGCTCACCAACTTGACGGAGCTTGGCCACCACCAACGTGCCGGATGATCATGTAACCTTCCCTGTCGCGGCCAACTGAAACAACCACTTTCCTCCAACTTTCTTCATCCCCTCTGATTTTCTATGAAAACATTGGTGGCAAGCGTGCGAAGACTATGGACTTCCGGCAAAGCAAACCATCGTTACCCTTAGATCTCTCCCTCTCATATTCCCCCTACTTTCTGACCTTCCACTTCGAATGGGGCTGAAATCGAATTCTGGACTCGAAGTTGAATGACGTTTGCGTGAGCCGCATATCTCTTACCGAAGTAACTTTTTCTATTCTCCATGTGCGGGATTTCGAAGTTTTATTTATGATACTTCTTATGCTAATAGTTTATGTAAAACGTTTAGAAATATGTGGCTTCAAAGGAAATACGTGGCTCAGCAATAATTGTTGATGATTTACTTCACTAAAAGTATTACTAACTCAAAAGATTTCAAGCTACCCTAATAAAGTATAAATATCCGCATTTCAGTGATAAAATGGTCAAATCGTCGGTCATTTCTTCAACCTACTTTTCCTCAGAATAGGGTGCACATATATATTCTATATGTAAATTATACAAAACGTGTAGCTCTTCTACGTAACAGACTACATCTCCTTACGTCACATCAGCTTTCCCACCATTAATAATCTGTCGTTTAAGATAACATGTTTGCGAATCCGTGGCAAGATTTATCGAAGAACATATCCGAGGAAGATGCAGGAATAGATGGAGTTTATTTATCAAAGGCACTAAATTCCACCAAGAAAATCTGGTTCTATTAAAAGCACCAAAAAAAGTATGCCATATGAGTCTTCGTTATGAATACTTAAAGGCATTGATTTTCTTGTAGATTCTAATAAATACTAATAAATACATTCCAAGGTATAATTGATAGCATCACGCTCGTTAAATTTAGCAGTTAGTGCTTTCGCGAGAAAGAAAGGTTGGTATCAAGAGAAATTTTAATTGTATCTGTAGGAAGCATCGTGACATACTCGAAAGTTAAGTTTTATGGAAATAAGCTGGAAAGTTTGGCTCGAAAAGTCTCCTCCTCGTTCCCTTGAGCTCTCTCTTTACATCAGGAGAGATGTGCTATGACTTTTGCATATTTGGTGAGATCACACTAATTTAGCATAATATGCATTCCCATGTAAATGTTGCTGGTCGCTGCATTTTTAATGTAATGTATTTTCTTGACTCCACTATGCATGCACCTCGCGTACTGCGAAGGTGTAATAAATAAAAGAAAACAATATTTCAGTCTTTTCTACTCATTTCTGCTACGTCGAAACACTTTAGATTATACAATAATAATCTGCGACGTTCAAAATATGTTTCTAATAGCGAAACGGTGAGAAAAATATCCGTCGATATTAATTATTCGAAAAGTTACAAATCCGCGTTGAATTTAGCTCTTCGTTGCATCTCCCTCTCGACTCGTTTCGGTGCAGCAATCTTTTTTATCGCAACTCGTAGGACAAACGCAAAATCGAAACGTCATTCTATACTTTACTACATCGTTGTTCCACGCGCACGGATGCTGAAACAATTCTTACAAAATGTCCGATTTCCGGGGGCGAGTTAAACGAGGCCCGTCAAAAACTGCGAAGCTTCAATTCACGGCGAACAAGTTCCCCCATTAAACGGACGAATCGCGCGACTAAAACGGACTGGCTAAAGTGTCAAGTTCATAGGACGGGCCTGCTCCAAAACTGTCATCTAGTCAACTTTGAATGGCCAAGGCATAAATGCCTGCGCGCCGCAAATCATGCTACCGTTTGTTAGATTAATGTGCCTGACATTTTCCACACGATTTTCGTCCACTGGTTTTCCTCTCCCAGGGACATTTGGTACACCGCAGTGCCTCTGCTCGAAACTTTCCGCGAGAGCCGATTTATGCTTTTCCCCCCTTTCTCTTCCTTTCTCTTCCTTTCCACTCATCCCACCACCGTTCATTAAATATTTGCTCGACTTAATGTCCCATTTGGCGAGAGAACTCTCGAATAGTTTTCGAAACTCATATATTTGCAGTTCGAATGTCATCAACCCGATCACTGAATTTATTATCATTTATTAATTGAATGTCTTGGTATATTTAAACCCATAACATACTGATGATTTAAATGAAATAAGAAATGAATGTTGTTAAACTTGTTAATTGTATTTCCATTTTGTATTGGTAGTTCCTTTTACCGAGGTCAATATTGGTAATTCGTTATTTTACAATATCACGTAATAATTACCTTATTTTCTAACCGTTTTAATTGGGATCCAATTTGTCCGATAATTACCACTTTCCGGTGTAATTTGCTTTACAGTGGAATAATCATTGTTGCTGACGACAGGTTATTTAATTAATTCCCGTTTGAAAGGAATTACAGCCAATATCGTGATAAATATATTTCACGACATAATCGCGATTCATATGTTAACGAATTAATTTCTTGCTTTCTTGTTGAGCGTCTATTTTCGCGCGACAATTGTGGCACAAAAAAAACATACGATAATTGGATTTTCCGGATCGGTCCACAAATTTGGACTTCGAGCATTGTCCGAGGTTTACGCGATTGCGGCAATATGGACGCGAAACGAAACAACGAGTGCCAGATTTATCGCCGTTAATATTCGACATGACGAACGTATGGTTGTCCCATTAATCGTGTATGGAAACCAAGTTAAAACTCAGCAGCGATTTTTGTGTTGACAGATTTGAAACGCGTTTCTTTAATCGACATATGCCCGAAACGTTTTAAGATCGTAATTAGCCATTTTTCTCATCACATCTTATAATACAATTACCGTTATTAAATTATCAAAAATGATCCGAAGAATTCAGAAATATACATCACGAGGTTGCTAGAACCGATGATGATACAACGAAATCTGTTCATCACATTATTAATTAAAAAGAGCAGAAAACGATTAAACCAAGCCTTCAGGAGAACGTGCCATTTCACGCCAGACAAGCCAATATTATAAAGAATTAAAATCAAGAGTCACAACGTGTCTTTTACCGTTTTATCGCATAATAAAATGATCTCTACGTCTACGATATACCTGTAATATAATGGCATGACGTACAACGGGGAAGCTTGTCACTCTTAATTCCATCGCAGGTTAACCTAAGCACATATGAATGATTAACATGCAGCGTCCGCCAAAAAGCAGCGGCGCTTGAAATGTCAAGCAGCAGATTGGCAAAGCTCTTGCGTGGAACACTAGTTAACACCATAGCAACACATTATAAGGATGTAGAGACACAGGCAGTGGCTTTGAATGGGGGTGTATTATTGATTTCATCCCACAGAACTCCCTTCCCATGGTCCTTTCTATATATCCTGCCACCCACGTTGCTTCTACCTCGTCAGCTTTGCCGTTCCCGTTCCCCTTGCCCTTGCCATTCCTGTTACCGTTACGTTTGTTGCCTTTCAACCCGGCTACCGAAAGATTGAAACGTCACGGACCCGCAAGGTGCAATGCGAATGCAATGCGAATGCAATGCGAATGCAATTACTGACCCTTATAGTTGCACTACGCGAACGCGTTTATAATAACCCGACGCTTTAATAATTTAATAGTTCAAAGGCTTCTGCTGGCAGACACAAAGGTAGTGGTTCCATAAATGCAAATTATTATCTGCTGATTATAACGCGTTTTTATTTTTATAGAAGATAAAGTGGAATTTCAATTAGTTTGGGTTAAATGATGGAATATAATATTCCCGGGCTTGATGAGAAAAACGGCTGATTACGATTTTAAGACTTAATTTGGACCGTGTGTTATAAGTACGAATGGATTACGAACACGTATCTTTGAGGAAAGAATTGGTAAAAAATGTTACCTTGTCAAACACGGTGCTTCCGGCAGATGGATGTAGTTAGGGAAGACTTATCAAATTTGCTCTGTGCTCTACCAAGGAAGTTCCAAGGTTTCCGGTATTCAGCCTGGAAGCAGAAAAAGAAAGCAATTACCTATGTGTAAGTTAATAGTTGCCATTTTTCCTTGAACGAGATAGAAAATTGTGGAATTTTCTGCTCTTTTTCTACTATTTTCTAAGCTCATGTTAAATGAACTAATAAAATAACCAGTTAAATGAAATTAATAAAACATCTTAATTGGATATCGGCGAAGGAAGGATGTTTTATTCAAGAAGGTAGGGTGATTAATTACAAGGAATAATCATTTTAGGATAATCACTCTGATCTCATCGAGGGAAAATTTTGGCGGGCTAAGGTAATTCATTTTATCTCGACTTCTCGCCTTATTCATTATCCCTCGATCCGTTATGGGGTTCCCCATAAAAAACCTGAAGTAGTAAGAAGAAACGTGGCTCTGACGACCTCCTGGAATTACACGAATTACCTTTCGTTCCTTCCAAACATTCTTACTCGGTTCTCCCAATCCAATTTACGTGTTTTACAACGTAAAGAAGGAACTAATAAATGTTATACATATCCTAAGCGAGAGAATAGAAAGATCCTAGAATACCAATAAAAAAATTGCAAAGCCAAATCCAAATCCACGAATGACGAAGTAACATCAACCGTCAGAAGTGGCGGTACTTCGCTTCCAATTCTCCAACTTTTTCGTTAGCAATTTAATACGAAACTCGGTAAAACTGTTTCTCACCCCGCGGAGCGAGTGAATCAGGAAACTGGATGAAATTAAGGGAGGGCACTAATGAGACAAAAGTTGACGCTGGCAAATTGATCTAATAATGTTTCGATCGTCCGGCATCACGGAGCAATTGCTCAAACCTGACAGGCTGAGTTTTGCGAGAGAAGGTTCGTGAAGGAGCAATTAGATCGATCTATCAACTCGTGGAGTTCGAATACCCCGAGAAATTAAAAGTTCGGTTGGAGATAATTGTGGAAAGATCGAAGCCAGATAGGGGAGCGTTCTTTTGTGAACGTGATTTTTTTGATCTCTTAAGTCCTTTCCATGTTCTTTCTCACGCGACCTCAGGAAATCCCGAAGGAAATGAATTGCCGGGAGGAACAGGATGACTGACGAGTTCAAATTAAGTTCGTCTTTTGCTGCACGACAGGCCTTCGACGCCTGAT
This sequence comes from Nysson spinosus, assembly GCA_910591585.2. Lineage (NCBI taxonomy): Eukaryota > Metazoa > Arthropoda > Insecta > Hymenoptera > Crabronidae > Nysson > Nysson spinosus. The sequence continues at coordinate 4,720,789 of OU342847.1, forward strand.
AAGTGATTTCAGATCCGTAACAGGTGTGGAAAAAAACAGGGAAAAACACACTCGATTTGTGCTTTTCATTAAAACGAAGAACGAATTTCAGGATGACTGGATATTGGTTGATTAAAATTGAATTTGAATTTCTACTAATATTAAGATTTTCTTTTCTTCTTAAGGTTTTACAAAGGATAGTGAATGCCTGGAATAATTCAAGAGTGATGAATTACTTTGATAAAATAATGTTAAGCGGCCTGGGTAAACATTAAGAGATATCAAGTATTTCTATGCGTAGCTAGGAATAAGAAACACGCATACCGGCAGCACAAAACCTTGTTCAAGTAAGAGTGATAAAGGGTTGCTAGGGGATGAAAATCTAAGTAAGAGGGTCTCCCTTTCCTGGTTTTAACCGCGCGTCGTGAGCAGTTTTCAGCGGTGGAAACGCGGCTGGTGCGCCAGAAATCTTCGAGATATCCGACTGGAATGAAGCCGTCGCTTGATAAAATTTGTCAACCGGTGCCACCTCGTCTACCCGGAGGACGAAGGACCAAGGAAGATAGAGAAAATGGTGGCAGTGGAGGGTCGACTAACACGAATGAGAGAAGAGGTAATGGTAAATGAGGGTTAGGGTCGTGGTACCGTGTACCAACCCGCAATCCAGAAGAGTTTACGCCATCAAGATTGTCCGACCTCGAAAAACTCCTCAGCTGAACGAGTCGGCGGACTGAAAATTCAGTTCTCAAATCCTGGCGAACTATGCTTCGAAACGGAGTGCGATGTTGTGAAAAATAATTAATAATGATCTAATTGTCTGCTGCAATGAGATGTTTATTAAGAAATAAATATTGGAAAAACCTTTGTTACCATTCCATTTTACGTCTGTATATTTATTACGAAGCTTCCTATTTTTCTAAGCTTTTTTTTAAGCTTTAAAATAGAATGCGCGTCAACAATTAGTTATTACTGCTAGCAAAATGTATTTGTAGAACCAGCATTACAGTATAAACTGTATCAAATTCACGAGCTTATTCAAGATATTCAATATTTCAAAGAGAGCTTGAAGTAATCCCCCGTAATTAAGGTAGTTATCACATTAAACTGGCACATGAAAGATGTAATTATGCCAGGAACTGTTCGGTGCTAATTTTGATATAAGATACTCATTTATTGAAGATACTCCACTCGTGGTACTCCTATCAAAACTTCGTCATTACACCTGCCAAGCAACTATATAATACAAGCGAATATAAAATCTTGTGAATTACGTGCAAGTGTCACGTGATTTTAATTGCACCGGATGGCGCGTTTCGAGGATTTTTTAACAGGCAAAAGAAGAAAAGAAACTGGTGGCGAATGAAGATGCCTCGCCAGACGAGAGCGTCGGAAGGAAGTGTCGAGGGTGTCGATAAGATGATGTCGACGAGAACAAGAGTCATTTCCGTGTAATCAACGATGACTCAAGAAGGGGATGAATTGCTTATTTACAGTATATGGAATATGACGTAAAGAAACGGTAATAGAGAAGACATTTTCGCAGAACGAAAGCGTCACCTTTAAAGCCAAAGGAGTGATTAAGAAGCTTCCAAAGCTGAAGAGGAAAATTCAAGTTGCCAAAGTAAATAGGATTAAGCTTATTTATTTTCCGCAGATTTTCTTTTTAAGATATTTCTTCCCTTATGGTACACGTTCACCTCTGTTTACTAATTCCTATCATTTTATCTGCTACAATTTTCCTTTGAAAATTAAAATTTCGTTGCTTGTTATTGTTGACTATGCAATTATCACAACAAAGGATTTCTCTTCGAGTTAAAAACTGTACTTGACTTGATATGAAAATAGTTTACCAGCTAATAATAATGCACGCATTATATCACGTTAAAGTAAAATCACCCTTTTACCATTTTATTTTACGGTTTTACTATATGTCCGCGAAAACGTCTTCCAATTATTCTGGCTCGATAAATATATTACGGGGGAGCAAAATCTAAGCGAATATCATTGAAATTCAGTTACATATTTAAAAGAGACGTTTCTCCTTTGCACGAGGTAAATAAAAACTTTAATTGGCCATACATAGACCAGTGGTGAGTGTATGGGTAGAGTGTACACGAACGTGGTTGGTCATGCATATTCAACTAGAATGTCCTCACTTACGAGCCAGCTTTTGCTCCAATCGTGTTCGGTCTCTTCATGGGTATGTTCTGGAGGTGGCAAATTAACGATGGTTCGACTAGTGAATTGGACGGATGGTTGCTAGGTAGCCTGACAGAAGCTTCCTGTACGTTGCTTTAAATGCATTTCCGAAATAGCAAATTATCTATGTAACTTAAGGCTAACATTCCGTCAAGCGTACCGTCGTGTTTCGAATTAGATGTGGTTTCATTTACGTTACCGGTTGCATGCGAAGTATTCGTCCAAAAGACATTACTTCGAACTTGTTTGATATATAGGAGTTTATAGAAAAGTCAGTACTATCAGCTACAAATATAAGTACATTGAAATCAATCAAACAAAATAGTTTAAGTAACAGGGAAACCGTGGAATATTTGTATGTCTATTAGTCAAAGTGCCAAGACATTTCCGATGGCATGAGGGAAATTCAGAAGTGGCCTTGTATCTTATGATAGACAAGTTCCCGTGATATTCTCACATCTCGGTTTGCCAAGGTGCATCCAAAATTAATAGAGGAGGCTACTCCAAGGTTATTTGCACAACTAGAACTTCCATTACGTTTCTCAAGGAAGCCAACTTACGAGTAAACAAACGAAAACTCCGCAAGTATGGTTTCTTAATGAACCAAGGGCTGTTTGCGACCGAAAAGTACTTCGCTATACTAAAGAAGTGAATATAAATAAGGAAATCTGGTAGATTTTGAACTTTTATCAAAAAAGAACTATAATTATTATGTCAATCACCAACTACGACGGTGGAATTTCAAAGTTAAAAGTTGCCAAAATTAATTCTGAACGGCCCAAATCGATGGTATATGATGTATAAACATGTTCTAGGACGATTTCTGGACGAAAGAAGCGGTTAAAAAATTTTTATTGGTCAAAAATGGGTCGAACCCAAATCGCAAAAATGTGAAGGGGTATACCTTCAAAAATTGTCAAAAATTGAAAGTCGCCAAAATAAATTCTAGATGACCCAAATCGATGCTATATGATGTATAAACATATTCTAGGACGATTTCTGGTCGAAAGAAGTGGTTTAAAAATTTTTTTGGGCAAAAAATGGGTCGAACCCAAATCGAAAAAATGTGAAGGGGTATACCTTCAAAAATTGTCAAAAATTGAAAGTCGCCAAAATAAATTCTAGATGGTCCAAATCGATGGTATATGATGTATAAACATATTCTAGGACGATTTCTGGTCGAAAGAAGTGGTTAAAAAATTTTTATTGGTCAAAAATGGGTCGCACCCAAATCGAAAAAATGTGAAGGGGTATACCTTCAAAAATTGTCAAAAATTGAAAGTCGCCAAAATAAATTCTAGATGACCCAAATCGATGCTATATGATGTATAAACATATTCTAGGACGATTTCTGGTCGAAAGAAGTGGTTTAAAAATTTTTTTGGGCAAAAAATGGGTCGAACCCAAATCGAAAAAATGTGAAGGGGTATACCTTCAAAAATTGTCAAAAAATGAAAGTCGCCAAAATCACTTCTAAACGACCCAAATTGATGGTAAATGATGTATAAACATATTCTAGGACGATTTCTGGTCGAAAGAAGTGGTTAAAAAATTTTTATTGGTCAAAAATGGGTCGACCCAAAATCGCAAAAATGTGAAGGGGTATAACTTCAAAAATTGTCAAAAATTGAAAGTCGCCAAAATAAATTCTAGACGGCCCAAATCGATGCTATATGATGTATAAACATATTCTAGGACGATTTTGGGTCGAAAGAAGCGGTTAAAAAATTTTGTTTGGGCAAAAAATGAGTCGATCCAAAATCGCCAAAAATTCAAAGTCGCCAAAAGCAATTCTAATGTCCCAAATCAATGGTATATGATGCCTAATGATGTTCTTGAGGAATTAGGACGTGGTTGCATTTATGTAATCAAGGGAAGGTTCAAGTAGAATGGGCCATTTGGGTCGGCCGCATTGACGCGATCTGCATCTTGTTTGCGGATGAATGATCGAACGTTCAGCAAACAAATGTAAATTTACTGCATGCGAGGGATCGAACACGCGAATGTAAAGTTACAACTGTAACGGGTCAATATATTGTTGCAAACAAGAACTACTCGCAATCCTCTATGAATTACTAATCGAAATACAAATATATAAACATCAAGATTACGTAACTTACGTAAATAAAGGTACATAAAACCTGAAACAATGCGCCGTTGTATGTTCGCATAATTTTATTAAAAATCGCGGACATTGGTAGTTCTTGTGTCAAACCTTACGCTGTAAATATAAAGCTTGAACCAATATTTAAGTTCTGTGCTCCTCGAATATTAATATGCATATTAGGGGTTTCTTTATCTCATTAAACGTGAAAGCGGTAATTGAGCCACGTATATCGTAGCATAGTCTACCAACGTAAATATATGACGATGGTGGGTTTGCAGGAACCGATATGTAGAATCGTTCGCAACGTTTACACTACTGTAATCAACTCATCTCGCGAGCTTTCGATACTCAGCCGGGTTTCCGATTGATCGCGTGTTTGATCAGTTGGAGATAAACGGGGTAGGTACATGATATACATATATATACATATCTGTACATATGTATATAGATACGTACATACAATACCTAAGCTGGCACACGCATTTTACGCATTCGTACTTTTTCTGAGACCGAATCTAATATACGTGTGTTTCTTACAAGATGTGTAACCGTGCCGCGTATGCGCACGTTTTGCGAATAAGTTTTGCAAGTTTCAACATATTATTTATATATATACACAGGTTTCTATTGTAAAAAATGTTATATTATAAATCAATTATAAGCGAGGTATCGTATAAGGCGAATTTCGGTGTGACAGTCAACGCGTCAATTACGAGAGGTACACTAATCAGAAATGAAATAATAACAAAATAAAGAAATCAGAAGTCATTGATATTAGTATTTACTGTTATTTTATCATCTTAAACTGCAGATTCGACTGCAAATTCTTTTTCATAACCGAAACTTGCAAACTTCTTAAACTCTGTCGTCGTTCGAATACTTTTCAGTCGTAATGTACATATTTATATAACTTACAAGTTTGGAAATTAATCAGCAGCTGAAAACTTGAAAAATCTCCTTCCTTCCTTCACACTAATTGGACACTACAATTCACTTAATTAACAAAAATTAACAATTAACTGATGCACGAGCTTGAACAAGAAAACCTCGACACGACAATGACGAAAAGTATTCATGAATACCAATCTAAAGATGGCGCAAAAAACGTAGGTTTTTTCGCGCGCCAGAAAATCCCCAGATGGGATCATTTCCGGTATTTAAATAGTTCTAACTTAAAGACAATAACTTTGTTTGAAACTGTGTACATATAGGTATGTCAGATAATATTTTTTGTCTTATTAATCATGTAATTACGCGGATACTTTTAATGTAATAATAAAATAAGCCCGCGAAATATATTTATTATTATAGAGTATATGGATTTGACTGTTCATTACTGAAAATTTATACGTATAAAAATTCGAGAATTATGAGAGAGATAATTGTAATTTAATTCGTCCCGGTTAACAGGTTAAAAAACGCGGACTCCAACATTTCAGAAAATCAGAACTTTTCACAGCTTCAAACTAAATATGAACTTTGTGCGGAGAGTTTTCGAAACATTAGTTCATAAATTAAATACTGACACTCGCGCAGAATATCAGTATACGTAAATATTAATACGTACATAAAAATTCCGCTGAGTATTTTGCCTGATTTTCTTGTGTTCCTTTAATGATTATTAGTGGCACTAACATCTGCAACAAGGGGAGACACAGAAATGATACCTTTCCACGTAGAAATGAATTAAATGAAAGTAGTAAAGCAATGAATTTTCTCGACGAGAAATTGCGAATAAAATTGCCGGTCAAATTGCACGGCAAACAAAGCAAAGATTATTCGGGAAATCACATAGATATGGCGGAAAACTGAGGAGAATAGTTTGTAATTCTGCTTAACCTCGCAAATGCGGGTGCATACAATGCTGATCTTTATCGCAAACATTTGCGCAAATACTGGCGATAATAAGATACGATCTACAGGTAAAATCAAACCTTCGTGAAACCTGTTCTGTTCGATTCAATTGGAGTTTCACGTCAACTTGAATCGAATTTATTAATATTAGAATAATAAAGGATATATCATGATTAATTTCTATAGTATAATTTGCTTCTTTCGTTTAGTTTTCTTTGATAATTAAATAAATTTAAGGTCTCATTTTCAGACACCTTTGTGAAAAGAGTCGGAGATTCTTTTTCTATTTTGAGTGGTCGCACTCTGTCTCACGTATTTTTGTTTTTATGAAACCCTTACTCCGGTGTACGCTTTTAAAGACCTTTAACGCCAGTGGTTTTGAGAGGTACGGTTCGTGTTCTATCGAGTAGAAAATCCTTCTCATTCTGAACACATTGCAAAATGCAAAGCACTCGGAAAAGAATACCTTCTAAAACGGTGATCAAGCTTTTGATTGATTCATTTGTATCCGACTTAATCTACACCATCGATAGAACACCTTCAAGTATTTAATTCCAGTCCAAATCTACTGCATCGCGAAAATCACGCGTTTCTCATTGAATTCAACATTCAAATTCAATTTACACAAACAAAGCTTTCGTTTTTATTATATAATTTTGATACGTGCACTTACTGATTCTGTATGGCAGTTAAATAAATTTAAAAAAATAAAAAAAAAGAGTAGGGTTTCGAAGATACATAAAACATGTATGTCTTTAAATCACTTCCCGCAAATTTCCGAAATGAATGAAAATGAACTGAAAATAAACTAAAATAATGCGGCTTAAGGAACATTATTTCGTATATGCACTTTTAATTGAGGGATGTTCTGTGATAATATAGTTAGGTTGGCAGCATGTTAACATGTTAAATAGCTTTTCCATCAGAAAGCTCTGATCTGTGCATCATCATATTAGCGAGCGGTAGAATGAATTATCACTTTAAGGGTAGAGTAACATTCTAAATTTACAACGTTTCCCGATGAGACACGTGGTTAGTTTTTTCTCCTTTTTCAGTAAAAGACCGGTGTTACTAATATAAACGACGCTCTATTAAATGTCGTGCCACTCTCACTCTTCGTTAGATAAACATTCCTACGTTGCAACATATATTATCTAATAATATACAATGTTCGTCAATATCATTAAATAATCGTTATATCCACTTCATTAAAAAGCATGTTGAAAATTGTAATGCTTTTATCTACTTAAACAACATCAAAGTTCAGATAATATTGACATACATGTTTAATGCAAATCGCTGCTTAAAAACAGTAGGTGTATGATTTTGATTAAAATATGGAGACCAATTGGGGAGCAGGATCTTTTATTAAGATATTTTTTTAGTGCTTCTCTACGCTGGCTGAATAATATTTCGACTTTCACGAGAATAAATACGGCTCTGCTTGTATTGCGATGCTTTCTGAAAAAACTTGTTTCGGAACCGCTATGCGGAGAACAGAAATAACATTGGAATAATAATCGACGCTCGATAGAATAATAATCGCCTCTTCAGTCTTGCTATTCTATTGGATTACTCTTGCTTGTGTATTCCGCACACTTTACATCCCTATATTATATATTCTTTAATAAACCAATAACGAATGCGCGGCATTTCGTGGTGATTTCGAATCCCATTTCGCGAATTATTCTACAATAATATAATATAATATCTATACTCAAGTAAACTGTATAAAAAGATAAGATATCGATAATGCATTGTACGTTTTGAATTCTAATATTTTCTTATCTTTTGGACAGCTTCGTAACGCCGTGTTCATAAAAATCCTCCCATAACTCCGATAAAAAATTGATACAAACCGCACCAACGTTCTAGCCAACTCAATATCGTTTGTTTTCTGTTTCTACGAACTGTTTATAGTATTTTCGAATATCTCTATGTTTTTCCGCGTTTCACTATTCAATCAGTTTATTGTAAATACGTCAAAATAAAGGTTTTTTATCTAATAAATTTCTATGCTGAAGCGCTGACAATAACTCGCACACATTGATTTATTTTATGTGGCTCGAGGTAACGCATGTATATATCAACATACATACGTCGGGATTTATTGTTTGCGAAGTACATTACACCAGAAACACGTGAAATACGTGAAATACGTAAAAGAAGCAGGGAGCATAGAAAGAAACCTGGTAAAAAGGAAGCCAAGAGCGAGGAAACAATGGGAAAGTTCGTCAGGAGCGAGTAATTAAGCGACAGACGAGAAACGTAGAACGATATTGAAATACGATCGACTTCGTATGCGTGGAGATTGTTTTCAGTCCAAGGACTGTTATGCCATTGGGTAGAAGTTCGAGGTAACGTTAAAGGGGACAGAACCACCGAGGACTCATACACCACCGGGAAATTAGTTTTATATAAAGAAGGGATTAATTGTGCTTCGTCGAGGAGGATTTTATCGATTAATTGATTGGGATTGGTTATTTAAGGTCGTGCCAGCCGCGTAGCTATTAAAAATCACTGTTTAATACTACATTTTTCTGCACTGTAATAATCCAGGTTAATATTATTTCAAAAATGTTATTCTCAACAGTATTTGATTTCTTTGAAGTTGTATGAAAAATGCACTTACTCTCGTTTTTACTGTTTAAAGAACAGTTATATTTTGGAATATTTTCCGGGATTTTATTCTAGAGATCCTAAATTTTAATTCTTCGGTATGAAAAATCGAAATTTGAGTTTGTATATTGCACAGGAGTTGCATAATCTATGTACACTGTGGAAGCAGAAAATACGTAGTAAGACCCCTGAGAAATATACGGAAAGTGGTGGAATTCAATATGCCAGACATCGATGCAGTTGTCTTTCAAACGTGCTCCTTTGAGTTTCCCAGACCTTATATAAGATTTCAGAAAATATATGCAGTTTGCCGACTGACTTTCGAGGGGAACGATATGTAATATGTTTTCCAGGAAAACTCGGAGCATTCGCTTCGACGGCTAACGAAACTTTCTTAGAACTCGGAATATTAGTTAATATTCAAGAACTATTCAATCAAATAAACAGATTAGTAGTCATTGATATTGTTATATATTGTTTTTTATCATCCTAAACAGTAGATGCGAATGCAAGTTCTTTTTCAGAACCGAATCTTGCAAACTTTTTTGTCGTCTTTCGAATACTATTCAGAGGTACATACTTATATGACTTACAGTTTTTGAAGACAATTAGCTGTTGAAAACTTGAAAAATCTTCTTTCTTCACACAAATTAAACACTGTGATTCACTTAATTAACAAAAACTAACAATGAATTGGTGCACGAACCTGAACAAGAAAGCGTGGACGACACAATGACGAAATGTATTCATTGCTACCAATCTAAAGATGGCGTCAAAAATGAGAGTTTTTTCAGCGGCAAAAAATTTCCCCAGGTGGGGATCATGCAGTTAATGAATTTAATAAATTAGATTTAATTATCACGAAATACACCGTTTCGTATTCGAATAGTTCTATTAAATTTGGTACACCCGTAATTTTGACTGCTTTCGTAGTTCTAGCGTTAATAATATGTTCGTGAAATGAAGTCGAGGATTACAAATATGCGAGGGATTAAAAATATGTACGCTCAGCGGAAATTTAATGTAAAAATTCTTCGTATTACTATAATTCAAGATGCCTTGAAAACCTCTTAGCCTCCGATCCCATTATTTCGATATAAAATGAGATCATAGAGGCTGTGCACCTGCTTAGAGATCGCACGAACAGCATGCAGAATATAGCATATCATGTATATTCCGAAATATTATGTTGCTCGTATTTTCCAAAACAAAATATCCACACGCGAATTCCGTGAAACATATACTGCACAGTGCATTGCGAATAATCCAGAAATCCTTTTAAAATGTCGAGACTAATTCATAAAAGCTCTGAAAGCTGCGGCATGACATTGCTTTAATTAGTTCGAGGTCGCAAAATTTTCATACGAATCTCGCAGAATTTAAAGTCGCAGCTTTCGGCATAGTTAATAAATTGAAAACTGTGGTGACCAACGAGTTATCTGAACTGAATTGGCGAAGTTAAACAAACATAGTTAACGAAATTCATTTCTTGTGCCATGCTGCACGCTGAGTTTTAATATATGTATAAAATATCTACGTGTTTTGCGAGTTCCACGATTGTTTTTGGTAACTTAACACAAGTACAGTTTGTACGTTGCATTTACGAAACGTTAATTCGATGTATTCCACGAATTATTTATTCACAAGTTTATTACCTTTTGTACTCGTAAGAGATAGAATTTTTTACTAAAAACTTGTCGATTCCTCGTAATATTGCGATGCCAATACAATAATTGTTTGGACTAACAATTTCGAAGGACAATTTAAGAGCTGGGTAGAAATACTTTATATAAATAGCGTACTTACAACGTGTTGTACGTGTCCCATGAGGCGTAGACTAACCTCACTTGTTGCACGAAGTAATCATACAAAGATATATTCGGTGTTTGATCTCGCGAATCGTCTGTGAAGTTTACAAAAATGGATAACCACTCAAATATACTCCAAACTGAAGGAAACAGCTAAATTCTAGCGGTATTATTACGTTTCTTACCAAAGGAAAGTCTACTCTTCGTAAAAAAAAAACGAGAATCCGAGCACGTGTTAACAAAGAAACTTTCGAAAGCTTGACCCTTTCGCCCTGAATGGCACACATATGTACCGCTAATGTTCAATACACATGAACATTATCGATACATATGTGCACCATCAGATTTATATATTAATTTTGTATCTAAATTATTATATATTACCTGTAATCACAGACGAAAGGGCCACAACCACACCGTAAATGACAAGCACTTATTCTCGGCTACCGACGCGCAAAATTCATCCAATCAGCTCCCAGCGAATCTGTGAACCAATCAGCACGAGGCGCGTCAGATTCCACCATAGTTCCTACTTTCCGTACAATCTTACGTGAGCGTTACCAAGTAAAGTTTTCGGAAGATTGTTAGTTGCTTCACTTTTCTGCACAAAATACACGTTCAATTTGGTAAATATTCAGATCTTATTACATTTAATTGTTGCTTTCGCATCTGACGTATCAAAATATACTATTAAGAGCTGTAGAGTCTAGCTGTGGAATTCACATGTAGAGTATTCTCGAAAGCGTAAGTGAACCTAACCTTTTCGGAATGTACGGAAACGGCTTGCGGTATACCGTTTTTATAGTATTTGCTCGATACAGCATTCTTTACGAAGAAAATCTACGAAATGTTCGACTTCATTTATCCATAGTATGAAATAGCTTCATAAATATGAAATTAGACATATTGTAGGTCGAAATACACTTACGAGTCATTACGTATCGTGATAAGATCGTAAAACGGAATCGAGTCTACCTCCTTGCATGGGAATGACGCAAGATTTGTTCGAGCCATAAATGGCATAAGCTTCTGCCGACATGGAAGGCTTTATTAAATTAAATATCACGGTAAAACTATAATGCGGCATACATAGTATAATTCCTCTTGTCGACTCGCGAAGAATTTCGAACAGATCGAAAGATTTTTATAACAAAATAGACGAGTGCGTGGCACACTTCCCTTGATTATTCAGTGGGTTAGTGCAGCTTTATAATATAATACTTGGCGTTAAATTAACTCGTTAATTACTTGAAAGCCGGCGTGTTAGGTAATCACTGTTAAAACATATGTATAGCTTTCCGGGTGTGAAACAACACCGACGGTAGGCGATAAAACGTTAAACCCGAATGATCTGCGACACAGGAATCAAAGCCGAGAAACAGCAGAAATGGTATGTACATATAAAAATATGACTGTATACTGTAACGAAAACTACTCGAATTTTGCGATTTGTATTACACACGCATTAAAACTCAATTCTTAATTAAAGCAAAATATTTAAAATATATTTACCATCGTTATAATCCATTAAAAATAAATGATTAAGGTCTACACGTAAGATTTACATCTTTAGCATTTATTGAACTTATCAAATGTATTGCGTCAGATTATTCAAATTGTCAAAATAATTCGATATTTTTCATGATGTCTGCCGTTTTATAAAAGTTCAGCCTGTGATATGAACTTCTGGCAGAATTGATATTTATTTTGAGCATCATTGATGCTCGATGATTTAATTTCAAGCATTAAAATGACATTTATGCATCTGCTTAACACGTTGGACCGAATTCCGTGTTATACGATAGCTTGCACTACGTAACTTTAAAAATATTGAAAATATGACAAATATTAACGATATATTTTATTCACATTTTAGTAATATTCGCGACATGAAACACATGAGTTCTCTCACGTACTTTGCTATGAACGTATGTTTATTTATATGAAAGCAATATCCTCCGAGCACTGACATACGTTTTATCATAAAAATTCAATAACAAAACAAGAAGCATTTCGTTTCCATCATGTCCATTGAAAGGATATTTAAAGAGTTCTATTAGAACCAAAAATTCTTGTTTTACTGCTTTCTTACCACGAGATCATTGAACCTGGAAAGTTAAACATCCTCGAAAAGTTCCTGCCGAAAGGATGCCTGTAGAAATACAAAGGAGGAGTTAAAGTTTAGTATACGGGTCTCGTGAGTGTTTCTATAACCCTTTAGCCCTTTCAGCAGGCATCCTTCCCTAGGTTTAACAGCTGGTCCGGTTGGCTAGCTTGGTGGATGAGATCGTAGCAATTAGGCGAGAATCGTCGAGGCGAGCTGAGAGGAGCCTGGAAATTAATCCTTCGGGATAATAACGTGCCCTCGCCGTTCGCTCTGTTCCTATCTACGGTGATAGTTCTTCGACTCTGGATCATACAGCCCGGATATCTTGCGCTTTAAATATGCATATAACCTTCTCTGTGAATCGCAACGATTCCCTTAATCGTGCCTGCTCATCCACCCCCTTTCTTTCCGTCTCTTTTAATGTCCATTGAAATTTCCCTTCGTCCTTTTAATTACGCACCACCGCGGAGACCCGTGGATGAGAAATGACGAAAGTTCCTTTGGGACTTCAGCCAAGACTGCCACGTTCTACTTAATCGTTCGGATTGTATTATTTAAATTAGTACTCCTGTACCGGTGAATGACGCTTAATAATCTTCTTTGTTATCCGCGGTTGAATCATTTTATAGATTGGAATGCAATGGATAGTTGGAGACGAATTTCATTCGAGTTATTCTCCTCGATAAATCGGTTTAATAGCTTCCCGTGTTCCAGTCGGTTTTAATATAATCTTCTTTGTGCCAAAGTGTTCCTTTACCGCGAAAATGGACAATAATTGTCGTGACGTTATACATGACTTTTTATTTTCACGTGCATGCTAAAGCCTCCTTTCTCTTTCTTTGATGTGCTACAACAATGTTGAATATACCAAAAATGCAATATTCTTCGGTAAATCTCCATTTTCCGCGAGTTTTCCGCGAGCAGTACTAGAAAAGGAGTAAAGGGAATACTTTTAATGCACCGTCGGTTAACGAGAATCGATATTTCCCAGTCTATTTGCACAGTCCAGTAAATATGATAACCCTGAATATACTAAATATATTTCAGTATAAAACATTATATTTTTAATACCGATACAAAAATAGATTATAGCAGTTCGATAACTAAGGCTCGAGCGAAGCTGTGCCTATTCAGTTCTTCCCGTAAATAAATATTTCTCTCATTTATTATCAGCGTGTCATAGTTTCGTTCATTCGACAAATACTTCTGCGCGGTAATATATATCACGGAACAATGGAAGCACAAAAAAACGTATTAGAGAAGCTATCTTATCATCGGACGTTTGATTTACACAGAATATTGAGTTCAGTTAACATCGGTTCGCGTAACGACATTATTCCTCGTACGAAATTCCTGGCTGAATAAAGCAGGATGCATAAAGTGCGGTACGACATAGTAATGCGTATGCCGTCGGTGCATTTGTGATTTATACCTACTACACGGTTCCTCTATGCTTCCTCGAATTTCCGGGAGAAACGACATCCGTCACCGTCACGGTTACGCGAAATTCTGACCCTCTCCTGACCCCTTCCAACCAGATTAATACCACCCAAACCGCCCTTTTTCGCGATTCCTCGAAAGCACTAATTTGTTACTTCACAAAGTACAAATATTAAGATACTTTTATCTTACTCGTAGCATTGCTTATAGAAGCTTGTTATATTCGAAGTGAACTGAATGGAATATATTTTTGAAGATATAAAAATATGTGGAAAATCGAGATACTTTCGGTATAAGCTTTAGTCTACCGTATTAAGTAGAATAATTCAAATGAAACTCCACGGGGAGTTCGGAAATATAATATTAGAGTTGTAATATGGCGAACATGTATTCGTATTATAATATACATGTATGTATGTCATACACGTACACTTTAGAATCGTTAAAGGGGGAAGAATTTGAACGCGGAGAATTATTCGAAAGTTTTGACTAGCACCACAGGTCGGTGATAGGAGAAAAGCCGAGAATGGCAAATACAGGTATCGCCGTATTGAACAACACCAGTTTCCCGGAAATTTCTGAAGTACAGTAGCCGCAGCTACACTACTCAGGATTTCCGAGTATCCGGTTTCCCTGAAATTCGGCTAGAATTGCAACTCCGAATCTGATCCTGGAATATTAACTTTTCGATGCGGTAGGAAAGCTAAATAGCACAATACCCTGTAATTGGATATACGATTGAAAGTTTAGGAAAACGGACTCGAAATGTGCTCTTTAAATTAATACAATACGCGCTTTTATTCTTTACACGTTTCGGTTACAGTTTTCCGCTTTCTGCGAAAATATTATGAAATAAAGCAAAAACAAGAAAGATTCACTCCGAAAATATTGTACAGAGAGTCAAAATTTGTAAATCTGCCAGGTGTACAAATGATGTTAAACTCGAGAAAAAAGAGGATCGTATTTTTGCGAGCGGTATCGAATTAAGCCACTTGAACCTAGAATTTCTCGAGTGCCCTACACACATTCAGCTTGGACTATTCAAATATCCAACATTTCTACATTTTCCATTTTGCCTGCTTCTCATTTTCTGGCTCTTATATTAACATTTTGGTGATGATTAAAAGTATTATTGTAAAAAAAGGAATCCCAAGGGAAAAGATCTGCGAGTGGTCTCATTAACCATTTAATAAAATATTCCACCTACAATTTAAAGTCAGAAACGAACCGTTAACGACAACCCAATTATGCTTGGCTGCTTAATTGTTGAATATGTTTGGCTAAATAACCCTGCGAAAGTAACCAACCCGTGTGGTTATTTTCCGGTGGTAAGTCTCATAAAGGGTTAGTAATAATTAAGGGGTTTCAACAAAAGGTTTAGGCTCGGACGCAGTGGTCTGACCCCCTGACCCCTGGACCGTGAGTATACGAGACAAAGGACCCTTCTAGCTCATAATTCAATCTCTGTATTGTTCTGGCCAAGTGTCATCCCTCGGCAGGTCTCGTCTTTCACCATTAAGCAGTGTAGCTGGACAATGGACGCGGTTTACTATTAAAGCCCATCGACTTCCAACCAAACGAAACCGTGACACCATGAGTCTCGACAAATTACTCCACAAGTGGTAAACAATTTCAAACCCTCTCGGAACTTGTTGCAATTGGATCGCTTAAGCTCATCAAACTGACCACAATTTGTGGGATAATTTTTTCAAGTTGGTTAACCAATTTTATTCTGAGAATCCAGATTCGGTTTCGTAATGCAATTTCTTCCTGTTCCGATCTCCAATATGTATTCATTTCTATCTTAAATATTCGGGTTCAATTTGATTATTTAAAGTATTTGTGCTACAAAGAAAGGCATCGCAAAGTATCAACAATGAAGTATTGAAATTTGTAAATTAGAGCATAAATACGGGTAATGTTTCTCATACGATTAAGCGGGATAGATTTAAGTCATGAAATAAAGCCGCGGTGCTATTAACCGGGATCCAGTGTCTGTGTTTAATACAGGAGATAACGAAACCCACTAAAAGATCGATAGCGTTATCGTTAACCGACATCCGCCAGAGTGTCCTGTACGTAAGCGGATAAGTATGAGCATAGCAATTAGCATTCTCGAGATTTAAATGCATAATCGAACATGGGAGAATGTTGCATCCCTAGAAATTGATATTAAACCAGGTTCTGCATTTGTTAGAGATTTTCACCGATGTACTAAGAATTGCATTACGTTAGCCACTTTTCTCGTGCATCGAATCCTTTTTAAGTAGAAAAGTCATCAAACACAGCCAATATAATTTGAAATGATTCCGCTGAACTTTCTGATTGATTTGTTTAACAGAATTATTCACACCTTCGTGAGAAAATAGAACATGCTCCTGATAAATGATCCGATATTCGGTGAGCAAAACGTAAGCAAGGAAGACGAAGCCGGTACGGAAACGATTAGGATCGTAACCCGCGGTTAAAGCTTCCTATCGGTTTCTGGTACGTCCTAACGTGAAACTCTAGTTGGGCGTTCGGAGCTGTGTCGTACCACCGAAAATGGGAAGGATTATCGAATTTGCCGGATATTGGCAACTGGAAACGACATATCGTCTCTCGTTATACAGCCACCGTATGTGTAGGTACACGCGTGAAATACGCGCTGACCTCTAATTCGTTTTTCTTCCGTGGGATCGTAAAGCTGTTCTCCGAACGATCCGCGTGGATCGACTCCATTCGAGTACCATGCGATAAGCTCCACTGACAGGATCGGGAGTTCTCTAATTCGCTCTTAACGATAGGAACTACACCATTCCCGTACCGTTTATGTCACCGTCCGTTGTTTAGGACTCCGTTAAATGAAATTTATGTCTCTGATTATGGCAATTTACGAGCTACCGACTGCAGGTCGAACGTTTATTGAACACCGAGGTTTAGACTTTTTATTGGAACACCGTCCTGGGAAAGCGCGGTCATTAAAATAATTGCTGCCGGTAATGAAATCAGAGCCTACTGTATAGAAGTCTGACGTAAAAAGGAGTTCTTTCTTTTCTGACAAGTTCATATCTTTGGTAATTATATTTCTATAATGAAGTTATCGTATTACACGGATTTCGGTCCGACCGGCAACGCGTTAATGGCGGGATTCGCGTGAAAATTTAGGAAAAGGGGGGCAATTTCACTGAGTAATCTGGAGGAGAATACTACGACTAACGAGATCATAAACCCATGATGTGGATACGATGACCTTTATAGGGTGTTACGTTGGTTGACAGTAACAGAATATCACCTGTTACTGTTAATTAACGTGACTACCTACACCACTGCCTGATAACGAAACACGCTTCGGTATAAATTCTCGGTGTAATCTTAACAATCTTGTAATTGGATAGTAATGGTGACACAGATGTCAGAGATCATTATAGTTTGGCATAATTGTTCGCCCGAGAATTGATGTACGTCCGTTTGCTGACCGCAAATATTAATTTATGTATAGATCGTTTGATCGTAATTAATGGGGAGATGTATTCTTGGCTGGAATTGTTCTACCTTAACTTATTGATTATTGAAATTATTACCGCGTAACTTCTTAATTATTGGAATTATTTTAGCGTAACTTATTGATTTTCGACGCACCTAATTTAGGGCCATTTTTGATTCGATTGTACCAAGTGAATTTCAAAGTCGAAGGTTATTAGCCTGTAACCACCACCGCCATCGAGGTTAATTAGTATCAATTACCGCAATAGCGGGAGCAATTTACGCCGGCTCATTAATCGGAATCAAGAATCATCGGCGAATTAAAAAGGATCGCCCATACCGGGTAGGTTTAGTAGTGCAAACGCGTTAACGGTAATTTATGGACTAACTAATTGTCGTTACCTCCACATTAAAGATTCAAGTTCTCGTTTCCTTTCCGTTAAAGTAAACAATAACAGTGTTTACTTGAGGCTTTAGAACGTTGAATAAGTTTTATTAAATGTCTATTTCGGCGAGATAATATTAATGAAAATAAGAGGAGATTCTCTCCTTTGGAAGTACCGTCTGCTGGAAATCCGAGATTGTTAGATCGGAAAAGATTTTCACGAAGTACTGCACTTCTTTCAACTATCGAATCACTAAGAGTCTTTCGTGTATAATCGTTCCAAGCTGCTTCCCGATCAGCAAAGAACACAAAACGTTAGGAGTGCCTTGGCGAGATTCCGAAGTTAACGCCCGGAGAAGGAGATTCGTGCTTTTAATGCCTTTTACGCCTTAAAGCCGAGAAACTATTGCTATTGTAGAAACTTTCGAATCCGTGCGGAACTTTTTCTGACGGTAACTTCCGCTGCCCTCGGTACCGGAAGAAGTCAAATATTTGTTGAGATACGAGCCCGTGAGCTTGGAATACTTTTCTCGGAAACGAGAAGATTATTTCGATTTTCCGGTGTGTCGAACCCACTTCATTCTGAAATGAAACTTTTATCTATGTAAACTACGAATCCATTTCGGGGAGGTATCATTTCTAATAAACATAGGATGCAGTTCTCGTCTTAAAATCAGAATTAAGCGCTTTTCTTATCAAACACAAATATTATTGAAATTTATTTATGATTATTTGAGACCATTTTCATTCCCATTTTACAAGACTTATGTTCATATAATAGCGATTTAGAAGAATGATGGACACACGAGCATCATTAAAAATGTTTTCTAAGGGAGAAAGCTTTCGAAATAATAAATGACGGTGAAATTTTTAACGCGCGATCGGATCGGCGATTCTCTTCAAAGCTGTCAGCCGCATTCACTTTACTTTCGTAGATATGGATAGCGATAAATATTAAAGGACATAGAAAAAAATGGTTCAACGAGCCCGTGGAAACCGATTAGTTCGCTAAAAAAAACCGGACCTCGTTGAAGAGGGTGGTCCTTTGGAGGGTCGCACTTTTCCAAGGAGAGTGGAGGATGAGGGGGATCGATTTTTACATTATTCCCGCACATTTCACTCCCTGTCACTTCCACGTTTCGTAGATCGGAAAGTAAACAGAGAAATTTTGTTTCGCTCCTGTCATTCACAACCCTTTCGTTTTATCCGTTTAATGACTTTCCTTGAATAAACAGAAACCATTGGACGTATAAACACCACTGCTTATCGAATGCCACAAATTACATGCCAGCCACAGCTCTCGCGGAAAGTTCATTAAATTTAAATAATGTTTAATGTTTGGAGCATTGACGCCATTTCGGTTTGTTTGTTAATGAACGTGAATAATCACCGCTGAAATTGGGAATTGTGAATCCCGTATTTAGTGGTATTTGATTTATCAGCATTTTCACTGGCATCTTTTATTTACTTCATTATATCTCTGTAATTTAGACCCGTTAAAATATTCATTCAGCATATATTTATCACATGATTCTCCCATAATTAATTATAACAGTGAAAATTGGATTTTAAAAACCTTCACTCTTTCGTTACTTTTGAAGATTCTTTTTGAGTTTGTGAAAAATGAAATACAATGTTTCGATAATTTATGTCAAGCCACGTGAATTTGAGGAAATTACGTGAAAGTCGAAGTACGAATTGTAGAACGTAAACAATGCAGAGAAAAGAAAAGATGGGAAAAAGAATCTTCACGCCGTTATTTCCTCGAAAGTTTATCGCTCCCAATAGAAATAACATTTCACTGTTTATTCTATCATGCCATTTTGTGCACAACGTCGAACTAAAGCGTGCTTCCAATTCTATTCGATTGTTGGAACAAAGCCAATAAATAGAATATACGTAGATGTAGTAAATATTCGAAACTACTGATCCGACTTTAGTTTCCGCGTACGAGTGCTTTTGAGAAGTTTCAGTGGATTATTCGTGTGACTGAATAATCTCTGATGAGTATCATTTTTTTAACCGCGTTCTATAAATCCTTGTTAATTTATGAACACATAAAAAAATGTTTAGTGATCAGGTTCCATATCGCGTTTTATTTTACCGCTTATTTGTCATCTAGTATCGTTCTTGCTGGTAATAAAAAGTCTTTAAATTCCAGTTCCAAAACGATTAAAAAGTGAAATCATTTTGCAACCACTATTCAGTTATTCACCTCGATTTTGATCACGTTAAAATTAATTATTTCGTCACGTGGTACTTGGTCGAAAATTGGCAGTGGAGATCGCCTTTACTGGAGAACATTTACCGCGAGTTTCTACCTTTATTATCACGTGTTTAACGAGACCGGTAGTTATCTCGTGTCGTTGTCAAGGATATGCACATTAAAGCATCGAATTTCGCAAGGAAAATTTCGAACGCGGAAGACCCGAAGTTGAATAAAGTTGAGGGAGGGTTCAAAGAGTATCGAGGCCTCTATTTATAGGGGTTGATTGGAGCACATGGACGGTGCATTGTTTAAGCACAGTCGATTAAGCAGCCCGGTATGGTCCCTTAAAGCGAGCGTCCTTAATGAATCGATTTGGAGATCGAGCCCCTGTAGTATCATCAATCTACCGAATTCATTTGCGTACCACTTC
The DNA here is from genome assembly GCA_910591585.2 of Nysson spinosus. Taxonomy (NCBI): domain Eukaryota; kingdom Metazoa; phylum Arthropoda; class Insecta; order Hymenoptera; family Crabronidae; genus Nysson; species Nysson spinosus. The sequence goes on from OU342847.1 coordinate 4,741,391, forward strand.
AAATCGGAAAATCGATCAAAGTACGACGATACGTGGTCAATGCACCTATCATTAACGTAATGCACCGACAGTGCTTGGGGAGAACCTACCATGATGATTCCTTTATGCGCAAACAGCGTGCGAATTGCCGAGCCAATTAACGTACACGGTCCGCTGTGATATGATATTGAAATCATGTATCCACGCGAAAGATGAAACCATCTATCTCGGGTTAAAGCTTATTTTGTTTAACAATGAAATGTGTAAGAAATTCTAATTCGAAGTTTCTCGGAATGGAAAAAAGCGATTTACACGAATGACTTATATCCAGCGATTATATACTGCACTCAAACAGGGACTTACCGAAGAGACGTCGGGTTAACGGGATCTAAGCGAGCTCGGTCGAAGTCCATCGAGTCCCGGAAATATTGGAAATGCATTAAATTTTGATAAAGTTCCGTAGCGATGCATTTTCCGTTGGTCGACGTGGTTATATTCCGAGAGGAGCGCGCCGGTAGACTGTCGCTAAACTCGCGGACCGACGTGTCTTCGAAGGTGAAAAAAAATCCCATTATGGAAGATATATACCTACACATCGTGGTGATCACGAATAGGGGGAAAGCGGCGGATATAAAAGAGCACCGAAGCCGCATAGAAATGCCGCATTGGATGTTGAATAGATTTCTTGCTTATGACGAATCGAGCGATGCCTTTTGTCGTTGCTTTATCAATGTCGAAATACAAGAGTGCCTGTCCTCTTATTTTGACCGAGCATATTCCGACTCTATCGTATTATTAATCGTGGCTATTTGCTATTGTCCAAATAGAGAAAGCAGCTTCCTTTGTCGAGAACACCAGAAGCATAAACTTCGCAACCGTGAAGGCTTAACGGCAACTTAATTAACGTGTTATTAATCGTGGCCTTTTTTACGGAGCTAATTGTGGTCAGAGAAAGTGTATGTCTTCATTAAACGCTTCTATGAATAGTAATCGATATTTAACGCGATTCGAACAGGGTTTCATTTAGGGTTCCATTCACGATTATTGCCACGCTGTAAAATTTCATAATCTACTTCGGCGAAATTCAATTTCAACACGAATTTCCTTGGTGTTTAAAAATGATTATAATTGACGCGTATAGGAAGAATGGAGGCTTTTAGAACTCCAAGAATGTTTGTAATAACAAGACACCTGACAGCACTCTATAGTTGTTCCCATGAAATTTCGAATTAACCAACGGCCTTTGGGAAACTGATTTCACCGGAAACTGGGTCGGGGTCAGTATACTTCCTCTCCGTGACACCTTGAACATGAACTAAACAGATGAAAGAACTTAAGAAAGAGGCGTTTCCGACGAGTGGGTGGTTTCCGCGTCGCTCATAAAGCCGGTGTGTTATTAAGAAGTTTTTTTTTACGTACGTTAAAACTTACGTGACACGGCAATGCCACGGGAAATTCTAGCCGACAAGACTTTTTTCACACTGCAATATATCTTGTTTATATATCTATGTTTACTGGAAGTTCCTCGACCACGAAGAAGGTGTTAACACTTTGCACGCCTACTTAATTTAGCTTCTACGGCTGGATAATTAGTCAACATATAAGCTGCATATTTTTAAGTCTAACACACCTACATAATTAGTTGCATTAAAACATTTATCCACACAGAAATGAAATTAAGTTTCCACTTGCTTAACGGAATGGTTTAAAAACTGCACATTTTCCGGCTAATCAAGCTAAAATACAGCGATAGCTTCATTTATATCTGTGCTTTCTTTCTCTCGGAAAATGATATCACTTTTTTTTACTTCGCGTACAATTTACCTTGATACAATCTAGCATTAATTATGGATATAAGATTCGCAGGAATTAATTCAGGAGAATTTAGCCGAATATGAGTGGAACGTGATTGTGAGAGTATCTCTAGGCGCGATATCATTTAAAATGAATCCCGGTTACCACGGGGAAAGCAAACTGCATTTTCATAGCTGGAAATACGATCCATCTTATTTGCCGTTGAATTATCTTCACATTTTCCATGGGTCGCGATATGCCTTTAAGAGCGGCACATTGTAATAACTTTGCACCGAGCGTGTTGATTAATTCCGCGAAATTTATGAGTTTGGTGCAACTCACTGAGCCACCACTTCCTGATCCTTATCGGTTCAGCTTACTAACAGTGCTATATTGTTGTTCCAAAGGTAAAATTCATTAATTAACAGCTTCACGTAATCGAGTTACGGAGGTTCTTATATTTGTTTCTTAATTAAAATTCAATATTCGCGAAATAAAATAGCTGAATGAAGCAACAAAATTTCCTTTCATTTATTTAAAGTAGCTGAAACAGTTCGGCATTGGTTTTACTTAGATTTTCGAAGTAGTACGTTTCCGGAATCATTTAGACTTCCTGATACTTAAATAGCTAGGTCAAAGGTTAAGAGACTCGAAAGTGCGTGAGTATGCAAAATATGAAACGCAAATCCTTGAAAAAGAAGAGAAAAGAAGACTCTCGAAAGAGCTGGACGACATGGTTTTCGGCTCCTTTACGGAAAAAGTCCCACGCCTTTTAAAAATGTCACCTCTTCGCACGGTCATTAAAACTGCTAGGGGAAACTGCTCTGAAAACATCTCGCGGAAAACGTGTCTTCTTGAGAAGATTAACGCCGTGTACCCTTTGTCTACTTCCTTTTTGCTTCTCGCCGAGGAATCTGAACATTTTTTTTCTTCCGCCAAGAATAACGACACTGGCAAATATCTCGAAGAACTCGAAACTCGAAACTCGAAACTCGTGATAATGGATTGGGAAATATTTCATTATCACTGCGGTTCAATCAATGTTTCGCTGATGAGTGCCTGTATTGCCTTCATTTTAGATGCATAACGGATTACCGGATTTAGGGAACTAATTACGTGATATCTCTTCCTAATTTTCACTGACAATGCTGCATTACCATTTTTCCTAAAAATATTATGAACAAAATTGATAGTACAAGTTTACGTAAATAATGTCGAGAAATTGTTGGATTACAATTTAACGCTAGAAATACCAAAGCAGTCAAAAATGTTCATCCGCGATGTTCAATGAAATTATTCGACTATCCAACGCCGCGGAACAATATCTTTGTTAACAATTTTCACGAATTCATCGAGTTTGATGCGAAGAATGAAGGGTGTACCGTTTCATAAACCTATAGTTCTGCCATCGACAAAAGCAAAAGGGAAATTAGTGAAGGTAATTCGAAATTGTACGTGGCGGTAGAATGAATGAAAAATAACGAAGAGAATTAGAAAAATAGGTGGCGGTAGAATAAACGAAGAAAGGGTAGCGGCGCACGGACTTAATGGAATTAGTGGCGGTGGAAAAAGAATTCAGTATTGGCGAAGGAGAAGGAAATGGTAAAAGAAAATTAGCGGAATTTCATTTCAATTAAACTCTTTTAGCTTTCAAATATTCAGATTACTTTCGAAGTACGTACGCCCGCGGCTTCGTCGCCCATAAATAACCTTCATTAATTTCTTCCTTTCTCGATATACCCCAATTATTATTACACAAATGACGCCATCCAATCCCCGGTGAATTGAATAGTATTCGATTACTATTAAACAGCTAATAATTAATCACTTATGTTAACAAAACGTATCAGGAAAGTAGTCGAGAAGCATTGTTACAGATGATATGCAGTTGTGAGAACAAAGTGGTCGTTTAATTTGAAAATTAAATTCGTGCTTGTGCCAACCAATATACGCGGAAGAGATACAAAGTGAAAAATACCGGGATTCGGGAATTACAGGAACACCAGGGCTACCAGGACCTATTGGCACTCCGGTAATTTGCACGTTGCTCAATGTCACGTGCGTTTTTCCTACCAACCACCACCACCGCAGTTTTCCCCTCGAATCGAACTGATTCGATGTTGAAATTGCTTTACGCTCTCCTAGACGACCTGATTTCTATATGAACAGTTCTATTCGTTTAAAAAAAAGGATTGGGTTCGTCGTGAAATTGACGATGCACGAAAGCATGCCCACTTTTTTGCCTCGGCAATATCGAACTGCCAAATGTTTCCCAACGACGGACAACCCCTAAAGGCTTTGATCTCGAACATGTCCGACTGCAGACAGCTTAATTTTCGTCCTCACTTCGCGACATGCCCCAGCGAATGCTTTTTAATTAGAAAATGAAATCTGTGCGCGAGGCAGTTTTATTATGTTTGTTTCCATACAAAACAGATATTTCTTCTGGCATCTCGAGGTAGTTTTAAAGGATTTCCAATAAGTCTGTCATTTTATGGAAAGATTTCAACATCTGTTTGAAACTGTGAACATTTCGCTGACAGCCTTGCGAAAGAACGTAGAATCAATTAACCCTTAAATGGAAACAAAGTGACCAACACGGGGAGATAAACAACACCTACTGGTACACGAAACAGCATTAGCGCGATAAATTCATTAAAGGATTAGGTGGATAAAACTCAATTAAGCAACCGCAGTCTTTAATTAGTGGCATAATCGAAATCCATCTAAGCAAAACAATGGAGCTCCGGATGTCTAAATCGGGAATCAAAGGATGGGGAAGAAGCAAGCTTGCCAGTAGAGCGGCTTTGAAAAGCATGTTACGCGGCAAGAATCGTGCATCAAATTAAGGACGTCTCGAGGAAAGTTTCGCTCGGTCTTGAACTCCATTATCCGCTCCAAGCTCCAGAATCATCGAAAGAATTAAGGAATCATTTGTCAGGAATTAGAACAGACAAAGCATCTAATTAAAAGGTGTCGATGTTTAAAGTTATCGATTTCCATGGCGCGAGTTGTAGTTGCTGATTTGGGCGCAAGCAATTAAGTAAGCGACGCTGTATGCTCCTTGAAAAGTTTCAATTGCTTGGTTAATCGGGGCAAACTCGTTACATGAAAGCTAGCTTTAGAATAGATTACATCTTTGTTGGAAAGACGTACGTACCGAACTGTTGTAAATGCCGTGTAAATTCGAAAAGTTTCACCGACTAACGTTCAAATGTGCCACCTTCGTGCTTTTCACATTGCATGGCTTTCTACCACGTTGCACGTACTTTTACAATTATTATTACTACGAAAAATGCAACGAAACAAAAGATGCGTTAAAAAGAGTTATTCTGAAACAAGGTGAAAATTTCGAAATATCTCAGCGTGAAATTCCATTTAAAGTGTCATGTATACAAGGTATTCTCCGAGATTTCCATTGCACGGTGAATTCGTGCGTGCACTCTGAATTTGCTGAACGCCTGACAAAGCCAAGAGACGTTTGTCTGTTTGCGCCTAGTCAGTATTGTTACCAAACACGGGGAAAATAAATGTCCAAAAACGCAACAAAAGCCTCGGAATTTCGCGCAAAGAATTTCGGGATTGACTTTTATCGCGTACACAATGGGTACTATTGTTTTTTGACCCGCTAACGCTGTGCAAACTACAATAAATATACGTACCTGCAGGTAGCACGTATATAAACCGATATCTTATAAAAAATATATCAATTTGGTTGATTTAGTAACAACAAACGAGTAATGCAACGATCTGCATCTTTTCAGTGCGTTTAAGTAATTATTTTATTATTACTCTCACGTGACGTATTGGATTTTTGTATGGAGAGGACATTTTAAGACACTTTTAACAGGTTAACAAGGTGAAATACAAGTAACTTCGTTTACCTGAATATTGAGCTTATGGGACATAAAAAGTTTCGTAATTTTTCTGATAATTAAAATAGCTCCGGAACAAGGTTTTCGTGTTACTTAATAATGTAAAGTAATTTGCAGCATCAGCTTTTCTCCGAATTAATTAGTAAAAAGTACTATTCTGTAAAGAGAAGAGACGATGGTATTAAAATATCTGTTAATTTATATAAAATTGATATTCCGGGTTCATATTATTACTGCGTCGTTATACTTCAACAATATACTCATTTTTATCCAAATTATGACTGGTGGATGAAAGTTAGCTAATCTGATATCAGAATATTGGAATCTAACATTATGTTCACGGAAATTATTATTACCTGAAACTGGAAAATCCGCATGCACATAAAAAAGATCAGTGAATGGATCCCTCCACACATCGTAACGATGTAACTGACAAGTAAATTTCAATATTTATTATTCCGCGTGCATGTGTGGCATAACAAAGTAAATTATACGGCAGTGCAATTAGCGTGGAAAGCTTTCATCCCGAAGTTCTGTCATATGGAAATCAATATTACGTAATTAATTAACTACAACAATTACGATATCACGTAAACATTACGTGACAGACGTATCGGTAAATCTCTAAACGAATTTACAATTGACGTCCGTTGATTTACTTGTAATTAATAACGCGAGTACAATTAAGCGTAAAGAATCTTGATTCTTCTCAGTTTGATATCATTTTGATTCCACGAATATACGAAACACGATTCTAGAAGCGTATCATTGTTACTCGATTAAAATTGTTTAACTACATTTTGGTCGATGCAAAGATTTACCTTAATCACGGATGAATTCCCTTCGCGCTTTTTGTATCTTTGGAATGCCAATCTTGGCTCGAAGCTCGAAACAGAATGCATGGAAATAATTCGCGAGGAATATTAATCTCTTCCTTCGGCGGTGTTCGAATCCGCGAATTACTTTCGATGATTAGAAATATCAGGTTTAATTACAAACCCACTCACGTTGGAACATCCGTCGGATTACTTTCACTAATTCTCGATAACGAGCTCGGGGAACTCCAAGTAATCACGGATACTTTAATATCCCGAGGATGATTAAGATACGTACTTAGTGCCTCTTTAAAATATCACCGCACACGTCCTTGACCCAGCGCGAAGCTGAGGGCGAGAGAAATGTTAAAAATTCAATCAATCTCCTTCGATATGCAAATAACAGTTTAACCTTCGCGAATTACTGCGCTTATGTCGGCGTTATTTCACCGGAGATCTGTGTCTGATTACGAAGAAAATCCTCCCCCGCGAAGTACACCGTGCTTCTCGCGAATAATTCATCCCCTGAATCAACTCGGGCTTATCTACCCACGCAGCATCACCGTTCGCAAAGGAGATCTCACCCTCGCAAGGAGCACAGGTGGTTGCAAGGATCGCGAGTGTTAAGGTTGGCATAGAATTTTGGAAAAAGTATGGAAGATAATCACCGTACCCGGTGCACTCGGCTGAGAAGACGTCACGTTGATTAAGACGTGGCACGTGTCGAGGAAGAAGAGGTTGATTACGTCACGAGAGCATCCTCGGGTTCCTGAAGCGGCAGGGTTTTTTTATCTCGAAAAAAAAGAGCTCGATCGACTGGCCGGGGCGAGAGCCGTCGCGCGACTGAAACTGCTCTCTGGCCACAGCATCCCTTTGGTACATTCGTATCCCCTACTGCTCTTGCTCGGCACCTCCTCCTCGTGGATTCTATCTTCTCCTCTCTTCTCTTCTCATTTTATCTCCTATACACTACTCTCTTCTCATCTCTTTCTCCCTCTATGTACTCTACTCTCACATTTTATCTCCGCTTCTCAAGCTGCTAAGCATATTCGAGTCTCCCGGAGTTATGAGATTTCGGATCGTTGTGATATTGATCTCGTATCCTGGATCTTTCTTATGTTCTTGGAGAATTATTCTGTATTTCTTTATATTATTTAACACTGTTACTTCGACTAATAACGTTTCGCTCTTTCTGTGCATTCCACACTCGTATTTTATCTCTGATTCTTTACCTGCTAACATATTCGAGTCTCCCGGAGTTAGGAGATTTCGGATCATTTAAAAAATGAAATACTTTGACAATGTGTAATTTAAAAATATAAAGAGATCGAAAATCTACACTCGCATTGACAATGCTCGACAATTCTTGGAATTCTTGCGTAGTAGACGTACACCGGAAAGAATGTAGTTTGTAATAAATATTAAGGCTGACCAGCAAACCCTTTACGGTTTGTCCTGCTTTCAAACCGTTCCTCGAGACATTCTCCCTTCTTTGGGTAAAGCTCGTCTACCCTACATCAAGCGTATTCAATGCTCGCGAGATTAAAAAACGCACAATTGATCGCTCCTGAAAGATACCGAGTGATCTTTGCTTGATGTTTGCCCACCAAGAAAAGGTTTCTCATTAAAAGACATTTCTTACTGTTCCTCTCTCTCTCTCTCTCTACTTCTCCGATTCTCGCATTCTCCGCTCTTATTTCTCTTGAATAATGATTGCTCACGGCGCAGGATTTCAAGCAAAACTCTCCTAACAATACTGCTTGGTTTCAAAGAAACATTTTCTACCCTTTTTTCGAAATTCTATGAAATACACTTTCGCGTTACATTTTGAAATTAAGAATCTTGTTACTGCAGCAACACTTTTTTCTTTGTTGACAAACCTGTTTGATGTTTCATAATTCATGAAAAATATACTTTTGTTCGTCGTATTTTTCGAGGATAATAATGGTTTTCGTTTAACATTTTATTTGTGAGTTTCAAGAATCAGTGAAACATAAATCAGCGTTATATATTATAGTCGATAATAACGTAATCGATTGATTTTACTAAAAAAATGTAATAATAATAATAATAACGATTATTATATACAGGATTTTGTTCTGTAACTGAAATTACAGTAAAGATTTCGCAAAACCATTAAACTCCTTTCGTTTTTTGTTTAGAAAAACAAGACATTGCTACTTAATGGGTTAAGATATTTGGCGCCTTTCTTTTACAGGGTCTCCTTCCTGTCCATTCCGTTCTTCCTACTGGTTCTACAGTTTGCCATTTTGCCATTTTCCCATTTTCTTCTTTTACCCGCCTATTCGCTGTACCCAAGAATGGACATCATTCCCCGAAATTACGGAATGTAAAACCCCTGGAGAACGTATAAAAAGGTATAACATAAAGCACACTTCTACGATTCTTTATTAATATTAATATTCAACTACCTCTTGGCGAGATCTACCAGATACAGGAGTATCCGAAATAATTGAATTATAATATAACATTTGCAGTTAATAAACCATAATTATTACTTCCAGGGACACTTACAAGTGAATACACGGTAAACACAGAGCGGAAACATAATGGTAAGGCCATCCGTTCTTATTAATTCATATTCAATTATAATATAATATTTAGGATTAATAAATGATAATTATTACTTCCAGGGAAACTTACAAGCGCGCACACTCTCGTAGAACACAGTGCAATAGAAACGCGCACACCCTCGTAATACACAGTGCAATACAAGCGTATACACCGTAAACACGGAGCGGAAATATAATACTAGAGTCATCCGTTTTTAATAATTTATATTGAATAATAATACAATATTTAGAATTAATAAATCATAATTATTACTTGCAGGGAAACTTACGAACGCACACACCCTCGCAATACACAGTGCAATACGAGCGCATACACCGTAAACACAAGGCGGAAATATAATACTAGAGTCATCCGTTTTTAATAATTTATATTGAATAATAATACAACATTTAGAATTAATAAATCATAATTATTACTTGCAGGGAAACTTACGAACGCACACACTCCCGCAATACACAGTGCAGTACAAGCGCGCACACCCTCGCAATACACAGTGCAATACGAGCGGAAATAGTAGAGCCATCCGTCCTTAATAATTTATTATCTTTCTCCGTGTGTGCATGTTCTTTTTGCCGTGTTCATGTCACGTACAATGTTTGCCCTATTCTCTCGTTTGAGCCGTCAGCTCTCCGGTGCATACATGTACGCGTATCTACGTTAATGTACGTCGAATAATCTGTCACGTAATTACGCTGCAAGACATTGTACGAATACATGGAATAATTAGCTAGAATGTTCGCGATGCATTCTCTGCAAATTAGAAACCTTTGAGAAAGACTTTGAGAAAATTAGCTGGATATCGGGGGTTTGTGTTAGATAATTACGTGACACTCCGGGAATTAGGAATTGTAAGAGTGTCAAAATTAGAATGGCTTGAGTCAGATAGTTATGTCACACCGCGTGGCAATTATTTATTATTATTATTTGTATAATACAATAATTAACACTGGAACTACAAAGGTGTCAAAATTACTTGTCTACCGTTTTTACTGTTCGAATATGCACAGCATATTGTTTAACGTTTCATATACTCTGTTGTGATATACATAACGTAAATAATGGAATCGATTAATTAACGGACATCTTGCAGCCATAGTTTATACATAAATAAATGTGTAAGCCGTTCGGTAGTTTATAAATAAGGAATTCTTTGTAAAAGCAAATTGTTGCGATCCGTAGAAGTAGTTCCCAAGAGACGAGTTCTTATTTGCGCCATCTTGATCATAGCGAAAGAATAGTCAGGATCGATCTTGGCGAGCTGTGAACAATGCAGTATTTTTTTGCATTCCAATGCATTGTTCGATCGCTGAAGTCCTTGTTCAACATTCTTCGAGTTTCTTACATCATCGGCAATTTGATTATTGTTCGTTTAATTTATCTTTGACATTATCATAATTAGCCTAGATCCTAGAATATCATTATTTAATAATGTCAGTTTTAAATCTTAATCTCTGTCTGTCATATTCGTTTTTCGTTTCTGTATTTGAAAAGAAAACTTGGGATGGCGAAAGGTAAAAAGGCAGGAAAGAGTTTCCGGGGAAAATGAAAATTTTACGTGTCCGCGTCCTGCACGGGAAGTATAATTCGGGATCGTCCTCGTTGCGGCTCGAGGGTGGGTGAAAGGGGTGAGTTTTTGGGAGCACATGGTTGGAATGTAACACACAAAATGCGAGCGTGGAAAAATCCCAGGGCCTCGCAATGTACACCGTATAGAGAAACTGGACCAGGAATATCTCCTGGTATCGTCTCTTCGAAAAATCCGCATTGTTGTGCGGTGTATTCCGCGTTCATGTTGCAAAATACAAAATTCACCCTTTGTGTAACTCTCCACCGGAATCTGCAAACTATTTTGTTAACGGATTCTTTATACCGCCACTCTGCGAAAATGAAAACACTCGGCAGTGAAATATGCGTACTATCTTAATTTATATCCAATTTATGATTTCATGTAATATTAATTGTTTCTCCGCGGTTATCATTATTGTTGAATTTGTTGGTAAAATAAACCAGCCAGGTTATTATTGACTCGTTATCATTGGTGCTGTTTTGATTATCCTGCAACTAACGCACTACTTCAAGATCATGTATCACTTGGTATAATAATGAATTCATTAAAATAATGAATAAAATAAATAATTAAAGTCGTTTAATTAACGTTGTATTCATTATAATATGCACCTTATAATATAATTTTTCTTATGGCCCTATATACGGCATACCTATATGCGCTTTTTTCCGACCGATGTACGAGCCAGTTGAGTCAGAAAACGGCCGAAAATTATTTCCTGGTATCAGGATTACATGATGATATAGGAGGTATGCGGAGGTAGCACGAAAGTGACGTCACAGTCACGTGACCACGCCGCGTTCAAAATTCACAATAATCGCGACATATCGCCCTATTTTCATTAATATCTCGCTCAAATCAAACAAAATCTTTTCGAATTCGCACTCGGAATGTAGCTGAGGGTTCACTGTAATTGTTCATTACATATTCGCTCACATTTGATGCCCAGAAACTTTAATTAGAGCGTTTTAATCCTCGCGAATTTATGCACCTGTCAAAATCGATCTAATAAAAGTCTCGAAACAATTCTAATCTCCAGAAAGAAATTCAAATAAACGTACTGGGAAGCTTCGGGAGATCAAGGCAGATATTTAGAAACCATCTGAGTAATAATCCGAGTTGTTATCTTAAAGTTATTAACGTTTTTAGTACCGAGTTTCCAGGCAACGGGTTAAATTTCATTGTTATATATCGAAACATTTAATTATGAAAACTGCTGGAGCGCGTTAATAATTAAAAAAGGGATAAGGAAGCTTCCAGAGATCAATACGGATATTGAAAAATGGTCAGAGTAATAATCTGAGTTGTTTTGTAAAAATATTGGCGTTTATTCGATCAGCGTACGAGAAATTTCAGTCAGAAAACGGCCGAAAATTATTTCCTGGTATCAGGATTACATGATGATATAGGAGGTATGCGGAGGTAGCACGAAAGTGACGTCACAGTCACGTGACCACGCCGCGTTCAAAATTCACAATAATCGCGACATATCGCCCTATTTTCATTAATATCTCGCTCAAATCAAACAAAATCTTTTCGAATTCGCACTCGGAATGTAGCTGAGGGTTCACTGTAATTGTTCATTACATATTCGCTCACATTTGATGCCCAGAAACTTTAATTAGAGCGTTTTAATCCTCGCGAATTTATGCACCTGTCAAAATCGATCTAATAAAAGTCTCGAAACAATTCTAATCTCCAGAAAGAAATTCAAATAAACGTACTGGGAAGCTTCGGGAGATCAAGGCAGATATTTAGAAACCATCTGAGTAATAATCCGAGTTGTTATCTTAAAGTTATTAACGTTTTTAGTACCGAGTTTCCAGGCAACGGGTTAAATTTCATTGTTATATATCGAAACATTTAATTATGAAAACTGCTGGAGCGCGTTAATAATTAAAAAAGGGATAAGGAAGCTTCCAGAGATCAATACGGATATTGAAAAATGGTCAGAGTAATAATCTGAGTTGTTTTGTAAAAATATTGGCGTTTATTCGATCAGCGTACGAGAAATTTCAGTCAGAAAACGGCCGAAAATTATTTCCTGGTATCAGGATTACATGATGATATAGGAGGTATGCGGAGGTAGCACGAAAGTGACGTCACAGTCACGTGACCACGCCGCGTTCAAAATTCATAATAATCGCGACGTGGCCCCACATTTTCGTTAATATCTCGCTCAAATCAAACAAAATCCTTTCGAATTCGTACTCGGAATGTAGCTGAGGGTTCACTGTAATTGTTTATTACATATTCGCTAACATTTGATGCCCAGAAACTTTAATTAGAGCGGTTTAATCCTCGCGAATTTATACACCTGTCAAAATCGATCTAATAAAAGTCTCGAAACAATTCTAATCTCCAGAAAGAAATTCAAATAAACGTACTGGGAAGCTTCGGGAGATCAAGGAAGATATGTAAAAACAATCTGAGTAATAATCCGAGTTGTTGTCTTAAAGTTATTAACGTTTTTAGTACCGAGTTTCCAGGCAACGGGTTAAATTTCATTGTTATATATCGAAACATTTAATTATGAAAACTGCTGGAGCGCGTTAATAATTAAAAAAGGGATAAGGAAGGTTCCAGAGATCAATACGGATATTTAAAAATGGTCAGAGTAATAATCTGAGTTGTTTTGTAAAAATATTGGCGTTTATTCAATCAGCGTACGAGAAATTTTAGTCAGAAAACGGCCGAAAATTATTTCCTGGTATCAGGATTACATGATGATATAGGAGGTATGCGGAGGTACCTCGAAAGTGACGTCACAGTCACGTGACCACGCCGCGTTCAAAATTCCTCTATAATCGCGACATATCGCCCTATTTTCATTAATATCTCGCTCGTATCGATAAAAATCGATTCCTAATTATACTAGAAATGTAGCTGAGGGTTCATTGTAATTGTTTATTACATATTCGCTCACATTTGATGCCCAGAAACTTTAATTAAAGCGTTTTAATCCTCGCGAATTTATGCACCTGTCAAAATCGATCTAATAAAAGTCTCGAAACAATTCTAATCTCCAGAAAGAAATTCAAATAAACGTACTGGGAAGCTTCGGGAGATCAAGGAAGATATTTAGAAACCATCTGAGTAATAATCCGAGTTGTTATCTTAAAGTTATTAACGTTTTTAGTACCGAGTTTCCAGGCAACGGGTTAAATTTCATTGTTATATATCGAAACATTTAATTATGAAAACTGCTGGAGCGCGTTAATAATTAAAAAAGGGATAAGGAAGCTTCCAGAGATCAATACCGATATTGAAAAATGGTCAGAATAATAATCTGAGTTGTTTTGTAAAAATATTGGCGTTTATTCGATCGGCGTACGAGAAATTTCAGTCAGAAAACGGCCGAAAATTATTTCCTGGTATCAGGATTACATGATGATATAGGAGGTATGCGGAGGTAGCACGAAAGTGACGTCACAGTCACGTGACCACGCCGCGTTCAAAATTCATAATAATCGCGACGTGGCCCCACATTTTCGTTAATATCTCGCTCAAATCAAACAAAATCCTTTCGAATTCGTACTCGGAATGTAGCTGAGGGTTCACTGTAATTGTTTATTACATATTCGCTAACATTTGATGCCCAGAAACTTTAATTAGAGCGGTTTAATCCTCGCGAATTTATACACCTGTCAAAATCGATCTAATAAAAGTCTCGAAACAATTCTAATCTCCAGAAAGAAATTCAAATAAACGTACTGGGAAGCTTCGGGAGATCAAGGAAGATATGTAAAAACAATCTGAGTAATAATCCGAGTTGTTGTCTTAAAGTTATTAACGTTTTTAGCACCGAGTTTCCAGGCAACGGGTTAAATTTCATTGTTATATATCGAAACATTTAATTATGAAAACTGCTGGAGCGCGTTAATAATTAAAAAAGGGATAAGGAAGCTTCCAGAGATCAATACGGATATTGAAAAATGGTCAGAGTAATAATCTGAGTTGTTTTGTAAAAATATTGGCGTTTATTCGATCAGCGTACGAGAAATTTCAGTCAGAAAACGGCCGAAAATTATTTCCTGGTATCAGGATTACATGATGATATAGGAGGTATGCGGAGGTAGCACGAAAGTGACGTCACAGTCACGTGACCACGCCGCGTTCAAAATTCACAATAATCGCGACATATCGCCCTATTTTCATTAATATCTCGCTCGTATCGATAAAAATCGATTCCTAATTATACTGGAAATGTAGCTGAGGGTTCATTGTAATTGTTTATTACATATTCGCTAACATTTGATGCCCAGAAACTTTAATTAGAGCGTTTTAATCCTCGCGAATTTATGCACCTGTCAAAATCGATCTAATAAAAGTCTCGAAACAATTCTAATATCCAGAAAGAAATTCAAATAAACGTACTGGGAAGCTTCGGGAGATCAAGGAAGGTATTTAGAAACCATCTGAGTAATAATCCGAGTTGTTGTTTTAAAGATATTAACGTTTTTTGCTCCAAATTTTTCAGCAACGTATTGAATTTCGTCGGTATATATCAAAACATTTCATTATAGAAACAGTTTGAGCGCGTTTTTAATTTAAAAAAGGCATAAGAAAGCTTTCAGAGATCAATAAGGATATGGAAAAATGGTCAGAGAAATAATCTGAGTTGTATTTTAAAAAATATTCGCGTTTATTCGATCGGCGTACGAGAAATTTCAGTCAGAAAACGGCTGAAAATTATTTCCTGGTATCAGGATTACATGATGATATAGGAGGTATGCGGAGGTACCTCGAAAGTGACGTCACAGTCACGTGACCACGCCGCGTTCAAAATTCCTCTATAATCACGACATATCGCCCTATTTTCATTAATATCTCGCTCGTATCGATAAAAATCGATTCCTAATTATACTGGAAATGTAGCTGAGGGTTCATTGTAATTGTTTATTACATATTCGCTAACATATGATGCCCAGAAACTTTAATTAGAGCGTTTTAATCCTCAGGAATTTATGCACCTGTCAAAATCGATCTAATAAAAGTCTCGAAACAATTCTAATCTCCAGAAAGAAATTCAAATAAACGTGCTGGGAAGCTTCGGCAGATCAAGGAAGATATTTACAAACAATCTGAGTAATAATCTGAGTTGTTGTTTTAAAGATATTAACGTTTTAATAGCTGTGTTCCGCAATCTTGGAAGGTCATCGAGGCCCAGTTTCTGAATCAACCCAATTGATTTTGGACGCCGTACAATTTAGACCATTTAGAACCAAAATTTGGCAGACTCAAATATATAAATATATAAATATTAAGAACGACTAATACATATGTACATATATGATGTCATTTTTTTTAAACGATCGTAAATTCTATACTATGTATCTAGATTTGTCAAAAAGACTCAAGCTGTTTTGCAACCAAGCCAAAAGACATTCGTCTTATCAGATTCCTTGCGTCATATTGCAGTCAAGAAGTCGCTAAAATCAATAAACCCTTTGTATTCCTAACCGGAAAATTAATCCCGAACCAAAGTTTTTTATTGTACCTCCGAGTACACGAAAAGTGTCCCTTCTACTGCACGTGACTTTAACAATTATTAAATTCTTAATGTTTAATTAAATTCCTTATCAGGGATCATTTGCACTTCAGACAAGTAACTTGAGACACCGAATATTTTGGAATATCCAGAATATACATAATTTATCAAATCCGCTTGCTTTATTCAACAGAATCCATATTTTCACAATTCATATGCATTATTGTACTTATCAAACATTCACATTGATGTTTCTACGTCAACTAACACAGATAGAAAACTTTACGGACGATATATAGAGTGCTTTCAAAAGATTTCATTAAATAAAGCTTACATATCTCATTAAAATATTATTTGTTTTCGTATTCGAATTACAGCAACAATAAAACTTTAAAGAACGAAGAAATTGTTGGTATTCATTCTATATTTTCCTGATTTTATGGCATTTATATCCTAAAAGGATACCAGGTATCCTCTTCAAATATGTAAATATATATTTATTGCTTTATATCTGACGAGCATTATCATTTCATTTTTATAATTTAAAAAGTATATACTCTATTTTCTACCAGTTCTTTTAAAAACACGCTACACACGCACTAAAAATCGCACGATTACCTATAAAAACTAAATCTAGATTAGAATTGTTCCTGATAAGAAATTAACAAATGCAGTGATAAGAGAGATGGACATAAACCGTAGTTTCACATGATTTGAAAGAGTGAATTAAAAATGATATTTAGGCTTCTCTCATAAGTCTTTACAAATACACATTTTGAAAATATATCCTATCTGTAGTTCGAAGTCGAAATATTATTGTTCATAAAAATAATTTATTATTCTGCAAGCAGCGCTGGAACCATTTTGGTTTCTGCTAGAATTCGCGGTACATCGTGTTATACGAGGAGTACTTGTATCTTTAATAAGCCTTCCAGCAACACTTTTCTGGTTTAGAAAACTTTGCTGTGTAACAATAAAAAATACTCGAGTTATTTCTGCAGTAGAAATAAAACGGTATATTCTGTCATAAAGTATTTTAAATCAAATTATTATGTATATTCTTCGAAGAGCGTTAGAAACAACATAAAAATGTTTTACAATTATGCTAGCCAATTCCCTTGTTTCAGTTTGAAGTGATATGTAAGTTTCTTTAAAAATCGCGTGAATAGTTTTCATAGAAAATTTATGTTACATCGATATGATTGAAAAGTGTTGCTTATGAAAATAATGCGAAGTACAGAGTCCAGTGTGACGTAAACTACGAATTCTTTTATTTGGAAGTCTTCGAAAATGTTGGCATTATGGTTCAAATTTTGGAATTTACGTTTCAAGATGTAAGTCTCGATTCGCTACGAAGTTGGATTCAACGCTGGAATTTGTTACTCGTGGTCGGAAATGGAATTAGTATCCAAAAAACTTTGAAAGTTGGTTCAATGCGGGGGTGAAATTATGGAATTTCAAAGACTATTCTCTACCTCCACATTCGGTATCAAAAGGGGGGGAATTTCCTAGCATTTACTTTCATTGAAGACGGTTAGTCGTCAAACTCGTACATTTGATACGGCTTCCATTCGAGCTTCTGAAGACACCTGAAAAAGATATAATCGTAATAAAAAAACATTATAGTTATGTTATAGATATGTAACGTATAAATATTGAAAGTACTTTTTTGCGTTCTGTATGAACCCCCGGGGTCCGCAGGTGAAAACACATCCTTCCGGAGAATTGTTACCAATTAATTCCTTTAATAAATCCTCGGACACCGTGCCTCGTCTACCAGTCCATGTACTTCCAGCTTCCGAAAGGATATGAGTTACTTTTAATCTATGAAACAAGAATATCTTTGACTTACTATTAGTTTCTCTCGAATTATTATTATATCTATTATTACAAAAAATCGCAAAAATTGCAGTGTCTCTAAGAATTCACTAAACCTATTTGTGGTTATAAATTTAAATAATTCATTCATAAAACACAAAGGTGAACACGTTTCAAGGTGGACATATGACTCAAACTTTTTGTAGACTTACTTTTTCTCCGCGCAAACTTTGTCCAGTTGCGCAACGTAGAACATGTGTTCCTCGTTCTTGTTGAAATTGAGGAGATTGATCGTTTTCCTAAAATAATCACAGGAATTTCTTTAAAAACGATGCCTTTTGAAAAATTCTCAGGGGGCTCTATTGAATTGTTTCAAATAAACATACTACGTTTTCATACTGAATGTTTGCAAATTTACAAAATTTAATGTACATAATATTTTTACGAAATAACGAGTTACGTTCGCTAAACATGGTTTTAAATGGACTTTTTTTACTGATATATTCACGCGAATATTTCGCAATTGTAAAATGATTCTATTCACTTATTATTTATTTTACGAATATGGAAGTTTTGCTGTAGATTTTTTTTTAATACTAACACAATACGCCTCGCCAGCGCTCGCTGAATAATTCCGAGCATCGCGGTTAAACCGGTACCACCAGCCAGCATATGAATAATCGAATAACGATCAAAGGATTCTATTACAAAGGCACCTAAGCCATTGCTCAGTGTAAGGCCTTGGCCGGGTTGAAGGGCGGTTATGGACGGACTAAGTGCACCATCGGAATAACGTTTTATCATGAAACAGATGCAATCGGATTTGTAGTTTGGTACCATATCCTCTGGATGAAGACACGGTGGTACCGGTGTGTATGATCTTGATACTTCCATCCCTGTGAAAAAACTTGAGTTAGCTTACGTTTGGTTTGATTAATTTGGTTTAATTACACTCACCTATGACATTCATTTTGGCCTCCAAGTGTCTACCGATCGGTATTAGATCCATATAATTTATTGCTTTTACAACTAGCAAGTGGACTAATTTTGATAGCACTGTATTCGAGACTACTTCGTACTCTTTGTACGTACGCTTATTTGTATTTGGTTCTCTTGATAAAGTATGACTTCCCTGCGACTTCCATAATTCCTTCGCTTTCTTTGTAAACGTAAAATCCACCTAAGAATCGCAATTATAAAATAGTGACCCATTTTTCGGCGAAGATTTTCAAAGTAAAAATCGGCATTTACGAGCTTACCTCCATAGTATCAAAATTTCTTATACACGATGGCGGCCACTCGATATCTGCAGACAATTCCAGCTCGTGCGTTATAATATCTTTCTCGAATGTAAGTTTGAAAACTAATTTAGAATCGCTGATCCTCTGCACTTGATAATAAATTCCAGGATACTCTCGCGCAACTCGATAAAAAAGCGTGATGGAATTCGAGGTTTGTCGCCAGTCCATGTTCACGTTAGGCAAATCGGAGTCCGTGGAATTTTCTGACTCGATATTTTTTGCTACGATCAAGGATGATGCAGGGTAGTTAAAAATTAATTCTAATAAATATTAGTCTTACACTCTTAAATATAGAAAATATGGAATGCAGATAAACAATATTATATTTGATCAGTCAAAAGTACTTACACGTGCAACTCTTTATCAGATCTAACGTCGAAGAGGAACAATTGCTTGTATTGGCAGCCGGTTTTTCCGATATCGAGGGAATGGCAGTCGAACCGGTTGAAGAACCGCGACTTAATCTGCCCACTACGCATTTCTGCAATATACTTTGATAATTCACCCAAGCGTGCACCTGCAATTAATGATCTACGGGTACATAAAAATAATTATCGCTCATTTGGAGTTGTTTTTTTTTCTCGCAAACGGTACACCGATCATACGGACTTACGTTTTCGAAGAGTTTTGTGGCATCCTTGCCGACACCTCTCATTAATTCACTTATACCACCAGGATGGAAGTCCATGTAGCGAGTTACGTTGAACACAATTCCTACATTTTATTATTATTTATAGTCCTTGTAGAGATAAAGTTATCATAAAAATGTCAATGTTCTAATAAAATTGTGCTTGTTAAATTATTATATTTGTAGAAGAAACTGGCGGAATTTTAGTTAATGAATTTTACCCTTAAAATAACGAAATAATTTCTTTAATGTTCGCTCACTAAATTGTGCACGATGCCCAGCTCGGATTACATGAAAGGGATTAAAATTACCTCGAATCGCGATCCAAGCGTCATTTTGCTTGTTGTGGTTGGCCAGTTCGGATAAAGTTACAACTCGTGGGATTCCTCCAACCCCTGTTAAGTCGACACCCGAATTACCCAGCCGGATCCAGTCCATCAGACTGTGGCCGGGTGCTAGGGCTGTCTTGTTTCGAGGATTACCTGGAAAAGAAACGAATAACTAAATGTTTCTAACATTACATAAAATAATAATACATAGAAACAATTTATAGGAGAGTCCCTATATAATATACAATCTATGTAATAACTATATATTTGACTTATAACTAAACTGCCTTCGTATTATTATTTCTATTACGCATTAAGTGATAACATAATACTTATATTTAACTTAACTTATTTTATTTTCTATAGACTTTTATTGTACGGTAGAGGACGGTTAATGTAACGCCGAAAAGGATCGTTTATAATTTTATTAAATTTGTTAATAAAATTTAATTCAAGAATCCGTCGAATAGATGCTGATCATTTTTGTCAACATTTATTCGTAATAAATTTTATTCAAAATACGATTTAAATGAACATAAATTAGTTACATTCAAGGTATCGGTATTTGAATAACTTTCCGGGTAAATAAGTTTTATTCAAAGTGTCTTTTGAATAAAGATTATGCAGTGACGTTGCACGAAGAGAATTAGTCGTATAACAATATTATCCTAGTTTCGTGTATATTAATTACTGACCGTCCTGTATCTGCAAACCGAGCCTCTGCGGAGACCCATCGCGGTCCATGACGGAAACCAAAGACGCACCGCAGCATCGTGGCATTTTCTCATCGAAGCGTTAAAGTCTCCATACTTTTAACCATCTTCCTGAATAAGATTAGAAATCTTACAGGAGAGACGTTCTCATAGTTGATTTTACAAATTTTACATGGTTGACTTAATAGCCAAATTCGAATAGTTCAATTTTGTCTAAAAGTGGAATTTTAATAGTTGCGAAATGGTACCGGTAGGAAATGAAAATGATAGTCAAATTTTACTAATAATCAAATAGTTTTTCCTAATGGTACCTGTTTTTTCCAATAGTAAGACCAGGTCATATTATCGAAATAACTGGGGGTTTTTGTAAACAGAATAAAAAGAATATATTACAGGCAAATAGAAGGAGATTCGAAATAACTAGTCACCATAACCAGAGCTCGATAAAAATCCGTTATCGTATCAATCTTCGTTAAGTGCGATAAAATTCGTTTAATTCCGATAATAAGAATCGATTTCCGACATCCATCGTGCTACCCTATCTGTAACGTTCGAAGACTATCATCGAATATAACAAACCCGAAAGGAATCGTTAATAAAATCATGACTTCAATATAAATCATATAATCGAAACTAACTTTGATTATCGTATTACACCACGCTACACGTCGATAAGGGAAGCACAGCCATTGATTATGATTCTATTACCATGTTTTCCGAAAACGCGCGGTTTTTCCTTAGAAAATGTCTGCCGGCGTGTGCTGTTTCATTCGATTCGCGGCGGAACTCGGAGATAAGCGAATAAAACGTTGATTCAATTCATCTTGCGGCTCACTTTTGGCCGACGATCGACGGGGATGTCGTTTTGAAAGTTTGTGGAGGATGAATGGACGGTAAACGCGATGAGGGTGCGAGATGAAACTGTGATCTCGCAGTGGCAAAACGGAAGGTACTGCACCGAAACACGCGGACCGATATAACCACCATCAGAAAGGTAGATCAATATAGTAGCTACGGACGGTCTGGCTAACACGCAGGATCTCACCAGTTAGCGCGTTGCTCCCTTTATGCCGAGACTTCTCTATCTTCTACGTCTGATTTATTTACACTCAATCTACCCGATGATTGGTTTCACGGTGATTCCACTTTTCCTGGATTTTTTCCCGTAAATTAAAGCTAGTAGAATCCACTCGGTTGATGGGACTAAAAAGATCCAGTAATATAAGTATAAAGAAACGAAAACCGAATCGCGTGTAACACGTTGGTTTTACTCACGAATTCACTTAATAGAATTTACTACCGACTTTTTCTGCTAATAAGATCTGGTCTTATTATCTATATATTATGTTAATTCTTACACAATCGTAATTAGCCATCTGCAATTTTAGATCCTAGAACAATATAATGAATATTATACTCGTTTTCAAAATGCAGGAAAACAATAATTAGCATGGTGACGAACCATTAAAGGAAGTTAAAGCGTAGACTTTTGTATTATTCACAAGCTGCAGTAGTTATGAAACCAGCGAAACTCATATTTCAGAAAGATGTTGCATATATGTATATCTTTTGCAAAAAAACATATATTATTGGGATAAAAGAAGCAGATTTAAATAGAGCTTAATGCGAATTCATAAAGCCACGAATAAGGCCGAAATAAAAAAAAAGTTATTGCAGTTTGCCAAGGGAAATATGCAGATTACATTTAGGTTCCGGGAATCACTGCGACCCATTTAGTATTAGTCAATATGCGAGGAACTTTTTTATCGTCGCAAATATAAATAAACGTACATCGAGGATGAGAGAAGTACGTGTATCTATATAAAGAGAGAAGCATAAAAGATTGGCTGGAAAGGTATATCGGCCGAGATATAAATAAATGAATTGCTCGATCCGCGAATAGAGCTTTATAATCATTCAGGACTTCCAAGCTGTACATCAGGAGAATATTAAAGCACTGCATATTCAAAGTAGTACTAAAACAGCATATATAAATAATTTTAAATTACGCGCTAAAGTCGCCGACGAATTCTTACTTCTTAAAATTAAACTCCCGAAAATAACTTTAGGACAATACGTTGTTTCTCGTTTCGGGAAACAGCGATTTTTTTTGGATGGTCTTACTATTGGAAAAAACCTGTGCTACGAACTGTTTTGCTGCCAATAAAAGGTGAATGATTTTCTAATAAATAATCTATATTATTTATCCACTACTCGTCGTATTTTCAGTAAAAATTTATTGTTTATACATATCTGTCCTATATATTTCCATACATATTATTCATGATTACTTTAATACTATCCTTAGACCATATAAATAAGAAATATGAATCCTACTTTCTAAGTACGTAAGTGTTCATGAAAATATAGATTACTTGTATATATGTAAGTGCAGCATATTCGTCGTGAGAGCTTAGATTAAAGAAAGTACATCGTACGCCGAATTAACCTTTACGGTACGAATGTTAAGTACACGTAATATCGTACAATAGCCTTTATTGGCTGAATAAGAAGCTATTAAAGACCAAACTTAATATCGCCTATTATTGTATAAAAAGAGAGAGGCCACTAACAAATTGTACTTATGGCTTAGGAAGACTTATCCTGGACTAATTTGTTAAGACCGATACACACTATCGCGACAGGACAGGGGACAGTATAATCTCACCAAACGGCCCTGCCCTACCCTATCCTGACCCAATAATGTAAACCGGAAGTGTCCTGGTTGATCCAGTTCTGCGTCCTTCGGTTTCAGGCCCAAAAGTCCAGTCTTTCGGTTCCCTACTCGGATAAGGCCGAATCTCACTATCGGGACAGGACAGGGGACAAAATATTTTTGCCAATCGGCCATGCCCTACCCTGACCCGATAATGTGAATTGGGCATGGTCCAAGATGTTTTTTTTCAAAATTGAAATTGTGTTTGTAAGGTGACCACTGCTGAATGATGTTCGTTCGAAATCCTCTTCTTTCGGATTCTAGTAGGATACGCTGAAAATGCCACTTCTTCGTGGTAGCATTTTGTAGCACCTCGTACGGTATGCATTAAGAAAGATATTTGTTATAAACATTCGCTATATCTTTGCAATAAAGTTCTAGAGTTTCGTATATATAAAATGGGTACCTTCAGTGCCCACGCAATTACCGTCGGTGCGAAAATTAAGTCAAAATTCATGTCACCAATTTCTTAACATGCTTCTGCTATGCCGCGGATCGTATCATTCGCAATACGTAATTAGTTTATAATACAAATAAATAAGATAATGATTAATAAATAAATAATGATACAAGGATAAACTCTCTTTCGCGTACTCGAAACTGTAAACATACTTTTCTATCGTGTACCAGAATATCCTCTTAAGACAATTATAGTATAATTGTATTATACGCTTGACACAGTACGGTAAAAATCATTGTACAAGGTCGAAACAATATATTTCTGAGTACCAAAATGGCAGCTTACCAGTAGCAGAGCCAGAAGAAGTCAAAGAAGTCACCGATCTCGAGTCAGCGATCGGTTTCGGTTCGGAGAATTGTTTCACTCGAACAACACCGCTCGGCAACAACACGGTATTTCTTGCTAAAAGAGTAGTAGGTGACGACGACTTTACGTCGACTTTTCTCATCTTTTCCTGTATTTCCTTCGCATCGTCGACTTCCGTTTGTTCCGATCTCTTTTGTTCCTGAATCGCCTCACTTTTCTTCATCTTGGCCCGGAAATATGCTTAATTTTTTCGGAAATATTCGAGTTACAGTCCGAGTAAGCACTATATCATAATCGAAGGTCCAATCTATGAAAATATGGATTATTTAATTGTTTTCACTCAAAGATCAACTAGTGGGGAACACATTCCAAGTGGTTCATGGAAAATGTTTAAATAAACATAACGGTTTTCTGCACTTTTGATGAATTTCAAATTGGTCGTTCTAATGGCCATTTAATCGCAAGGTTGAAATCACTCATTTACTTTCTTAAGCCTGAATAATCAAACTTGATTTTGCGAGTTGATTAATCACCTCAAGACAAAAATGATAAGACGATAAGATAACCAGTCTAAATCGCAGAGAGCTAATTGTGGAGGCCAATCATTCGAAGATTGAACTACTGGATTATAAGTCCAGCTTGCACGCAAATAGAAATGATTCATTAATTATGATCCGAAGACACGATAATCGAACTCTATTTTATAGTCAACTAGAACTGTATCGAAAAAGAAATATATTAAAAAGAATTGCTGGGTTTTACTAAAACTTTATTAAAATCACCTTAGCTCTTATAATAATCGTGATATCTCGAGAGGTCCGATTAAAATAATTGTTTCGAAATGATTATCAATTGAAAGAAACGTTTACTTTCATTGCTTACCCACGTTTATTACGAGGCAGCCCGTTTTGATTCAATGGAAAGCAATAAATAAGTTTCGTCTTGATCTTTTGCATTAATCTTCCCTGATATTAGCCAAGATTGTTATATTAAATACTTAATGTATCGTGAGATGTAAAATTTGGTTTCCTTCCGCAAAACACGTGCAATTTCAAACATTTCTAACCGACCAGTGTGGCCATGATATATATTTTATTATTTAAGTTGGTAGAATCTATTAAGTGATTCGTGACTAACGTTGGTGCGGATGCTCGTTAAAATGGAAA
This sequence comes from Nysson spinosus, assembly GCA_910591585.2. Taxonomy (NCBI): domain Eukaryota; kingdom Metazoa; phylum Arthropoda; class Insecta; order Hymenoptera; family Crabronidae; genus Nysson; species Nysson spinosus. The sequence continues at coordinate 4,766,944 of OU342847.1, forward strand.
TATCATGTATACTTATATGATAGTAATTTTATAGACCAATATGAATTTAATTGGATTACTATAATTTAATGGATAAGTTCTAAATAAAACTGACGCAATTTCCTTTTTTTAAATGGAAAGATTCGCGATATGATTTATGGATGCTATTTAAAATTTAAATGCGAGCTATTCGAGTTCTAATATCTATCGCGACTATGTTCAGACCACACCCATTTCACCTGCCACGATAGCTATATGAACTATAAAATAAATTGAAATATATAATACAACTATATTAACATTTAACGATAGCATTTCAGAACTAGACTATGAAATAATCTAAGCTTCGCAATGATTAAAAAGGAACAGGGAAATGGCGACATATATATATCCTCCAATTTCAATTAAGTTATCCCCTTGAAAGAGATTTACAAAAAACCAGGAATATAATAATCGATATATTGTAATCATGCGCATCCATGAATATATTCTAAAATAAATGAAAAACGACTAAGAATATCATCGATGTTTCTCCAACCAGATAATACAAAATAAAACAAATCCAACGGCAAACTAAATCCAGAAATAAAGCAAGCTGTTTAATAAAAAAATGTCGTTTATTTCAATGACAGGGGAAAAAGGAATGCATACGTTTCAATAAAGTAAGAAGAAACATCGATAAACGATATTGCGCCATAAAACGATGTAGAAAATCATTTGAGCGATGATAACTCAACAACTCCTTCCTCGAGTACTACGAGTTTTTTCGCGGTGCAATTGAAATGGGAGCGAACCAATGTAAAGTGGGAATGGCCGGCAACACCCAGCATCCAATAAACGAGATAATTTTTGAATAAAGAAGCAAATCAATTGCGGTGTACGTCGAAAGAGAAAAGACTGTGATAGTGCGGGTAAATTTGAATGAGAGGAAATGAGATGATACGCGCGAGAGACGATTTCGTAAGTACGGAGGAAGTGTTCTAGCGGAGGCGCACGGGCTAGCCCGACAGCTAACCTTAAAAAAGCGATCGATCATCGCAGGCCGCATTTCGGGTCGAAAACGTACAAGCCACTCTCTCACCGCACTGTACTTGTTCGTCGATAACTCGTCACGAAACGCGAGCAATAATAAAATCACCAAGGAGATTAAGCGTTCTTTGTGAAGCGATCAGGAGGCAAGTGGCCACAAAGTGACATTCACCCTCGTCGAAAACGAACGGGAGCGCGCGCGCACACATCGACGACGTATTCACGCTATATACCAGTAATCACCATTCAATGCGCCCTCTTTTTTAGTCATTCCATCGAATCCATTAGGTTGGCTAGGGTGATCATTTATTTTCACGGTGATTAAGTACAAAAATACAAATTGGTTATCAAAAACTTTCATCCAGCATCTGCTAACGTGTAGCCCTTTAGAGCAGTCGGCGAAAGTACTTGGATATTTTTATTTTACGAGAAATTGTAAGTTCTTATTTATTTTGATTATTATTCTTATTATTCATTGCCAGTTTGATTGAAAACTGTGATCGAAATTCGATACTTGTCATTTAACGTAAAAACTTCGTTCCCTTGCAGTTTATACTCCCAAGTATATTAATATCCAAAATATTTGGATGCAAAGACAGTGATCTCCGGTATTTTTATTCTTTCAATAATTCAAAGATTCTTATGGCACATTTCCAAAATTCTTTTATATTGATGTAGCTTGTTTGGTATATTCAGGTATAAAATGCCCAACAAATCAAAATTGAGTTGATTTTATTCACGAAATATCCGAGTAATTTAAGATTACTCGCCTCGGAAAATCCTGAGCGCATCCTGTCAACACTTTCTGATTATCCTTTCCATTTAAAAATTCATAAACATTGTAACAAAGTGCGATATTTTTAAAGTAGGTAAATCTCTCGATATTTTATTGTCATGTTTTGGAGCATGTGGATGGATCACATGTAAAAATAACATAAGGTCTTCTAATAATAACGAAACATGTGCAAATCTGGAGAATTTGGACTCAAAGAACTGTAAGCTGGCCTTTTTATGTACGATTATATTAAAACACGTACACCGATGGAATTCCACGCATAAAATAATCGCAATTGATTTTTATCGAATTACCGGGATTCAATTATCGCAGATAGAAATCATGTAAAGGTAAATCATCGTACGAGGGGTACCGTAAAGGAATCAAATACTCATCTTTCGATGCGGAAAAATTCTTCACTCCCGAATCGACTTCCATAATATACCTGAAGGCCCTATTTTTATAGAATCACTCGAGTGAGGTAAAAATTACATAGACTTTGTGAAAAAACGTAAATTATAAATAAAACAAAATTTCTGGGTTACCCCACGTGTAATGGTTTTATAAAGGAAAATCGATTTAAGTATTACAAAAGAATTGATTACTTTCCGGTAGCCCTAATAGTTTCATAAACGGTTTCGCAATTAACGATTTAATTCCATTTTCTACCTGCGCGCTACTATAAAATTACGTAAATGCATTAAAACCTTTAAGCGTTATTGGAACGACAAGAAAACGGGAAATAACTCATGCAATGCACATAAAACCTGCCAATAAATGCAAACGTTTGATATCAACCAGACCTGGGTGTTTTCCAGTGTTCCACGATCCGCTTAAAACACATTCTTTCGTTGAAGATCGCAAGGTGAGCTTATTTAAAAACCAATGCTAATATTATAGTAGCAGATAGTATTACTTTACCAACAGACTTATGTATTATTTCATATGATATATCACGTTTCCTGCTGTTATCGTAACGTTGTTACAAAGCTAAAATTCATTAAGCGATGCATCGCTATAGCAACAACTGCAATTGGCTTCATTCTCAAGCCTCTTCTTTCTACTGTTTCTTATACCCAACGGTATTAATGTTGGAATGACTGTTATTTAAAAGCAATGTTACTCAGGTCTGGTTGCGTCAGGCGAAATTACGAAAGAATCCGTACACCCAGTATATAGATGCAAATATACATGGAAAGCAGTACATCGTACAAGTTAAATCTCGGCTTTACCGTGTGGTTGACACAACGAACAACAGCCGTGTAAAGTTCACGACGTACGCCTTAAAGCATCGTTGAATTGTATTAATTTGCGAAAGGTTTTTTAGGATATCGTCCAGGTTTAAAGTCCGTGGTGGTACGCCGGCCATCTTGTAATACAACCTGTGTACATCCAATCTGCCTGACGTGAAAAAAGAACGTAGATAAGTTCCATCATCGATGTTGAGACTGTAGTCATTAGCTGTACTCTTCCACAGTGCGCACGTTGGTGACGGTAAAGCGGTAGCCCACCGACACAGCGGCAGTCGGCTTCGAGTTGCCGAAAAAAGCGGTAGGATCTTAAGTCACTGCTAATGTAACACCGCGACGTCCATGATTCGTGACTCGAATTCTTTCTTTATCGGTGAAGTGTCAGCCGTTACAAATTCGGCAACTACTTCGCAAGAGTCTTTACTGCCAGCCAGTACTCGTTGGACGTTCTTACAATTGTGAGTATTTTCATCGTCGGACGCTTAATTGTACATAAGTTAAATACGCTGGAACTCTTCATTATTTAAGCACCACAACTTACTATACTTGATTACTCGTCCGAGTAATTATATTTTTAATACGCGCCTATAAAACGATATCAAATCGGATTTAATTGCATGACTTGCACTGCTTAGAAATGGATACCAGTCATTGACGTTTTAACGTAGGGTCAGGGAAGGATCATAGATGATTACGATTATTCACCGTTAATTGCGTTCGTTAATTACCGTTTATGATTAATCGTGCTTGAGACTGGTTTAGAGTAGGTTTTTATTAAGTTTATTCGCTCGATCGAACTTCATTATTAGAGAAATTTCGTATATAATTCAGGACAATCGCACCTCGTTGCTACGAAGGCTGCGACTCGACGTCCTTCTTCCCGGCGGAAAACACGCCCTATCAGCGCACTAACATGAAATGCAACGCCAGTGATTTCCGGTAACCGAACACCATCAAATGAATATATAACGATGTACGTACTGTCATCAGGGACTATAGTTAACGACTATACTATTCGTATCTGTAAATTATCATAATACAAACCGGTTTGTGGACTATGTACGTTTTACTGGACTCATCGAAATCTTATTCTATTATCTCAAGTACTTGGTTTATCGTATAATCGATACACGCCAGTTTTTTACGAGAACGAAATAAACCGAATATCCCGGCGGTTTTAGCGAGCAAGGTCATTCAATTAATCCTCGAGCGCGGCTGGTATATCGCCATCATGAGTGCGCTTTAAATTATCTAACCGGCTTCGTAATAGAGTAAGAAAATGACTGAATGTGTTCGCCTAAAGTGTAAAGTTAAACGACACCCACTCTACTGAAGAAAAGTATTATTCGCGGGATTATAACTCACTGATACTTTGACTTATCACAATCAGTCTTTAGCGGCGGGCTGAATTAATCGCGATTCTGATCTCCATTGTAACTGATATTATATTACAAGATATAGTAAGTTGTATCAGTTCTTACATGCTCGGTAATCTTGGTAATCACTTTCAACAACCATTAAATGAGATAATGACACGATCGCTTATATAATTTACAGCAAGCTGCGCGGTTTTATGAGCGCTGTCTATCTACATAAGTAATGTTAGGATATATGTTATACTTGTATCAGTAGATCAAAACACAAGAGTGGGAGTGTAATAAATATCGAATTTGTTTACTCGGTCGTTGTTATACACTTTGGGTAATTGTTTCTGAATGAATTATTTTCATGTATAATATACTAATTATTATACACTCTTTAACAAGTATTAAGTAACTGTTCATACTTTCAAAATCAAGCATAATTATTACTTGGCAACAGTACAGATTATTTGATCTGCTGGATATATGAAGGAAATGTATGTTGCAGCACATACTACATATACATCATGTATATAAATAGAACTTATAAACATACAACTTAAGAAATGTTTACTCAGATTATTCCTGACCCTTTTGACCTCAAATGTATGTCACTATAGGAACTGGTTTCTCTCCACAGATAAATGTCATCTAAGGGAAAGAATCAGAAAAAAATGCAATCAATTGGGCAGATAATAGGTGTTTTCCATAGAATTGTGGAATTCATTGCCAGAGGATTCTTTCTATTAGTTGCATACATAAGTGGTCCTGCAGAGTCTCAACCTCCTATTGAGGATTTAACACTGTTACATAGTGCAACTACTTTAGCCCTTAAAATTCGAAATAAACAAGTAAGCTAAATGAACATCAAGAAAAGACAAACAAGAGATTGTCCTATGAGCATAATTAATTTATATTTGTTTAAAATACAATCCCCATATATATAAGAGTATTTCATGTTTATAGTTAACTTCCAAAGATGTAGTACAAGCATATGTAAACAGAATAAAAGAAATTCAACCAATAGTGAATTGTGTGGTAGAAGATCGTTTTGAAGAAGCACTTAAAGAGGCTGAGGAATGTGACAAAATATTGAATTCAGAGAATGCTCCATCAGCACAAAAATTAGAAAAGGAGAAGCCATTTTTTGGAGTACCTTTTACTACAAAGGTATACTGTTATTCCTTTAAAGCCACTAAATGTCTGTCACCTATATTCTTATAAAGCCGAGCATGTTTATTCTATTATTTTTCTACTTCAGGATTGTATTGGTATTGCAAATATGAAACAGACAGCTGGTTTAGTAATACGTAAAAATGCTACTGCTGAACGTGATGCAGAAGTAATAAAGCTTATGAGATCAGCAGGTGCTATTCCTCTGGCATTAACAAATGTATCAGAATTAGCTATGTGGTGGGAATCTCATAATTGTTTATATGGTACCACAAAGAATCCTTACAATACAAGGTAAATATTTGCATCATGTAGTTACAGCTACCTATTATCTCTGTATCTTGCATTTTATATGTAGTCCCTCCCTAATTTAATAAGTAAAAGTTCTGCCTAGGCATGTTAAGATTACAACAACTAGTTATACTACTCCTAAATATTGAATTACAATAGCTATTCAAACAGCATTGAATAGAAGCAGATTGATTTCCATTGCTTAATAAAATTCCAGGCATATTGTAGGAGGATCTTCTGGTGGTGAAGGTTGTATTCAAGCAGCAGCTGGTTCCCCACTTGGGATTGGATCAGATATTGGTGGTTCTATTCGTATGCCTTGTTTCTTTAATGGAGTATTTGGACATAAACCTTCCAAAGGTTCAGTTTTATATTAATCTATTATATTAAATGATGTTATTTTGAATCTTTTGAAAATCTCGTATATCAGGTGAAGCTGAATGCGACTGTATGAAGATTCCCGAATACGTATTAATTATAATGTTAGAAATAAGGCATTGCTTTAAATTCGCAGGCGTAAGTCGGACGAGTATGATCAATTTTATTTAAACGTTGCATTTATATTTAGGCGTTGTTTCAAACGATGGTCAGTACCCAAGCGCACATGGCGAGGAGCAAGAACAGTTACTCGCGATTGGTCCAATGTGCAGATATGCACGAGATATGGTTCCGACCCTTAAAATAATTGCAGGCAAAAACGCGGATACGCTACGCCTTGACGAGAAAGTAGATATTTCGAAAGTTAAGGTACATATATTTAATCCACAATGAGAAACTGTATAGTACGTTAATTGCAGATATTATATTATAACACGGGAAATATGTATTTTGATTTAGTTCTATTACATGGAAGATGATGGTGGTCAGTATTTAGTATCTCCGGTAGACCCGGAGATAAAAGAAGCTATGAAAAAAGTAGTGGATTATCTCGAGAAAGCACACAAAATTAAAGCCGTTAAAGTAAATATAAAGAAATTGAAGAAGGGTATCGCTCTTTGGATGGCTAATATGACTTGCAAGGACTACAAAGATTTTACGCACGAGTTGGCCAATAGAAACGGGCACGTTACACTTTGGTGGGAATTTCTGAAGTGGCTAGTGTTAATGAGCAATCACACTTTAATAGGTCTCCTTACTGCGACTTTCGAGAAGTTTTCAGTACAATATGGAAGCGAAGAACACACGAAATTAACACAGGAAAGCAGGGATCTTCGTCTGGAGTTCAAGGTACGAATATTCAGTTCGACTTGATATTATTTTTCGTTGATGGTCTAATTACTTCAATGAGATCAAATTAATGCGATATTCTTAATGGATAAATACCGATAATATAACTCATCAGGGTTGGACTCGGCTATTTTTTAAAATACCGCGCGAGATATCAAGATACTAATTGAATTCTCCGAATAGAATCATGGAACTATATGTTTATTAACGGATGCGATTTCTTTCTCAAACCACTTAAACAAATACGATGTCAAACTATTCTGTCTCTCACTCTGTCTATCATGGTATAATCTGTTTCTCTAATAAGTAGCAAGAGAATTTCGACTTGCATGCCAAATGAGGTGATCTCACCCTGTAGATTGTTTATTTCTTTCTTATTTATTACCACCTTGTAGTCTGACAATGCAGTAATATAGGCCGATTGTATTTGATTTCAACGCATGTCCACGAGACTTATTACATCTATAACTTTACGTTTTGTAGTTACGTTCTGCTTTTGAACTTTCTTTTTTTGTAGGACATGTTGGGTGAAGATGGTGTCTTTTTATATCCTACGCATCCAACCGCGGCACCAATGCATCATGAGCCACTCGTTAAACCATTTAATTTTTCGTATACCGCGATCATTAATGTCTTGGGATTGCCTGCCACTGCTTGCCCCTTAGGTTTAAATAAACAAGGGCTTCCTATTGGTCTACAGGTATGAAAATCATAGTATACATTTAGTAAGCTTAGATCATTACATTTGCCATAGATTTCCAGTAACTACATGCATATAGTTCAGACTAAATATTTATACGAGATGATTAGATTAATATATGCATGGCAAGATTTTAAATTAGTTCCAATGTCTTTCTGTGTCAAGAGCTTTTCTTGCTGCTGGATTGATAGAGATTCAATAGTACTCTTCAAAGTATATTCACTTCGTCGGAAGTTACATAATCTCATATTCCTACTTCCATAACCGGTTTCTATAACTCGATTTTCACACACGATATTGCATAATGCATATTTAACAGGTTATTGGCGGACTGCATCAGGATCGCTTGACGCTTGCCGTAGCGGAGGAATTAGAACGAGGTTTTGGGGGATGGGTACCTCCAACGATTCTAGCTTGATCCAATCTGATTTCCTAGACAATAATTGTATGCATGCTGAAATGCATAAGTCTTCTTCTTACCAAACCGTGCCGTCGCCATTGTTCGATGAACCAAACTGATTATGCCAAACTATTTTACACAAGATAATTACATAGTACAAATTCATTTACGCCGTCAGGCGTATCACGTTTCAAAATGAAGTCCATTAAGTTCTTTACATACTTCCAACAGTGTTCATCGAAGTGATGAATAATCTTTGTGAATATCTTTTTATAACGAATATCGACGAGTCATTGAAATCACACAAAACAAAAGGCACATTGTACGAAACAGATTATTCGATCAAATTCCTGATATGTCAAACCTAACAGACAAGAAAAATTGATCAGAATGGTGAACAGTACTACCATACATAAACATTACATCCCAGCCGCATTTACAAACACATATTTACAAAGTCGATCATCGAAGATGAATTATGAGCGACGATGACAGTATTTCTACACAATCAAAGTGTCAGTTTTATGTTAGTTTATTGGTCTTATATACCTAATAGGTATACTGTGAGTAGATTTTTCTATTTTCGTACAGATTGAGCAAAAGAGGGAGAGAGATAGAGAGAGAGAGAAATGATATAATATAGCAGGGTGCTTTTGGTGATGTGATAAAATATATTCTGTGTTGTTCAAATGTGTATGCCTGTTAAAATCATACACACATACATATATATATTTTTTTTTCTGTACTGAATTAATAAATTTTTATTCTATTATGCCACATCAAATCTTTATCATTTAACTCTGATCCATGCGATTTTATAGGGCTGGTTGAGATCATTGGACTCGATGTTTACAGGTAAGAGAAAAACGTAGAAAGTAGTGTTTACGAAATTTTGGTAATCATTGCAATCGTAATCTCTAATTTGCTGTATGAATAACATATACTTTGGAATATTTGTTTAAATAACTTGAAATCTATTGATATACACCGCTGCTAATAAAACAATACACTGAATTGTTAGTTTAATATAAATGAATGAATTTAATATGCAATTCAGTTACTAAATACTTTAATTCGAGTTCAACTAAAATTTAATATTATTATTATATATAAAGAATGCATTTAAGTAAATTATTCTAAACCCATTATGACGGTAAATCTATAGAGTCTCAAAATGAATATGATAAAGAATATTTAGTTTTTCAAATGCGGGTATTAATTGGAATTTTGGAAAACAGAATTTCGTAGGAAGAAATAACTGATAAAGTTTGTAATTGGTATGGGTCTCAGATTGCAGCTACCTCCACGTGGTGAGACCTGGTAATTGTTATTAATCACGCTTGATAAACAAATAGATAACTTGATCATAAAATAATCCTTTCAAATAAAGTCAATCAATTCCGATTTTATACCTAGAAATGCGCGTGTGCTAAGCTAATAAATATCAGAAATCAATAATTGTGATTAATAGCGAGCTAAATGCTGCAAACTCATATGAATAATACTTAAGAAAAATGTCTTATAATATAAGACATATATTATATTATTCATATGACGAACTTCCGCCAATTACTTTATTCTCAACAAACGAATGAACACCTTTATTCAACTTTATTCTTCGCATGCAAAATATATTTTCACTTAATAATACATATTCTTACAGGACTTTAAAAAGTACTGTATTCCCTTTCACCTAGATTTCTTAAAGTACTACGGCCGTCGCGCTGTTTTCTCAGTGTACGTCAGTTTATGAGATCTACCATTCCGTGGTATTATTGGCTTTAATAAATACTTTAATACATGTTTATGTACAAAACACAAATAAATCTTTCATCGTCGAAATTCCTCTGAAGTAATATCAATGGCGATATGAATGATGCGAGTATAAATACGATGGATGTCGAAAAAGTAATTTCTAATTTCAAGATGCGTTGAGAATAATCATGGAAACAGTAATGACGAGTAGCGATTAGAAATCGTGGACGATATTTCATTAACATTTAAGGCACTTCTCGGGATACGACCAATAAGTTTTACTCGGTACACCGCATTTACATTTTTACTAAACCGATATAGAATCGAAGAAACCGATCGAATAACCGAATCTCAACGACTCCTCGATTTTTCTTATTTTTAACGTCGCGATTCGATCTCAACTACGGTCGCGCGAATCCCACACCGTGGGGTACTAATGGGTTTTAATTGGAACACATCGCAGTCAAAGTGTTAGTGCTTGCTCATGAAACGATTAAATGAGAAGATCTAGCAATGAATAATAAGATACTTATAGACATAGAATCCTCGTCTTATACTTTCTCTTTCAGATCTCTAAATTGAATTCCAGATGTCTAGAATTGACTTGTTTCTGTATTATCACGAAAAGAAGACATACGCGAATGAAAATCAAAGGCGGGACAATTAGAAAACGTATTTTCATCAGTAGTCTACGAATCAGAGTGACTCGATTCTGTCGAGGCAAGATTCCAGTAGAAATAGGTAAAGTCAAGTCGTTCGTAAAGGTTTACGTAAGATTAAAATCACACGAATCCACGCTAGTGCGCTACTAAATGATATTACGTAATGAGATTCGCTTCTTCGGATGGAGTTACACTTTTGCCGGTTCTCAGAAGTGTTTTTTCCGGCCTGTTACTTAAACAACTATCTTTAGTGTCATCATTTTCAGATCTATTCGAGATCATTTCAAAGTCGTTCGAATTACTCTCAGACTGGAATTGAAGAAATGCCATTTTGTCTGTGTCCTTAAATTGATCTATTCCGTCCTCGTAACTTCCATTGTTCAGTCTATTACCATTATCTATGATTTTATTACTATTTCTATAATCCAAACTCTCGATATCTAACAATCTACCTTCCGTTCTGTCTTCGTTTCTTTCTACGCTGTTACTGGTCCTTCTATTTATTAAGTTCAACTCTACGTTTGCCTTCACGTTCTTCTTCGGCGATTTCGAGTTTCCAAAAACGTTAAAGAAACGTCTCTGAGTACTTGTATTTGTATTTGTATTTGTATTTGTGCTCGTATCATAGCTGGTGTCAGCACGAATATTAGACTCGGCCTCCTTTCTTTTCTGGTTCTCCACATTTTTTGTTTCCACTGTTTTTCTTTCGGACGATGATCGGTCTGCATTCTCGGCGCGTTCTTTCTCTTTCTTTATCGCAGCTAGTTCCGCTTCCTTCATGGCTGAATGAATGACCGGCTCAGCCCACAGTCCTGGATTAAAAGCGGGACCTGTTCCCCCGAGTTCCGCGGGTAGAATATCCGTTGGTAAATGCTCGTGCAATGTGCTTAGATTATTTCCATGGAGATAAATCTAGAAGATGGAATGCAAAAGTCCTTTGTCGGCATGCGTTTTATAACAGTGAAAGAACGCAAGTAACTACTGCAGAAAGTTCTGGTAGTCACAAGAATGATAGAAGTTACGCGCGCAATGAATGTGCTAAATAAATCTGTAAGGTTGAACTTCACAGAGTTAAGTAAAATAAAAAAATCTGTAAAGTTGGATACATGACTCCTCTGCTACATGCACTTAACAATAATGGCAGTAAGATTACCGACAAAGAAAGCGAAATATAAACTATCGGTTTGCATTTCATTTTTAATTATCGTTATAATATCATTAAAACTTTATACTTGCGGGTAGTGTTGATTACATTATCGTGTCTCACCGTGATTTATTGCACTAGATGACATTGTAACGTAATATATTTATATTATGTAATAGATAATCACCATTTTCACACTCAATAATATAGAAAACACTATGTTTACTGGAATTATCAGTTACAAACACTGTACTGTATTAATTACAGCTACATTCAGCTTTACACTTCACCCGTTGAATTCTCCGCTGTTACTCATACTAGTATTTAATTCCAATGATTCGTTTTAAAACACTGAAATGTATGTATTACATTCGTTTTCTGTAACTCGACAAACTGTAGAGCATACTTTTAATATCCAATAATAAATTACACGAGACTTGCAAGTTTTATCTTTACAACTGTCGGACTCTTGAGCGTGGTGCAGTGTTACATAATCAACTATGCTAATCCTTTCGTAAGTATGATTTATAATTTTCTGTCACAGTCGTTGCGCTTCGTTCTTTGTCAATATCTTCCTGCGATTGCTTGTCTGTCTTCTACCACTAATGTTATTACTGTCGTCGAAGATCTACTTCATAGCGTGATTAGCTTTCTTTGACGTTAAGTAGAAAGTTTTGGAACTTTCAGAAAAATTATCGCGAGTTTTTATTATTTTATATTGACGAGAGCAATTGTAGCAATCGAAAGTAATATGAATAATAATAATAGATTTATAGGATGATTTTAAATCAGCCGATGATCGGCGATGGAATTGTATTGAATTGAGATTTAATGGTGGATAAATGCAGTGAATAATAATTACTGTTGGTTTCTGGAAAGAATGCGGTCGTGGCGTAAGTCTCACGCGGCATTTCGACCTCATTAATTACATATGTTATATATTATATATTTTATTTTATATAGGGGCTCTTCCCAAAGCAAATCAACGTGAGCTTTCTTTCCAGAACCCCCCAGTAGCTTTTCCAGTAGGTTTTTCTTACCTTATTCCGAGTTTTTTCATCTAAGAAAGGTTTAACAAGAGCCAATGTGGCCTGGACATAAAGAGGCGCCGACAGGAAATGTATAGCTTTAAATCTAGCCGGAAATCGTCCTCGAAGAGCAGCTATTAGGTTTCGCAGAGCTGTTGCGCCCAGGGCACCGCCCTGCCGCAATGAGAATCCGCCCCAGTCTACCACGGCCACGAAACCGGATTGCTGGAAAAAAAGAGTATTAACCACTCACAGTGGCTGGGATATGGCAAACCTCGACATCTTAACGTCCCGATACAGCGAATTAACTCGAACCTGATGTCAATCTTATATTTTATCCCCGACGCGTTTACGGTTTATGCGCCAATAATATTCGAAATGTCAACTAAAAACTATCCTCGTAAGCACGGTAACAAATAAATAACTGCACTGCACGCTGAAATCCACTTATAACAAGATTATATACTTTACGCGGAATATTATTCTATACTTAATGAATATTATCTCTTAATTTGCGACATTATGCGGCAAAAGTATTCCTGAACATTTCAGAAACAGATTTATTGAGCCTGATATTAAGAACGTGATATTATTGGTTTGGAGTCACGTACGAGTTCAGAATTCTTTGATACTTTCTTTTATTATTGAGTGCATTTCAAGCAGAAGATATGTGCGTTTTGAAATATAATCTTATCAAGGATTACACGTGTTTCTTTAAAATATGTAAGTCGTGGATGCATCAAGAATTCATAATTGTGTTTATAGTTTGATGTAACAGTCTTTAAGGGGTTCGAGGTTCATGCATTGAAGAAAGACTTTATCGAATTGCGTATAATAATTAATATAATATAGAAAGAATCAGAGAGAGGATGTATAAGCTGAAAATATTATGCCAAACATGGTACCTGGTTCCTCGGATCTTGTATAAGGATTTCCAAAACTAAGAAAATGGCGCGTTGGACGGATAACGCCGGCACAGCGATTGGATCCCATTGCGAGGCCAAAATAACGAGCACGCACCTGCCCTTTCTTCATCCGTTCGGGAAAGAAATTAAATCGGATAAAAACATCTTCTCGGTTAATTTTACTAAGTCATTATAAAACGGTGAGCGTTTCATTTTGATCAAACACATGTTATAACGTTGTCTTATGATCGTAATTAGCCGGTTTTCTTGTCAAGTTCAATGTTATATTTACGTGAAACCGTAACCCTAATTTCCTAACTCAAGTATGATGGAATGAAGCGATAAGAATAAGCTTGTAGATTCAAGGTATTATCATAAAGATAATGAAATCAAAACTGAATATTTTACCTATCACGAGCAGGAAGTACACCGGGTATCCCTGCACGTAGTGCACGTTGCAGTGCAGGATCTCTCGCAGTAAGATTACCGAAGATATCCTGTCGATTCGCAATTTGCGCCTGATAAGCTGCTATCAAGGCAGCAGCTTGCTCCGTACGATACTTCCGGGCCAGCAGGAAGCGCGTAATATATTCGTCCGTGCAGTGCTTCATGTCTAGGAGTAGAGGAAGGTTATTGTAATGCTTCACGTGAAAAGTACTCAGCAGGAAGCGACTCGAACGCGGATATTATAGCGCCGGATATTGGAGGATCGACGCTTGAAAACGAATCAGATGACGCGGCTTCCGAGGAACTCGTCGCGGTAAAATCATTATAAAAGTTTAAATAATCCTCTGCATGGTTTCTAAGTTACAGAAAGTTATAGATGTTACTATAAAATACCAAGCTTGCTCTAATCCACGTCCTCCAGCATATTACTGTATTCTATTTACCGCAATTCCAAATCTCGCTGCTGAATCAAATGCTTAGGTTCAGGTCGAAGACCGCATAATGATAGAAGGGAATCGTGTTGTAGGAATAAATAAATAAAAAACTAGTTCTCTTACCTACATTCGGCATTTCTCGTAGTATAGCCCTGACCGTTTTAATCGCCAGCTTTTTATCACGCTTATCGAATCTTGCTTCCTCCTCGTAAATGCTACGCGCGAGTGCCGTACTTCCATGGCCCCTCGTTGGATCCCACATATACTCGCAGTATTCAGACATCGTGTGCCCCTGCTTTCTGAATTTTTATCACGGATCTGCAATTATTAAGGCGAGAACAAGCAAAGAATTAGACGCGTGAAATCCTGCGCGACGACTTTCGACACGGCCTATCAATTATCCTTTTTCTTATGCATTAATGTCGATGATATAAGGCGACGCGTAGTGCGGTAACACAAATTGGTTCTCTAATAAAGATGTTTGAGTAGTTGCATTCAAACATTATTACTGGAGCACTAAGATCTTCAATACTTGCAAGAATGGCACGTATATTTGCATGGGAAATGAATTCGCTGATAAAGTTGGATGACTGTTTATTCTGCTTGCAGTTCAGAGTGCATTTTCGTATGTTTTAATACGAGCGAAAGGAATTTTACCAAATATCAAGCAATTTGAGGGGTCGAATAATCGGAATTTATCAAAATTCCTGCTGCTTAATATGAAAAATTAATATTCTCGAGACTCCGTGTGAAGCAATAAACACTATCGAATCCAAAAATAACTACATAATTCTCGCCAAATCTCATTTTGCTGTAATGCAATAAGAAGAAGTCTAAT
The DNA here is from genome assembly GCA_910591585.2 of Nysson spinosus. Taxonomy (NCBI): domain Eukaryota; kingdom Metazoa; phylum Arthropoda; class Insecta; order Hymenoptera; family Crabronidae; genus Nysson; species Nysson spinosus. Next base: position 4,782,342 of record OU342847.1, read on the forward strand.
AGCGTACGGTCGCACGGAGCCGATAAAAACCTTCCCATATTGTCGGAAGTTTAAACCATCGTTCTTATTATTCTACGCATTACGATTACGCAAAGTTATTATGAACCTTGTTAAACTGATCACCGGTGCATATTGTTGTAATTCGAATGCTAATAATAGAAGGTGTAGGTGCTGATTTACTCATAAGAGATTAAACAAGTAACTCACGATCAGTGTCGCGCGCAGAATGACTCATTTCTAGGTGAACCACCGTCGCGGAGATAAATCGAAGCGAAACACCTCACAAGATTCTTTTAACCGGTTCGACTAATCGAGACTTTTACTTCAGCCTTGCAACATCCACAAGATTGTTTCTGAATTACATATCGTTCGGGACTTTCTGTCCGATGACAGCTTAGTCATTCTGTCAGTCAGTAACACAACAATGACGTTGCTGTACAAGAATATTATGTACGGATTACTTGAAGTCCCTAGAGATGCATTATAAACAACGAAGAAGAACGTTTGCTATTTTAATATTGAAAATATTTGGGAATCAAAGAATGCATTAAGTAATCGCTATCTTTACTCAAATTTGGATGCATTTGCGCCAATATAACATTACATAAACAATTAAGAAAAGGGTTTCATTATTTTATCTTGATTCAATCCCTCACCAGGGTGCCTGTCGACTTATTCCAATAGGTTCAAGGAGACTACCTTGTAAATAAACCAAAACTGGAACAGCAAACTAGTACATTCAGAACCATTTGCTGTACTTCTATCATGTTTTACAACTGTGCAATGCAAGTGCCTTGTCAATAGAAAGAGTTTCCACAATAATTCATAATTTCCATATCGGATATCGGATATCGTTGGTTAAAGATTAAATTTATTATCCAACATTTTCATGTCAGCGAGTTTCCGAGGTCTTTGTATTTGTTTTATAATTAAAACTTCAATATCCGCGGAATAAAATATTTGAACGTAACAAGTCTTTTATATGCCCTGCCTGTATTTTTTAGTGAAATTGTGTTTGTTAAATTATTATATTTGAAGAAGAAAAAAACTGCAGGCTGATTATCATAACGCGTTATTAAAAGAGCTAGCATGCCGCGATAATCGTTATTGCAAATTGCGAAGAAGTATGACGGTATTAAAAAATATATTAATATTTACCGGCAAAGGAAATAAGCCAATGTGATATTTGTATGCCAATGCCACGTTGAATAATTAAATGGTGAGATAATATTCTAATTTAATATATATTCACGTGAATCGCTATTGAGTGAGGAAGATTTGTATTAAATTTTACTCTTTCGTCTTCGCGATATGGCTTTTGGTTAAAATGATATGAGGCATGTTTCTTTACAGAATGATAAGAGTATGGTTATGATTTTTTGTGGCAGCCCTTTCTGCGTTATTAATCGTTTCCAGTTTTGTAAAAACGCAAACGTTTCTTAATTTGTAATGCACGAGGTTCATTATTTCACTCAATCATACGAAATGTTGACATTTTGTTGCAAATGAGTATCGAAATGAGCTCATTATAACTCAAAATGATCGTCAACGTCAAAACATTATGTATCTTCCACGAGTTTCTATTCAATGAAATGAAAGAAAGGCAAATTAATGGTAAATTAAAAAAGAGGAACTTAAAATAATATTCACGTTGCGTGTATTAAATGAAATTGTCTCCGGCCTTCGTGGACACAAACGTTTCCTTTAATCTCTCGAAAATCTGTTAATTACGCTCAGCCCGCTAATTCTAAACGCGCGAAACAAAGGACGTCGTTCAACAAAACTAAAGCAAATTGTAATCGCAAGCTGCACTTCAAACATCGTTGTATTTTTACTATGAAATGTGTCATGAAGGGTGGAAGAAACAAAGTCCCCATATAACTCTAACAAATCCTTCACCTGAATCTGATTCAATCAATCAAACGTGGGAACAAAAATGGCAGAAACCCGAAGCTTCCAAAATGTTCGCCCAAACCGTAACAATGGAAGACGCCGGACAAGGATGATTACAAAAAAAGAGAAGTACAAAAGAAGATACTCACGAATATTAAGAAGATTAGAACACACTCATAACACCGGTCAGTTCGTCACAAAAAATACGCGAAGTAGAGACACAAAGGGAAGGAAGTTTTCGCAGTTACGCGCGTGAAACGTAGTTGAAACGGCGCTCGAACGGACACTGGCGAACGGCGAGCAATGAAGGCGCGATTCGCTCGAAAGTCTCGGGGCATTGAGAAACAGGAGAGCGAGAGAGACTGAAGGAGAGCCGTGTGTGCAACGAGGAGAGTTGGTCGCGCTGGTTTACACTTGGAAGAAGGAAGAGAGACAACGTTAAAGAGGGAAAGAAGCAATGGTGGTTTGTGGAGGAAGAAGAAAAAGAAAGGATAAAGTGGACGGGAGCAGTAAGACAGGTAAAGGGAAGAGGAGGAGAATGGTGGATAGGGTTAAAAGGAGAAGGACAGAGAGTATTGGAACACGGACAAAGAAAGAGGAGGAAGAGAAAGAGACGAAGCCGGTTACCGGTGCAGCTGACTCACCTGTCCCTTCTCGTTGGGTCCGCTATTGTAAACCAGTTCCCTGAAAAATTCGAGCACGCATCGCTTCCAATAACGCGAAATATCGAGGATTCTGACAGGTGCTGGACGCTTATATTTCGGCATGAAATTCTATGATCAAGCCATTTTTGTCCTCAAGCATGATTATCCGAGTAATAACTGTGAATAAAACAAAGTTTCTTAATTTTTAACTTCAGACTCGATTCCCTGTCAAGATAAAACCATAGTTAAGAAAAACTACGTGCAATCATTCATTTTCCCAGACTTGAACATCCGTAATATTATGAAAAAAGATATTCGTATTCGAAGGACCACGTGACATTGTGATAAAACGTTGGGTCCACTTTAGTTAAACCTAGATGCGCAATTTCGAACGATGTTCAAGAAAGCATTGCGATTTGTAAGACGTAAAAATATACATAGAAAGAAAAGGAAACTATACCACACACATGCTATTTGTTAATATCAGAATTCATGTGAAACTCAAAGCATTACTTAACAGAATTAAACACATTTCGAGTGATTGATAGGAAACTTCGAAAGTTTCGATTAGCGCCAGCGATTCTTACGACACTTCAACACCGACAAGGGAATTAATTGCACAATGGAAACTTTCATAAGTAAAATGATTCTATCGTCTGCAGGGATTACGAAGACCTACATGGTCTATGCTCAGATTTACGAATTTACTTTCCGCGACGGAAGATGAAAGTAATCTTAGCAGATTTATTGGAAGCAAATATGTACAGAGCCGTTTGGAGGTAGTTCATTAACACGTTGACTGCCGGACCGAAATCCGAAATCCAAATATTAGCGACATATTTGACTCCAGTTTTAATAATATTCGTATCGGCGGTGATCCTCGCGGCATTCAACGTGTTAAGTACCTGCAATTAAAGTCTGCCACGTCGGAATAATTAGTCGACCAGATGCGTCCGGTTCTTCTTTGTCGGATCAATTCAATGCGACTCCACGGAAATGGCAAAGTCGATCATTCCGCGAACGCGAAACTGTGCTACTGTTTTTCACTATTCATTTCAAGATGCAATGTCATTGTTAGTGGACAGAAGTTGGTAAGAAATGACCATAATTGCTCGGCAGTTATGCAGTGTGTGGGACAATCACAAGAGATTCAACAACACGTTCTACTCGAAGTACGGATTTTCTAAGCACCTTGCTGATACAAAACTGCTTTAAAACTTGAGACTCTTGGAGTGTTTAACACTGGAACTATCAAAACAGTAAAAATGACTTGGTAGTTCTACTGTTAACAATCATTTCAAAAGTATTTCTTGATAAAAGAATAATATTTATCCTCGACAGATATTCGGTAACAATCCTAATTACTAGTTTCTCATTTAGCCCGGTAATACTTGGTTCATGCGCTACTTAAGTTGCATTTGGATCGACCCTGACGCGATTAATGATTAGCCGAGAAAAGAGTGGATTATCAGACATCTACTTTATATATCCAATGGCAAAACAAAATCCCATTAGGCGACTGAAAGCCATTCAGTTTTTCCAACGATCGATTCTACCAAGGACGGGGGTCAGCGATATCGCAATCGAGACATTTAAGCGGCGTAATCCTCCGGCGAGCACGTGGCAACAAACCTATTTCGATTGCACTCTTGTGCAACTAACTCGGATATTTAACCCGTTGACTGCCGGACCGAAATCCATATTATATGATACCTCGCGATGCATTTGTAATATGTATCTAACATCTAAAAACAAGACCGTTTAAGTGCTCTACGATATGTTTGTTACTTTACATCGTCATCGCAATGTTAAAAATATTGAGAATTTTACAAATACTAGCGATATATTTCATTCGAGTTTTAGTAATATTCACAGCATCGGTCAGCAGTGACCCCCACGTCAGCCAACGTGTTAATACATAGTCGGTTGTTTTCAAACAGTTATAATTACGTGTGAATATCACGTTTTTTAAAGCGGTGCATCGTAAACCCGGCGTATTCGAAGGACGAAAGCAGATCTCTTTGAGTACAACGATACGTGTGCGGTCTTACGCAATATAACGGTAGAAACGCAAGTAAAGCAGACTGTAGAAATTACCAGTTTCATTTGTAGCCCCCATGAAAGGGTCACGTAACGCGTTTCCCGTCGAAACAGTCCACCGCCTCGAATTTTATCATTATTCCAACCCGCCAACGTCCAAACTCTATTCAGCTTCGGGAAATTATAGTGCGGTCCTTATATAGGTCGTTTCACCGGAAGTTACCGTCAAACAAGACGCAAAGGCACGTAAGGAAAACAAAACCTGAAAGAATATTTTCCAACAATTATTGCGGAAGAATGTATGCCTCAAAATAAGGCGCAGCCAAACTTAAATTTCGTTTTATTCCAAATAATGAACGGCAAAGTAAATCGTGTAAAAGCTGGCGAATATTAAACGATTTCTCTTCTATTACATAACAGAAGGAAGAAAAACTAATGTATAACGCAATGTAAAACACAAATCCTGCAGGGAAGCCTGGTTACTTCCTGATTTTTTGTTCTTGTTCTTGCTAAAGAGAAATGATTTAGCATCTCTTGTATACTGTGACTAATGGAAGCACTGACTACAATACAGAACTAGAAATACTACTTCTAATTAATAATCTAATTAAGTTTTTCTACTTGAAAAAGTTCCTTCTACTTGTAACTACTATATAATTAAAATACTAATATTTCTTCCAATAATTGATTCTACTTCTATCTTGTTTAAGTGTGCACAAAATAAATATTAAAATTAATAATGATGCAGTTCAAATTCACTAAAGCTACATGATATTATAATTCGTGATTATACTTGAATCAAAGAATCATTTTTGGATTTGATAAAATGTCGTTACTAGGACAATATAATAGGATGGCATTATTGTACCAACTAAATCAAAATACAGCGTGATTACGTGGCTGTTCACAGTTAAAGAGAAATCTCCGCAAATGGTAATGCGAAATCTTTATTACGTTTTGAAGGCGTGACTCATACGGAGGATTAGCTGTTTTGTATCTCTTTTTCTGAAATCGCTCTTTTTCTGTTACGCGTGCATTTTTCGCCGTCCTCGACATATATTGCATTGCAATAATTTTTACGGACGGGTAGATATATGAACCGCTTCTTTGAGTATCTGTCGATCAATTACACACCTCATTTTATTCATTAATATCCTTTAAACGAAATGAGTTAAAGTTTTTCGAAGAATGCAAGTAAAATCATTTCTAACTTCACCTGATAATGTCCATGAATTATGAAGTTAATGACAATGTAGGCTAACAACGTACACGTTGGTTGTTGCAACTATTAATATATTTCATGTTACCTTGGAAAAATATCTAACATATCTTCGTTCTAGTTAATATATCCCCGTTATATATAATTGAGTACACAAGAAGTATAACAAGTTTGTAACGCATAAAAGTGTGTTCCACATAATTGGCGCGTGATTGCGCTTCAAATAGAACGAAACAAATGACGCCATCTTAACTTCCACGTGACGTCATATATGATATTATGCTCGTAAAAGTTTAATACTTTGAATTGATCGTACTAATTCCATGATTCTAGGAGGTTTAAGCTTTATATATTTATAATATATTCAAGTTTATTTATTACTTTGTATACCGCGTGTTCATACTGGGTTGGCCAGAAAGTTCGTACGGTTTGCTGTCCAAAAAATGAGAAGATATTATAAGGCAAAGTGAGAGATACATTATTGAATAAAGGAAATTGAACAAGTATACAAAACTGAATAAAAATCGGGTTCTATTTGTATGCTAAAAACCACATGAACTTTCTGGCCATGCAATAGATTCGAAGAATGCATGATTCTTTATTAACGTAAGTTAAATATTCATGTTCGTTCTGCGTAGTTAGCAAAGGAAAGAACGGAGTTTCTTGGTAAAGCGGTACTATTTCTTTCGCGTATACCATTGCAATGTATACTCGCCTGATTATGGTGCGTTAGTGATGCAGTTTTTTATCGGGTGTCCTTAGATATCGATAACACATAACACTAAACCGCAACGTCGTGCAAATAGAAAATAGTTCGGATCCTAGCACCGTTTGTTTGTGGTTTCCAAGCGAAAGGTGGTTTTCTGCGATGGATGAAATTTAACAAGACACAGGTGCGAACCGGTAACGAACACGTCGAGTGGAGGGAATGTCCGGCGCGAAACTGCCGGTTTGAAAATTGTCCGTAAACCGATTCGCAGTGTGTGAAATACGAAAGAATGAGTGGTCAGTGTGGTCACTACGAGGGCGCTGAACCACGGACGAGATATAAACAGACCCAATACACAATCTCTTTTACTGTTCCAGAGTTATTGGGCCCTAGAGCCCGGTAAGTGTTTTCGTGTCAGTGGTCTCGTTATCAGCCTGCCACATAAAATAGCTGTTTTTTTACGATTTTAATACTAAAAATGCAATAATAAAACGTAAAATTATTTCTTGAAGACTCTTAGATCTGTGAGCATACATATTACTCGGTATTCAAAAGAAAATTTATAGCAAATATCAGATAATGCGAACATAAGAATAGTCTACATACAATTCGGAGAACTGATGATAAAGTAATGACGTATTTAATTAATAACTACAGAAAAATGAAAAAATTATAGAGCTGCTAGGAGCCCACATTATTGCGCCCCTGGTGTCGCTCCGAAGTGACTGGGCCAGGAATTTTGATCCTACACCCCTGATGTTTCCGAGCGACTAATCCCTAATGTAAATAAACCGATAACGCCAGAGTCTTTATTTAACTACATTGCTATTAAAACATTGAGACTTTTTGCACCTAAGGTATTTCTTGGAATGTTTAATGTACTATAGAACCTTTCGTATCAACACTATTCCGAAACGATCGAAATATATGCGTAATCTCTAAAATGTTGTTAGAAAATCCTGTATTTTTACATTTTCTGGCCTAAATACGCAATGATTTCCAATTATACCATTGTTTATGAACATTCCTACCTATTTTCAATAAGATTTCGTGAAAATATGAGGTACATATACAGTTATTTGCAAGTTGGCAAACAATTTAATCCTGTAAATGATACTAATAATTTTACGAATATTCATAATTCTAGATTATGAGTACTTCAAATACCACATCGAATGATATTATTAATGACTCTCAACGTCATTAACTTGCTTAATTACTCATTTTTACATGAATTTCGATGATGTTTCAAAGAAATCGTGTTTCGTTTTTATTGAAAATTCGTGTGATTGCTAGGTTAGGCATTCGTTGTATTTTTGTTGTTTATTCTTCGATTGTCTGATATTAAGCAACAAAAACCTTCAAAATCAAATCAGGAAATTGATATTAACAATAAAAACATTGATTTTGTATCTGCGAAAGCTGCAAACTGTCGAATTTTGATGTTAATTAACAATGATTGCGTCGTACATATTATTTTGTTTATTTCTAATTTATGCAGTATTTAACAATTTATTTCGAGTAAGCAGCAGTTAATGACGCATCAGATTGCAAGATTGTGTAGAAAATAATAATTTATATAAATTTAAGTACTTAATTAGTTAATTAACATTCTAAGTACTTTATATGAACAATTTTGGCTTTAAACATGCTTATTTTATGTTTATTCACATTAATTCATTAAATAGGGGTAAAATGTAATGCATATTCAGTAATAAGTTACGTATTAATTGTTTATAAATCATTAAAATTAATTATTTAAGAAATATGCACATGTACGCACTACTACAATTTGGCGTTACATGTGTAGTACGTAAGTGTGCACACGTACGAGAGGGAGAAATAGTGTTAGTAGTGACGTCATTACCCGGTGCGCACGCTCTACACTCTCCGCGCGTCCCACCTCTGCGCGAGCCGGGTAACAGGCCGATGCGCAGTCATTCGTCTGTCGTTTCTTGAGTCGCGTAGACGTGTTGCCGGTGCTCCCAATATTTCGGTTAATATTTCTTCAAAATTTTGCTTTTTCGTTTCGAAACGTGTTTCCACGAGTGCCACAAAGCTTCCTCGGTTCGGGTATATAATTTTTTTGATAATTAAGTACTGAATTTTCGAGTTTTTCGACATAGCGTCACTTTGTTCGCGCGTACTTCGCAAGCTTCGTGGCGCCGCGATATTCTATTGCGAATTTTCTAATATTTCCGTCATTCTAGTATCAATTAGAGTTCAATTTCAGTAAATTTCGCGAAATTATTTCCGAATTTTCGTCCGAAAGTAAGTTGTCAGCCCACTACGCAGTTCAACGAGGCGGTTTGGTTCGTATTATTTCTTGACCTTTCAAAGTCAAATCCTCTCCGCGGCGCAACTACGCTAGCGACACTCTCTCGCTCTTTCTCTCTCAACATAAAAGTTTTCCATATCTTTTCTCTTTCTAACTTTGATCCGCGATTAATAGTATTCTTATTTCGGATAATTATCTTTAATAATTCTCATTTCTCTATACTAGCAGTGCACTAGTACTTGAATATAATCGTCTTCCGCGAAATATCCACCAATTTTTACTAACATTTTGTATGAAAAATATCGAATCGCTTTGATTCTCGTCGTTCGAAAGGGATTACGAGGTTTCGCGAATTCGAGGTGTTCTTAAAAATTGTTGTCTTTAGAATATTGTGTTCCGCGTTACTTGGCCTTAATCGTTGCATTGTCAGGGATTGGACGTTTACTGGGTTAAGAGACACGAACTGTTTTTACAGGGAATGTTGCTTAACTTTGCTCCTCTTTGTTTCATCGAGATTTCACTTCCTTCAGGTATCACGGCATTTCATTTTGGAGTTTTTTAACTCCATTTCTTCGTTGCTCGTTCATCCGTTGTATCGACATATATAGGGCTAAACATTTCGCTCGAAGTGTGTGTCTAATATGCAATTGCATTTTTGTCTTAAATTTTGTGGTATACATAAACCTAATTTCCGTACGTTTTCCCAAGAAACTTTGATCTTGCCAATTAGAGTTTCTTGAAAAACGAAGAAGCTGGTTTATTTCCTTATTTAAAACATCTTTGGCTTTATACTCGAATTTGGTTATGACGACAGTCCACCTTGAATTGAGAATATATTTAATATTGTAATATGTGCAGCACTTTTTGTATTACACGTTTACTAAAGATTTACATTTTTATTGACATTGATAGAGCCGAACAAACGCTTGGCTTGAATATTTCTTGTGTTTAATACTTCTTCTTTCCAGCAATTTTTCGATCGCGCGCAATGCGATCTTAGAGTCATTTGGTTCCGAAAAAAGTTCGCGGAAATTAGAGTCAGTGTTGTTCGCCCGAAATAAGAGTTCGGTCGCGATTTAGAGTTATAAAAATTTGTGCATAAAATATCGCGAGATAGGGAGTGCATTTTTTTTCGCCGGAGAAAATTGTGTCGGTCGCGACTTATACCTTGCTAAATAATGGACTCTAAAATCCGTTTCGCGAGTGTTAACTTCAAGTTCGTAGGTGGTTCCAGCTGTTGAGTTCCGTATTTTGTGATCGCGTGCAATGCGATCTTAGAGTCTCTCGTGGAAATTAGAATCAGTGTTAGTATTTAAAGTTATAAAAATCGTTCGTCCGCGATAATTAGAGTCAAAAGGCGATTCCTGCGGAGAGGTCCTCCATCGGGCATGGCTGCAGCGAAGGGACCGGTAAGTTTCATAATCCATATTTAATTTCTCCTTTTCAATCCTAATTTTCCAGTAAAAAAAATATTTTTCCATTCAATCCTTCATTATATTGGGTATTTTGATGAACGTTGTCTTATAATGATTTCTTCTCTCTTGTTACAGGACATCAGTGCCTACATAAAATATCGCGAGTGCATCTTTTTTCGCCGGAGAAAATTAAGTCGGTCGCGACTTATACCTTGCTACATAATAGACTCTAAAATCCGTTTCGGTAGTGTTAAATTCTCGTAGGAGGTTCCAGCTGCACCAGCATCATCTTCAACATCATCTACCTACTACATCAACCTACTACACGCAGTTTCAAGACATCAACGGTGAGTCACAAAAGTTTTCAATATTTTTTATACCCTCTGACCTGACTTTCAATTTTCAAAGTTTCTAATTTAGAGTCTTGTCCCCCCGGTATCCTATGCCGTAGGACGATTGTCCGAATCGGTATGGGGTGCTGGTTATAATTTTTTATGACAATTGGCGAGCATAGCGACCGCGAGTAGATTCTACTTGTGGAATCTGCTCGTGGGTAGCATCAATATTGAATGTTTTATATTTATTAGCTGAAGGTAGGCCTTCTTGTCTTTGTAGCTTCGCGCGTTCAATTATAATATGCATGCGCGGATTATTTCCGCCGATTGTAGAGTCTCGTACCGTGGAATCGCGAATCGTGGATACGCGAGTCGCATGAATTAATTGCGACTTTATTTCACTTTATTCGATTAAAATTGGATCATGCATCCGATTTGATATTTTATATTAGTCCTTATTAATTTGATTATACATCAAAATATGTATTCAGTATGTGCATTTTGTTCGTTCGATTTTCGTTCGTACGCTTCACGTAAAAAAATGGTTTGTTGATATGAGCAAGAAGGCAATTCGCGACGGGTAGATTCCGGAGTCGAACGACGAATGTAATGTCTTCGATGAAGGGGTCGCCCGAGGTTACTTACAATTAGAGATTTCAATTTCCGTATGTACTTTTCAGTACGTACTTTCATATATATATTAGTTGAACTTGAATTATTCTGAATATTAAATGAAATATTATGATACCCCTTTGACACGCGTCACTGAAATAAAGAATACATCCTTCCCTACCCTCGTATAAATAAATTCTTCAACCCTCCCTTTAAGTAAACGATTTAAAGTAAAGTCAATTTAGTCCGCTCAGATACTTATTCTTCCACTCTGTTAAGTGGATTATTTAGTCAGGATTTTCAGCAAACCTCAAGCTCCTGTGTACTGTGTTCATTTATTTATTCTTAAGGCATGTCCATTTTATTTAGCTCGCAATTATCCGTGGATCTTAGATGTGATACGGATGAATGCGGGCGGTGGGCATGGGTTAATTTTAATATTTCCTAATCATGTGTGGCGGCTGGCGGAGGATTTCGCGGTCCGTGCACGACGCATTTCCACATGTGTGTATGACCGGTTGTTTTCGTGGGATTGCGTCGGCTTTTAACTTTTAAGTAAAGCCATGAACTTTCTTGCGAGGTTGGCGAGCCCCGAGGGGTCCTTCTACCTCACTTGGACGTGATTCTCTTTACTTTTGCTATCCATAATGTCGTAATAGATTTTAAAATATAGTCATCTGCTATATTTTATATTTTATAGTTTGACGACTATGAATATTCATAGTCTTTAGACGCGAGTAGCTTCCTTTTATTCAAGTTAAATTAACTTGAGATAGAGTCAACTATCTTCCAGTTACTTCGTATAGTATCCCTCTCGACACAGCATTACCACGGGGCGCCGTCTTTCGGCATAAGTCGTCTCTTATGTGGTGACCCCTCCGAAAATACCTATTCCTAAAAAATAGCCTATACGAAGTAATTCTTGGAACGCGAGTTTATATTTGCATATATGCTCAAAGCATAAAAATTCGCAATGGACGCAGCCTCTGTCAGTCGATTTCAGGAAAAAGGGTACGTACATTTGCGTGGTATGAGTTGGTATCGAGTTCGGGTGTCGGAGGGGTCCCGGGACCTTCTCCCTAGTGTAGGCTTTGCACCCAGGGCTCATGAATGAGAACCGTGGAGTGGGTTGATGCTGATTGTGTTGGTGTGCCTGATTTGCTTTTTGCCATTTTAAATATAGCTTGAGGGAGGCAGGTAGCATATCTTCTCTAACTTTGTGTGCTTGAAAATGACTTAATTTTAAGTAGGATAGGGCCAGGGCTGAGGACTCACCTTCGCGTTAGCAATAGGCGATCTTTGTAAAGGTGTGACCCCTCACCTGGGAACAGTTAATAAATTAGTATATCATCGCCGATATGCTAAAGTGTTAATGTATTTATAAGTATTAATCCTAGTACGCACGTGGTTTAACAGACTACAGTGGTTCTTAAACACCGGTTTCTGAATTCGCTGAGTCCTTAAATCACGGACTAGTAAGGTTGTTCTTTCAGCACGTGGATTGTATTCTGCTTGGACATTCGATTAAATGTGTACAGGTACGAGCATCCATTTCGTTAATATGAAATGGCTGGGCGTGCTCTGTGCTAGGATACCAATAAAGTTTTTATCTGCTATTTTGTCCATAATATATCTAACTTTATATCTAATTTCTGTCGAAGTCAAGTCAATTTCAATATTATTATTCAAGTATTTTTCGGAGAATGTAACCGAAAATATTCTATTCGTGGGTACTCGAGAATGTTTCACCGCAGGATATTCCGGAGAACGTTCAGTTTCTGAATGTTAAAGGATGTTCGACGGATGAATGTTCGCGGATATTCAAGAATAATTCAAGTTATATAAATGTAGTAAAAGTTGTTTATGAGCTGGTTTATTGCACCGGAACACTCGTCGTTTCTGTGGAACCACCAGTTCTTTGTACGAAAAGGGAATGTCCGAGCAAATACTTTTCACGCAACGCGGGATGAAGGGCCAAGTGCGAAGAGCCCAAGTGGCGAAGACCTATTTAATGACGATTCATCTTCGGATGGATCGTCATTCTTATGCTATTAAGTCGCTATGCTCGCTAATTATATTTTATTCTGACCACCCTACCCCCATACCCCCTTGTGAACCTGGGACGCAAACATCCGCGTCGCGAATCAAACTTTTATTATAAATAACTTGAGATAGAGTCAATTATCTTCCAGTTGCTTTGTATAGTATCCCGCTCTACACAGCATTACCACGGGGCGCCGTCTTACGGCATAAGTCGTCTCTTATGTGGTGACACTATTCCTAAAAAATCCCTATTCCTAAAAAATGCCTAAAAAACTATACGAAGTAATTATTGGAACACCATAAATATTATTAAAATCGGGTGAATTTTTATATTTCTAGATTACATAAATATTATTAGAATCGGGTCAGTTTTTATATTTCCAGGTAACATCAATATTATTGAAATCGAGTCAATTTTTATATTTCCAGGTAACATCAATATTATTGAAATCGAGTCAATTTTTATATTTATAGATTCTATGATTTGAAATCTTTTTCGAAGAAGTATATTATTTGAAATGAACTTTAGTATATTATGAGTAATTTTTAGTGAATTAGTAGTGTTCGAACTCCGTTGCCCCGCGTCCCCAGGGTTCACGCACGAAAGCTGAAATTACGGCTTTCAGGACATCTGGAATGGTCATATTTGGAATATGACAATAAGGCCTAAAATTGGTTGTATGATAATTCCAACCAATTCATCATAGAAAGGCCTGTTCGAGAATATAATAATACGAACTCCTTCAAGACTCATTATTATAACGATTAATAACATTACTTAAATCGAGCATTAAATGCAAAATAATAGATTTCACGTTCCATGTATATCGTACTCAAATATCATTTCTGGCACATATCGTCTGGATATTGCAATTTTTAAGATCTCAAGGAGGAAGACAATATTTTTCTGCCAGCTCTTTAACGTAAATTGCAACTATGTATACAGAAATAGAAATATATAGTTGAAATTTATGCTGAAAAGTATGGAGGATGAATTTTGTTGGAATTCTTGCGCGATTAAAAATTGTTATCCGGCAAATTGGATCAGAGGTGGGACTTGGATATGATTAGTTTATTATTAAATGTAATGGTTCACATTACTGACATAAATATTTCTTGCAAATATATATAAATGAACAATTGTATCACAATATATATTTTTCTAATATGCACTTGGCAAAGTATCCGAATAAATACTTTCGATAAGGACTTCAATGTCTTGAAGGAGTTCAATGCCCAAAAAGAGGCATGAGAAGGAAGGGACCTCCATGAGAATTTTGAACTCTCCGGAGAGTTGAGCCTTGTTTGCACAAAATCCTCTGGGGGACGTAGGAGAACAGTGTTCATTGCACGAGTATAAACTCCGAGGGAGGTTTGTCGTAGACTTTCGAGGTCTTGAACTGGATCGATTTAAACAATTGAGAGGATTGTACGGAGTCCACTGTGGCAACTCTATCCGGATAGAGTTCGGACCGTCATTGCGAAAATCCTCGATGATTTGTTTGATCGAAACAGTTCGAGGTGCCGAGGGGGTCGTAGCGATTGTAAAAGCTAACTGACGAGTCACTCGAACCTGTTCACTTAGCTCTTCAGAACAATCATTTTTTATAAAAGGAAGACAAGTAACAAGTAAACAAGACAGATTTTCTATCTGTAAAATTGAATAATAATGATATGATGATTATATATTGATGAGAGAGAAGGTGTAATTAATTCCATATACATACATATATTTACTGATATTTTTAATGAATTTAATTTTGATACTGGAAATGAAGGGAAATGTAAAGAAGCGTAAAAGGAGGTTCTGGAGAGTTAAGCTAGCTCAGTGAATAATGATATAATCGTCAAAATGACGATATGTAAAAAGCCAAGCGTTTGTAAATGGTTGATTTTCATTGCATATGATTGTTGAAATATCTTATTATTGATGGTTTATCATCAAATTTTCTGTCTTTTGCACTTTTCGTGCTTTCATCAAGTATTTACCAATTTTCAAGCAGTAATAAAACACACGAATTTTTATTGATTTTTATTGATATTAAATGAGTTTGATAAGAGTACAATTTTGGACCTGGGGAGATTATCGTCAAGGTCAAAATCGAGTAAGAAAAGCATTTTGATTTTCAGTAGCTTTCTAGCTTTCAGTAGCTCTCAACAAATATCATTTTATTATATCAAAGTGTATTGATATATGAAACATAATGTTTAGTCGCACGTGTCCGAAAATGACGTGCTTTTCAATCAGTTTTGCCTTCCTTTCTTGGGAAGATATACGGACATTTTTTCTTGTAGAGTCAAAAGTGATGTCAATTTTCAATTGCATATAAAAGACATGCACGAGAGCAAAATTTGTTAGCCCTTTATCGCGGTGCCGCGATTCTTTTAGATTCGTTATATTCGCGAAATTAGTTTGCAATAACTGAAGCCGGTGAAATATCGAGGAAACAAGGTTTGCGGGTAAAGTCTGGCATTTGCTCGAAAGATCCAAGTGAGCTGATAGTTTCTAGATGATGCATCGACGCAGCCATCGTAATGCGGAATGCATTTTTTCATTTTTCGACGAATTGGATTTTCTAAAATCCACTAAAAATCTCACTGTTCCTTTTCGAACGTCAGGATTGGACGTCCGCGTTGCGAATAGATTCATTTGATTTTCATCCTTAAGTAGGATGTGTAGAGTTGTCGGCGATGTATTTCAAGGAAGACGAATAATTCCCTATTAATTAGATTCATTTTAATCGCTTGATGTTTTCTTCAACCCTAATTGGGTTCATTCTTCCATGATTCACTAACTTCGACTCCCAAAAAGTTTCATTTTCTTGCAATTCTGCATCTTGTTACAACTGCTTCGATTCCACACCGTCTCGTTGTAAATGGAATCGCGATCGCGGATTGTACCGCTAAAAGGTACCTGTAGTATACTTTGAATTTGTTCATACTCTTAAAGCATATTCGCAATGGACCGTAGCCTTTTGCCAGTCGATTTCGGGAAAAACTGCTGTCGTGTTTTTTCGTGGTATGAATTTTTGTATCAAGTTCGGGTGTTGGAAGGGTCCCGGGACCTTTTCCCTAGAGTAACTTTTGCACCCAAGGTTCATGCGTGAGAACCGTGGAGTGAAATGTGATTGAGTTACCTTTTTCCCATTCCTCACCTGAGATCTGTTAATACCTTAGTATATCTTGGCCGATATGCTAATGTATTAATGTATTCATAAGTTCATCGGTTTCGTTTTAAATTTCGTTTTAAATTCTGTTTCCTGATCGTCCGGGATGACGATTGTAGTGTTTGAAACGACCGACGAATCAATTTTCATATTGTTTCAACATTTTTTCAATATTGTTTACTATTTCCTGTGTACTTCATTTTTGAGTTGAGTTGTTTCAGATCTTCATCTAATCTGGGAGCAAAGTTCCCGAAGAACGGATCAGGTTCAGCTTTTGAATTTAAGTTCTGGGTTAGGTAAAAATATAAAATTTGGATACAATAATGAATGCACAAT
Source organism: Nysson spinosus (assembly GCA_910591585.2). Lineage (NCBI taxonomy): Eukaryota > Metazoa > Arthropoda > Insecta > Hymenoptera > Crabronidae > Nysson > Nysson spinosus. The sequence goes on from OU342847.1 coordinate 4,799,033, forward strand.
GGAACAGAGTTCCTAAGTGAGCTGAAGTTAATATAAAAGTTCTTTGACGTTTCAGCACTTCACTCGTGAGATAGTAAGTTCTATTAATTATCGTGAACAAAGTAGGGAGAATTATGAGTGTGAAAGGGTTAAATCACGATTATGTGTAATCGTTGAAGAGTGCAGGTGAATTATCAGATTAACTGAGTTTGAGTGAAAGATAAGATGTACTGAATGTATGACGAGGGATGTGAGATGGGAATGCAACCCAGTATGAACAATGTGCATGCGAATGATACATGAATATATAGCGAAACAAAATGCTAAACTAATATCTAAGAAAACATGGTATACCTAATGATCGATCGATCGATCGATCAATCGAAAGAAATACTGATCAACGTTTCAGCACGTGACAGTTTTAAGCATATAACTGCTATTATGAGTATATAATACATGCTAAGGCATGACACATGATATTATTATTACTAAGTACTGATAAGGGGGGATGGTACCATCCTTAAACAGAATGCATTCTGGTAAAATTAAGTGCGATAGCTATGTCTCGGGTAGGTCGAGTCAAGTACCTTTTTATATCTCGTGCAAAGCTCTATATTAGACGTTATGCATTGGTGTAAAAGGGGAATTTTGTTCAGTTCAGTATATACTTGTTTATGCTGAATATAAATTAGAGTTAAAATTTTGTTAATTGGGAGGTAGGATTTTACCTCCCGCCCTGCGTGTAGGGCGGGTCTCAAAGCAGCAACCTCCACGTGGTGAGACCTGGGCAATCGGAATTATTTGTCGTGTAATAATGACACGAAAATTATTTTAAAGCACTGGTTTACAGTATCAAACTTATGTAGAATTATAATAATTACAGCTCGTACTGTTTTATATTCTTTTACGGAACAAGTATCAGCACTATAATGTAGTTGTCGGTCTTGTTACACCATCAATAATTTCGAGCTAATCGGCTGCAGGCTATTTCACATTTATAAGTGGAATGAACATTTTATTTATAAATGTAAAATAACCAATTCTTAACATTGGTAATTTTTGCGATTTTGGATCTACCCCTTTTTTGACCAGAAAAAATGTTTAACCCACTTCCTTCGACCAGAAATCGTCCTAGAATATGTTTATACATCATATAGCATCGATTTGGGTCGTTTAGAAGTGATTTTGGCGACTTTCAATTTTTGCCAATTTTTGAAGGTATACCCCTTCACATTTTTTCAATTTGGGTTCGACCCATTTTTGACCAATAAAAATTTTTTAACCACTTCTTTCGACCAGAAATCGTCCTAGAATATGTTTATACATCACCCACCATCGATTTGGGCCGTCTAGAATTTATTTTGGCGACTTTCAGTTTTTGAGAATTTTTGAAGGTATACCCCTTCACATTTTTTCGATTTGGGTTCGACTCATTTTTGACCAATAACAATTTTTTAACCACTTCTTTCGACCAGAAATCGTCCTAGAATATGTTTATACATCATATAGCATCGATTTGGGTCGTTTAGAAGTGATTTTGGAGACTTTTAATTTTTGACAATTTTTGAAGGTATACCCCTTCACATTTTTTCGATTTGGGTTCGACCCATTTTTGGCCAATAAAAATTTTTTAACCGCTTCTTTCGACCAGAAATCGTCCTAGAATATGTTTATACATCATATAGCATCGATTTGGGCCATCTAGAATTTTTTTTGGCGACTTTCAATTTTTGAGAATTTTTGAAGGTATACCCCTTCACATTTTTTCAATTTGGGTTCGAACCATTTTTGACCAATAAAAATTTTTTAACCGCTTCTTTCGACCAGAAATCGTCCTAGAATATGTTTATACATCATATAGCATCGATTTGGGCCATCTAGAATTTTTTTTGGCGACTTTCAATTTTTGAGAATTTTTGAAGGTATACCCCTTCACATTTTTTCGATTTGGGTTCGACCAATTTTTGGCCAATAAAAATTTTTTAACCGCTTCTTTCGACCAGAAATCGTCCTAGAATATGTTTATACATCATATAGCATCGATTTGGGTCGTTTAGAAGTGATTTTGGAGACTTTTAATTTTTGACAATTTTTGAAGGTATACCCCTTCACATTTTTTCGATTTGGGTTCGACCCATTTTTGGCCAATAAAAATTTTTTAACCGCTTCTTTCGACCAGAAATCGTCCTAGAATATGTTTATACATCATATAGCATCGATTTGGGCCATCTAGAATTTTTTTTGGCGACTTTCAATTTTTGAGAATTTTTGAAGGTATACCCCTTCACATTTTTTCGATTTGGGTTCGACCCATTTTTGGCCAATAAAAATTTTTTAACCGCTTCTTTCGACCAGAAATCGTCCTAGAATATGTTTATACATCATATAGCATCGATTTGGGTCGTTTAGAAGTGATTTTGGCGACTTTTAATTTTTGACAATTTTTGAAGGTATACCCCTTCACATTTTTTCGATTTGGGTTCGACCCATTTTTGGCCAATAAAAATTTTTTAACCGCTTCTTTCGACCAGAAATCGTCCTAGAATATGTTTATACATCATATAGCATCGATTTGGGCCATCTAGAATTTTTTTTTGCGACTTTCAATTTTTGAGAATTTTTGAAGGTATACCCCTTTACATTTTTGCGATTTTAGATCGACCCCTTTTTTGACCAGACAAAAATTTTGAACCACTTCTTTCGACCAGAAATCGTCCTAGAATATGTTTATACTTCGTAGTCAAATATCTGTAATGATTGATCTGCCTGCATGGTTTGCAACGCTCTGTGCATTTGGGGGTCAGTAGAAGTCATATCCATAAATATGTTTTTCGTATATAAAATCGCATTACCCAGCGTGCTATCTGGACTGAAAAATTGTAATAAAATTATCAAAGCTTGCGTCCGGGAGCAAAGTGAATCCGGGAGGACGGATAGCTCTGGAATTGTTGATTACTATTCAAATTAAGCGATCCTTGATAACAGTTTATAAAGAATTGGATTCCTATCATGAAATATTCTAGTTCAAATCGTTGTCAGATGTTCAATTGCCAGGAAGCCATTCCAATCTAAATTTAATTTATAAAAGATCGAGTTTTAAATGGATTAATATAAATTATACAAAGGATTTTCCTCCTGTGACCTGGATCACCTCATATACAATGTAATGATTCCAAACATAATTATTAACTAAATAACGACTAATATAAGAACAAATAGGCTACTAGTCGTAATCGTTGGCTTCTTATTACAAAAGCTTACATAAATCGTTACGCAGTTTAGGTGCATAAGTTATCGGCAACTCTGATTTTCTTTTATTACTGAAAGTGCATAACGGTAGCCTGTCTTGTCAACGATTTTTTATCCGAGTTCATGGTTGACATGCGTATCTGCATCACATGTGTATTATCGACCTTTGACACAAGAACGTCTAGACACAACGTGTAATATAGACATGACACCCATCAACCTCAAATGATATTTTTAATACTCCGCAATTATTTACATAGCTAATTAACTGAACGTTCTATCATCGATGCAAATGTCCTTCATTTGGTTATATCAACGCATTCGCTGCCACACTAAATTATTTGGCTTCGTGCGTATTGTCAGTTCCATTCGGAAATTAATCTGGAATTAGAGGGTTAAGCATTGCAAAATACAGATGAAGGAACGTGTGGGGTTTCCGCAGACCAAGCACTTTTCTGCAGAAAGTGCTGATGCCATGGTAGCTCGATATCCGATGAGGAAACTTGTCCATTTTATTCCGACATCGTATCTAATTTTTGTAGTGCTTTACGAATTATAAGTATTGGCGATAATCATATTTTTTTATTTCTATACTTTTTACAGTCATGTTTTTGCAATTTGTGTATCGTAAACAGTAAATTATGGGATTTTCCTTAACATCATTCGTACGAATACAACTGAAATTAAATTTCGAATACTTTCGAAATCCGATGCTTGATCTACTAATTCTAGATTGATTTAATTATTATTATTTATTGGACATTGAAGGTAGACTTTCATTTAAATCATGTAAGCTCACCTTTCAACACGCGACAGTGGATAATTAATAACATAACTAGTATAGTTATTCGTGTTTTTATTTGAAAAAGTCAGTACATTTTGTTGCGTACTGTTATCTCGAGTTATTTTTTGGATATTTCTTATTTTCAATATATCAGTCAATTTCGGATAATTCATTGCCATTTATATAATCATAATCGTTCTTCTCGATAAATACACACAAAGATCAGATGCATGTCAGTATTGAGTCCGTGAATATTTATAAGAAATAACATTTAACGATTTTTATTGGTAAAATCTCGTATCGAGTATCGCGGCTCGTATCAGCGAATCAAAGGGGCGCTGGCAACGGCTCATAAATTCGTGGCGTCCCTCCTACAGCGCGCGCTCTAGAGGGGCACGTCGCTCCTCAGTTCTCGGCTGGCTTTCCGTTGAAATTGTTCTACGTTGTGACTCCAAAGGATTCCATCGGCAGCCGGGACATCAACCAATTGTGATTCATCTTCAAAGTATGTGCATTAGGTTTCTTCCAAGAATTCCTACGTTTTTCTATAGCTTTAATGTGTTACAGTGTTCCAAACAACCATTACTTTCTTTCATATCACGTAATTTCTATTCAAATACATTTGTCTTCGATCGAACAACACTGTTCACGTGTTTTACGTTTCTTCCAAGATTTCTCGCGTTTCCAATGCATTCGATATTCCACGGTGTACCAAATAACCATTCATTTCTTGTATATCACATAATTATTTGTATTCGATCTAACTCAGAAATACTGTAAGATTATTTTACTTGTATTCAGTTACATCGGCAGTGTGTCACTGTGACACATGCACGTGTTTATACCTCGTCATGTTCTTCTGATTGCTGTCAGTGGCAGGTGAAACTTATATTTATCAAACATATCTCTGTTAATGACAAGTACAATTGTTCCTTGAATACAACGTTAATAACAACGAGTAACAAGAATCTTCGTAACAGTGCAATGATGTAGTTCACAAATATTATACAATTCATTTAAAAATGATTGATTGAATGTTGTCACTGGAGCACTGAAGTACATCATGTAGTACGTATGTACAATTAAGTTCTGAGAATGGTAATTAATCGTCGACAATGATTGCATAAGTTGAAGGCCGCTGATTGCAATACAAAAAATTGTACCTTTATTATAAACAGCGGCGATACGTACATATTTCGTAAATACGCGTACGAATGATAACAATTTATTGTATATACATTAATTTAATCTCCATAATATCCCCATGATTAAGGAATGTGTACGTAGATTAACATTAATTTCATGCAAACGCAACATTGTCGTGCAATTATATCGACGACGGCCGTTTATGAGGCCATGATCTGAAAACGTAGACTAATAATGTGAATTTATTCGCAAAAAATATATCGAGAAATTTGGGCAAAAATGCCGAACCAGTTTTTCGAGGTCTTTGTGCTCGAGTAAATGTAACGACGAGGTGCGTTTGCCATTCGCAGCGGAGGACATCCGCCCGTCAAGTTTTATACGCATGAAATAATTGTTCGTGTTCACCTTGATAATCATTCAGTAGTGTCGACATACTCCGAGTACGTTACCTATTTCGAAATCTTTAACACGTTAACTACCGGGGCCGAAATCCGTGTTGTACGATACCTCGCGATACGCATTTGTTTCTTATTCGTAACACCAGCTAAAAAGAATTCGAAGACCATCTGATCGTGTAGAGTTAGGGATATCATAAATAGAACCTTCGTCTAGATCATTTTATTCGGTTTCTCTTGCGATTAAAATTAAAGTAGATCTCGGGGAACATGATAAATAGTGATAGTGATAGGGATAGTGATAAATACATGCTAATATGTGATAATTCGCTAAAAATACACGCGTGTAAGTCTTAATCGGACTTTTATCAAGCCATGGTTGAGGTTAAACGTTACTAGATTAAATTTGCTTTATTTGGAACGAACATTTTGAGTTTGATTAAAAGTACCAGCAAATTAATTCTGAATATTCTTTCTTTGAAGAACGAATTATAGTTTACTATTAACGTGGTTAGAGTCGTATCACGATGCGTTCTATATTTAATTTTGTTTTACACATTTCGTAAAATTTGGGATCTTCTTTCCTAATTAGATTCGCGAGGGTGAACCGCGCGCGGCAAATCCTTAATCCGGTTTTCGCTAAGCGAATTTTCCTGGCCATGGCGATCGCTGGATTTTTCTCGTATATGGTATTTTTTATTGTGAGGAAGATTATACGTGCATAAATGGTAGGATAGAAACGTTGACCAGTCAGTATCGCTTTGTCTCTTGACCAATAAAAATGTACTCGTCGGTTTTCCTCCCACCGTGTCTTAAGTAGTGTAAATAAGTTCCAATTACCGTTTTGATTAACACCGAATTCAATGACCGCCATCGCCAATAAGTAGCTTATCGACGTCGAATGGGAACTTTTTATTGAAAGTGATTGTCTTTTACCGTGCTTGTAAATCGAATACAGTTCTTGATCGAGGAATGTGCAAGTATGGAAATGCGGGGATCAAACAAAGTAGTGCGACCTAAGGTAAAATTACGCGAAACAAATTACGAAGCACGCTAGTTAGTAATAATTAAGCCGTTATTTCTGAAACTTATGTAAGTCCATTTTTTCCGGTAACTTCATTCGACGAAAGTATAAACCTGTAGCAGAAAGTTATGTTTCGAACACTTATGGAAACGTGTTATCACTGTTCAAATAACAAAGATAAAGTACTTTTGCGGAATTTCTTCGAACGTATTTCTAGCAAGTCATGGAATGGACGCATTATCTAAATCCAATAATATCCGTGTTGACTAACAAATCTAATCATAATTCAGTCATAATTATAGTAGTTTATATACCTTATATATAATATCCATTTTGTATGCAACAAGGACAACAATGTAAACCACACTGCATTCGATCTTGAATGGCGGTTAAAAACATGGAGTAGTTATGAAAACATTGATTCTTACAAGAATTCTTGAAGACTAAAGTCAGCACCAAAAATAAATTTTTTCGACGAACGCTTGAGGAAACAAACACAACCGTTTTTTACTCGTATCGCTGGAAGAAGGATCAACAAATATTGCGCGTAATAAAATCCTGTATATTTGTTCAATGTTTTCAAAATTTGTTTGGAACTCAGAATACCGCAACTACGTTTGCATAACATCGATTTTTTGCATTGTAAAACAGTATGCATTCATTACATTTGCAATGAGATGTAATTAATGTTTCACCGATCAAAACATACATTATTCAGCTGATTCTTCTCCTTAAAAATAAATCTCATTTCGTATTCTTGCAAGGAAACGAAACATAAAGTTTCGAAGACTATAACTGTTTTCTAAATTAATATTTCCTTTATGCTTCAGAACCTCGGAATGGCGGGCACAAAGAGTAGTGTAATCCACGTCGGATCGTTTGCAGCGTATGCATTCACGTTATATTATGCATTTAATTATTTACACATACCCGTGTTGCACGAGGCATTTAAGAAGTTCGAGGTTGGACAGTTCAGGTACCTTACAGTTTGGAATGTGGTAAGTCCTGGGAGCTTTTTCAAAATCCTTTTCACACCTTATCAACATTTTGAATGTCGTGTAAATACCAGACGTTTGGATCTTTAAGTTGAAACGGCTAATCGCGTTCTTTATAGACTGCTAATTTCTGTTAACCTCTCAATTAATTTTGAAACAGAATTGCTCATATTGGCTTTTGTAGATCGTTATTATGTAATCAATCGCGTGAAAGCGACAATATTCTGCTCACAGATATAAAACTGGATAGTCACTGTTCAATTTAGATCAGATACTAATCCCATAAACTCGATTTGAACGCATTGTATTACCTGGGCCTTGTTCCAGATATAAAGTTTCGAACAATCATACTCAGCTACTTTACGATCGACTTCGTTTAAATAATGACAATTACATATTCTAAAAGTTTGGTGTGAGTATAGTCATAATTTATAACAATTAATATCCAAAAGCTGAAATATCTTCAGAAGATTAACGGACGATAAAATCAACTGCAGTACATTTTTCATCAATCGTGTTCAAAGTTAAATATAATTCTAATATGAATTTTGGATTGAAATTAACTAAAGATGTTCTTTTACCGGAGTAGTCGAAAACTTTTGAACTACCCTGTATATGAAATAGTGAATTAAAGATAAAATATTCGTTGATAGATGGCGATGCGCACGAATTTCACGATGCACTTTGAATATCCAACGGATAAAATCTTCGTGTACTTTTTAGTAGTTGACACAATTATTCGTATTATTCTTTGTATTATCACAGATTTTCGGTAGTTTAGTGTTAATGTGACTGTCCATTGGCTACGTAAGATGATGGACGTTACACAACTGACAAAGTAATTCTGAAATTGAAATCAATTTAACTACTTAAGATGACTGCAGCGGTTATCTTAATTCTCCACGATACATCGTCTTCTCTAAATCTAAATCATTATGTTTTTTATTGACTATAAGACGGAATTACGCAACATTACACTGACAATATAGTATTTTAAATCATACGTGTTAAGTGTTACTCGTGGAATAAATGTGTTCATAAATATGGTGGTTGCTTAAAAGCTCTGCATAGAGTCCGGAGACTACATGAATTGCATCTTGCTTGTAGAAAAGGTAAATGTTTTAATAAACTTCTTTAATAAAACTACTTTAAGTAGGGAATATCAGCTTTAAGTAGCAGAGGTCTGTTAAATGACGCCTCTGTCTAAATGAATGAATTGTTTGCTACACAAAACTAATTGTTTCTGCTGAAATTAAAACATTTAAAACATTTAAAACATATGCCACCTGGTATATGCATACTTGCATATCTACTTCGTATAATGTGCATCGTAATTAGTCGAATATCTCTCTTAATATCCGTGAAATCTTTTGCGCATACCGCATGCGCAGACCAGTAAAACTCAACCGCATTTTACATCTCCTTCTTTCTTTACCTGAGAAATGTATTTCATTCTAGCGCATACATCTTTTTGCATATTCCTCTCCTAAGAAATCTCTTTTTAATTTGAATAAATTATCTGATTTTATCTACTCATTGGGCGTTTCCACACGTTATAATTAAGTCGAAGTTATTCGTAAATAAAAAGGAGGAAGTAAAAGCGGGAAGTACATCTGATAGGGAACTACAGAACTTCCTCTGCGTGGGCTACATATACAGGGTGGCGCAAAATTAATTCCCCAGTTTTGTTTGTTTACAATTTTTAAATAAATGAGACTTTCGTTTAGTTTTCAAGTAATATGTTTGCAGGCCAATGCATATCACCAAAACAAAAATGAATCGACCTAGAAAAAAAGTCTTTCAAAATCTGCATTGTTACTTTGACTCTACGCGATGTTACGCGGCCTTGACAATAAATTAGGCACTACTCCAGTTTGCAACCGACAACAAAAGAATGACAATACATATCAAAATAAAGAATGACAGCCCTTTCCAACTGGGAAAGGTTCATTTTGTCCCACCCTGTATATATACATATATACGTATGCACCATGTGGATCGTTAGGAATAGTAGCCCGTACTAGATATAGATGCGGTATATTTCATAGTGTAGTACCCTCCTTTATAACCAGTAGCTATATTCGACTCGTAGTAGCGAGAGTCAACTGTGCACACTACGAACTTTTGGTCCTCCCGTATACGTACACGTAGTTCTGCTTTGCACTCTTGTCTCCTCTCTTTGTCGCATTGCGTTCCATTTCATACGTATTCGTATTACATCACATCTGTGGTCGCACGGAACACGGTTTAAAGCGATGTTTTAAAGCAAATCTTCAACTCCTGGGTATAAATAATACATGAAAAAATCCGTACGGTTACTTCATTTACCGTAGGCCCGATTACATCATTCTCTCTCACTCTCTTTTCTGATTCTAACCCCGGCATACCCGAACCCGTGTTCTCTTTCCCTCTTTGCCCCGATTCGGACTTTCGCTCATCCGTCAGTAAGTTACGAACCGCCGGCACGATCGGTACGGATTTTCTTTGTAGGTGTGTGTGTCGTTTTGTGAGAGTGTGTGTCTGAATCTCGTGCATTTCAGCGGCACTACATTGTGTCGATCAAAACACTGTTAACTTAGAGATTGCCGTTTTTTTCGGGAAGAGACGGGAAGTACTTCTTCAGCAAGTAAGGGAGATTCTATGCGGAGTAAGAGTGGTCCATTCATTCCACGTAGAACTCTTGCAATTGTAGTTTGTAAGTCGAATAAAAATAAAAATCGATGACACGTGTGTGGACGTCGCGACGCGGCCGTGTCGATGGACGCGATTAAAGTAGTGTAACCTATTGATATCACTTTAATGTACTCAAACCGTCTAAGAATCAGGGAGTTTTTACCATTATTAGAACGAGTACTTCCGCTTTGGTGCATTCAGTGCATCGTTTAATAGATATGAACTGGATTTGGATCTGTTGGATACCCTCCTTTAATATTCTCCTTAATTCGGGCGTTTAAAAATATATCGGTGCCGATTAATAATGTTAATATGAGTATACTTTCTTACGTAATTTGTAAATATCGCGTGCATGCGTTTAGAATCGACATATAGCGAGATATAAGTATTATAATTCGGCAGAAAATTCAAACGAAATACAGCATTGAAACATGGCCTTCAATAATTCAAAGGTTTACAACTCGATACACTTTGTTTTATAACGTGAAGGTTCATTTTGTATGATAATTTATTCGTAATATTATGAAGTATTGCGGAACCTCGATTTCAAGTTGTTTCTTTGGGTATTCTATTCGATGTCGTGAATTTATAATATCAAGTAGCTGATTGCAGCTTTTTTTTCTTTGTGTTTTTATCTAATTGACTGAGTTTAAGCCAAATTATGTATTGGAATAATGTCTGGAATGACGATCATTAGAAATACTATTAGAATACTGTATTTCTAAGACAATTCATGAGATATTAGATATACTACTAATTCGGGCGTGTAGTTTAATCTGTAGATAGTTAATCTGTTGAAAGACGGTTACAGTTAGTTCAACGGAAGCTTTTTTAACGAAAAACTGAATTGTAAAAGAATTATGTCATCGTAGTTAAAAGAGGGGATCCAAAGATTCAAGCTCAGAGGGGTCGCACTCCAGATTCTTCAAGATTTTTTTTCTTCGTCTATCGATTCCCTGCGAAGGAGGAATAAACTCGTCTCTGAAACTCGGGAACTCGCACAGTGAATTCCTGGAGGAGCATTCCTCAAAGAGGCCTGTTAAATATTTCAGAGTGCAAAAGATTGAGACACCTGTAAGATGCGGGAAGGCCTACTGATTGGATTCCACGTGATTTCGTGTCTGCAGTTTGCTTTCTCGGTGTATTACGACTATACTTACACAATCGTGCCGGAAAGTATCACAAAGACGCACGGCGCCTTCGGCGGGAAATTCAAGTTTCTTACATTCTGGGATGCGGTTAGTATTAAACAAGCTATCATCCTTCTTTCGACTCCCCTCTATATATTTTTATACATTGAATCGTTTTTAAACACCTTTCCACGAAAAAATAGTTGGTTTAAAAAGAAGAGTATGCACGGTGATTTGTTTTTTCGCGAGGGAAACGTGTCGTAAATTCAAGGAGCATATAATGCTCTTTGAATATAGAATAGATTATGTAATTGCGGTGCGAGTAGACTTTTTTGTATGTAACGAACATTACATCAACTATTATATATTCAGAATATCTGTTTAGATATGAATTTTCACACTCAACGCGTTGTTACATCAGTATTTCGAAATTCTACGAAAGGCGAAGGTCGATTTGGGGAAGGTCAAGTAATTACCACACGCGTCAGATGTTTTAATGAAGAATTTCTCGATAGCAAAGGTATTATTCCGTTAAATGGTCCCTAGAAACTATATGCCTAGATATGCCTAGAAACTAAATAAATCTTGTATCAAAAGATTTCTATTTCAAGATATGCGTTGCGTGTTTTTACGGCCGAGTTTAGTTTCCTTGGAACTGAAAAAGCTAGTATTAAACAATTTCCGGCAACGCAATCTGCCGCTAAGGAAGTAGATTGCACTGCTACAAACATTTGTCTCTTGGAACTATTCAGTTGTTGCAAGACTCATTACATCCCAATTGCAGAGTTGCACAATAGTGAAATCTGTAATGAATGTATTTTACTTACAATTTACAATCTAAGACACAGTTACAGGTAACCCTCGTACAACTCGAACTCGTGTTGTACTAGCATCGAATATTACATCCATTTCTTAATTTTATTTATTTTATTAATTACGTCCTGGTTTCTTTCTTCGTCACTCTTCGTACGTAATTCGAGTCTCGCGATTTTTGACCCTTCACGATCTTCTACGAAAGTGAAGTCCTTTTATTATACTGTTTACTATTATATAACTTTCACTAAACTGCGACGCGCGTAGAAGTGCATTTGTCATACTTGAAAGACAGATCAAATTACGGTACTTGCGGGGCTCGTAGTACTCGATGCAGAAATTATGAGCAACCAAGAGTTAATAAAAGAGCAGACTTCAATTGCTCGAGTGTCACTCGATGTCATGCCGAAGCGTAGCTGCACTCAGAGCGTGTCATATGCATACGTGTCGAGTAATATACGTTACGTACATTCATTACGTCACCTAGCACTTTGTTTCACCTTGTTTTCAGGCTAAAAAACATATTTATGACTGAACGACGCCGTTATTTATGAATGCCTTATATAAAAGTCAGTTGAGTTAATAAAATGTTATTCGAGGTAGCTGCACGTGACACGTACGCTAGAGAATGCACTCGATCCGTTGCCACGTGACATATTTGCATGGATGCACCAACTACGCGAAGCGTAAAACGTAAACAGCTTTACAGTGTGAAAATTACTGTCAAGTTAATATGAGAGGCATTTTCCTTAATTAACCACATCGTTATCAGCTAGTATCGAGCACATTATGATACAATGTCCAAAGAATCATAAAGGAATATTCTTTCAATCCGTTTGATCTTGGGATCCAATATCGTCGTTATCAAATCACATCGTTTTATGTAAAGATCTAAGTCTAAATGACGGGAATCAGTATAATATACTTATATAAAATTGATCAATATTATAAATATAAATATATACTGTGTGTATAGTGGCATTTTCATATTGAGAATTGTGTTATCAATATAATTCTGAATATTTTACTGATTCAAAGATTCGTTCATAAGACTGGAATACGTAATGATAATTCACGATTGTAATTATTTCTGTTTCAGATATTACAAGCAATATTTTTCTTGATATGTATACTGAATGATTGGTTCGGTACGAATGCAGTGAATCCTAAAAAACTGCCGTTTATACGGAAGTTAAAGGATTACATCCATGCAACTCTTAGTTTTCCTGTCGCCATGGTACTTGAATTTCGATAATTATTTATTCAGCTGACATAAACATCGGTATTTTACAGTTTATATTTTGTAACCCTCTAATGGCCGTTGTTTTTACTGACGTCAGAATTAGTCTTTTCATAAGAAATTCTGCTGAGCTACCCCTTTCCGCATTCGAGGCAAAAGCGCTCGTCCGCGGTGGACGCGCTTTACTTATATACCCTTTTGGTCAAGTGGCGTCTGCGCATTTGTACTTCCCACTTTGATGGTCAGCAATGTAGCACTTTCAAAATTCTAAGTAATTTGTAAATTATTACAGTTCGTTGGCGTAACTTTCTGGTCCTTAATGTTCGTGGACCGCGAATTAGTGTTACCGAAAGCCATAGATCCATACTTCCCATGGTGGTTGAATCATTTAATGCACACATTAATTATGGTGTCTACGGTCTTAGAAATTACCGTGGCACCGCGGAAATATCCGAAACGATCACAAGGACTCAGTGGTCTTACAATTTTCATGCTCATTTACCTAGTTTGGTAAGTAGTATCAGTCGTTATGACTATCGAATAACAATCAATAATTATTTGCGAGTTATTAATGTTTGATAATCTCATCCGTCTTTACTGTTATATTCAATGCTAACAGTTAGACTTTATTATCTTGTACACTATCGGATATAACAAAAGTAAAGAAGCTCACCGTTGAATTGATCCAGAATTAATAGATTTTGACAATGATGTGATTGGCGAGCGTAAAACTTTGATCCGATGATTTCAGGATGCACATAATCTATTTCAAGAGCGGCGTTTGGGTATATCCGGTGATGGACGTGCTAACTGTACCCCTAAAAATCGTATTCTTCGCAGTGTTACTCGCATTCAGCATGATCCTTTATTACGTCGGAGAGGCGTTGGATAATTACGTTTGGGGTAACGAATATACTAAACCACACAAGTCTCATTCCAAATCGAAGTAGCCTTCACCGACGATATCACTGACTAGACATTACGATCATATTCTACCTCCCCTACGGTGGCGGTGGTGATGAATAAACATAGAACATATGTTGTCCACTTTCCTACCTCCCCTATGCAGTCGCAACATGCACGAGCTATTTGAATAAACGATTTGAAAGCCTAGTGTTTATTGAATAATGTGCATGCAATGAGTGCGTATTTTTGGCGGAAAGATCTGGAAAGTGCGGCTGGTAACTTACTGGGAAGCGCTACTTGTTAGTTAAGCATGTAAAAAGTGATGTATCGTCTGGCTTTTGATCACAATGCGTTAGAAGGGAGGACTAATTCATTGTAATGATATTTACACATCTAGTGGCTGACATGGAGTTGTAAATAGAAATTTAACAAACAATTGATACGTTTTACCCACACATACACATAGATTCATACTACACACGCACACGAATCATATTTGAGAAGGTTGCTCGTTGCGATAACTACTTTTATACTCTAATGCGCGACCAGTGACATTTGTTATTTTGCCAATAAAAATTCATGTGGTGCACGCAGAGAAGTGAATATCTGTGTTGAGTGTGCGGATTATGCATCTCACGTTTGAGATTGCTTGATAAATTCTGCTAATTCTTATGCGCCTTTTCCCGAAACTAAAGTAGAGATGTGTGATTTGTATCGAGTATAGGAAAAACATACCTAGCCGAGAGAATCGACCCAGCACTGAAAGTGTAGCGATCCTGAATACCATTTGCAAGAGGAACAACCATGTTTTGGCAGACTGATTGAACTATAGAAAACCCTTTAGTGCTGATCTTATCAAGAGGAGTGATATTAGCATATTCGCGAGAAGAACTAAGTGGAAATGACTAAACTTCCAGTAAAAGAGTTGTTACGCTTTTCCATGGATTGCAAGAGAGAGAGGGAGAGAGGCACTATATCCATAAAAAGTACAAAATCCGTCGGCTTCTAACGACTATACTACTAGTAAATAGATATGGCGATTGCACTGGCTCATTTTCCGAATTATTTGGTGGTTTAAACACTATTAAACTATTCCTTGCAATCCAGCATTTATTTATAATGGTGACAAGACATGAGAAATCTGGCTTTGGTGTTGTTATATAAAAAGTTTACTGACCAGTGATACTTAAATTTTGCCAGGTTTTTATATCAATATATACAATGCTCAGTTTACTGAGCTTAGGAAATAAATTATTAGAGAAAATCCCCTCTCATGATATGATACATGATGTGGGTTAATTCTTTTACACGTTTTAATAATAAACTGTTATTAAAATTGGATGAAGATAGTGTTAGTAAGAGATAATAGAAAATACTTCGAGAAACTATTTTTAATAGTATGTTTAAAATATGTTTATATATCGAATACTCACACTATTACTCAGAACTACTTGACATAGTTATTTAGTAAATATATTTGAACTATAAAAAAAAGGTTTGTACGTTCTATTCCTCGTTTTGCAGGTCTCAGTTTATCCAAAGTCTTGTATCAACTTTACCCGCTTTCGGATTATGCATTTCTGTAGAAAGCATACCTGTTTTTAGACTGACTTATTTGTAAGCAAATCACGATGCTTGTGAAATTTGTCGGTGTATATTATTTTTTCTACAAACTATGTTTCAAGCCACTATGGATACAATTTTTATAATCCGCAATGCTTGCATCATTTAGATGATATTGTCCAAAACCTCATAGAGAATGCAAATCTGCATCAGTTCTATAAATTTTGTATGGAATGCTTTCACAATTATTTAATGACCTTCAAATTTTCGCATGCTGTACTTTCACCATTCGATAGATGTAGAATACTTTAGATACTTCGCGATGCAGTTAGAAATTTGTTACAAACAGTGTCTCGTGCAGAAGTTATTACACAAAATAAAGTTTGTACAAGATGCGGGTTTTTTAAGTAATAACACAGAATTTAATACCATAAAGTGCGTTCTGTTTTATTAAAAGTAAAAAAACATTTATATACAAGTCATCATTCTTAATAAAATATGCGATTCATTCTTACTAATATTGCTGTATACAACGTTACTAAAAAACATTATTAATCAGCATAGAAGTCCGACACTTCTGTAAAAATGTTTCGTCTGTGTAAACGATAGAAAAAAAGAGATTCTACCGGTACATTATTGATAATACAAAATGCATAAAAATATCAATAAGCATCGTTGAATCTGCATCACTTAAAATATTATTTACAACTGTGAGCCACTTAGAGTCAACATAGTTGCTGCTTGTTAGCGCATTTTGGCACTGTTACATTATCATCCATTATGACTTTCTTTTACAGGGAATACTGTAACGACGTCAGGTAAGAGTGATAAGAAGAGAAAGTTGAAGTGAAGATAAAAAATCAAGCCAATTTGAAGGTACAGTGATTGTTTTTCTAATAAAACAATTAATCTTCCCGACATTTAATATTGTCACGCTGGTAATATACGCCTAAGAAATGGAATAATCAGTCTTACGTTGCAATATTCTTGCATTTATGGAGCTGCGGCGAGATCTGTGTTCCTTTAGAGCTGCAGTGCCGGCTATTTATAATCTCATCAATGCTTTGTTTCAATTCCTCCATCTCTAAAATATCGAGTGGTAGCGAAGTTTGTGTTGCCATTTCTCTGGCGTTCGTTTGCCCATCCGATTGTATGATTCTAGTTAATTCAGGACAACAAGATGTAATACTGGATGCTAAATTTCCCATTGCTGTAGCTTTTCTATAAGCATCTTTAATATCCGATTCGTTCTTCAATTTAATATCCGTCGACTCATGATGCAAATGCTTTAAAATCGTTTCATCTTGTAATAAATATTTGCTTCTGCGAGCTTCCCTGCTTCTTCTATCATTTTCATGATTATAGCTCTTTGCACTTTTATTGCTAGTTTTACTCTTGCTACGTTCAACGGGTTCTTCGGCATCCAACATTTTAGTCTCTTCTTCCGGCTGACTGTCTTCACTGTCACTATCTTGATCGTCTTTCTCCACATTTCCTACCTCAATATCTACATTTTTTCCTGTAATACCTTGATGGCGTTTCTCGTCGCTACTTAGATTTTCATCGCTACCGCTTTGACCAGGAAATAGAAACGGTAAAAGCATTCCTGCATTTTTTCCATCGAATATTTTGGGATTTAATACGCGTTCATCTAAACCAGCACTTGCCGAGCGTCTTTTCATATTAGGCACTTGAATCGGAGGTACTCTTGAAGTACCACCTATTGTCAACGTTGATAATATCTGTGCTCCAAGTTGACTTTCTTGCGAGGTAGTGCTACCTCTTCTAAACAGCGGGCCGACTTTACTGGATCTTGATTTTCCAAAATCTCTTCGGCGTTTCCCGCGTCTGCCGCGAGAACTTCCAGCAACTTTTCTCGTCGTTTTTAATTCAGCTATTTGAACGGAGATCTGAGAATCAAGGGAATTCCGTCTGGATTCTACAGAAACGCGTCTGACACTAAAACTGATCTCAGAATCCACGGAATTTCGTCTATTGCTTGAAACAGAGCCTGTTGTTCCAACTAGGGCACCTCTTCGCGTAACTAATTTTGGCAAAGCTGCAGCCCATGTCGAACTGAAATCTTGCGATGCAACAGAGTTCAGATCAAAGTTTAAGCCGACTGGATCTTCGTGTGTGTTGTGAAAACTAATGGAAAGTCTGCCAGCGTTATTGAATGTTTTCCGTTTAGCGAATGCCTGAGCAATCACTTTATGCTTCTTTAATCTGATCGGCTCTTCCGTTTCACAGTTGAATGTCCTGTAAAAGATAGTGAAATGTGCTCTGCTAAATTTTACGGATATTTTTCGAAATTAAAGAATACTTCGAAATGATATTAAAGTATATTGCAAAAATATACCGTCTGAAGAATCTTGTCCACGTATCTACAGTGGAACCCGTCCAAACCCAAGATGACATAAGAATACCAGCAAAAAATGGGGAGAGTAGATGCAATTGCATTTTAGCAGCACTCGGCCTAGTTTCCATTTTACATTCAGCCATTTCCTTATATTTTGTTGTTATCGCGCATCTTTAAGTAGAAAGTTTACTATGTAGTTTATGTATATATGCAACATTATTCTGAAGCAGGATTTTCATAAAGATCGTGATTGTTCTCTTACATCATGTAGTTTCGAAAGCTTTGCCGCCATTTCCAAGAATATTGAAATTCATATATATGGCAATAAAACGTTACGATTACTGCGGCGAACGTGAAGATAGAGAATAATCCCATCCGGACAATGGTTTCACGTATTTTAGAACTTGCTCTTTCAGATATAATTTCATGACTACTTATTTTCAATCGAATAAGAGTAATTAAACCTATAAAAAATACATTTTATATAAAATATTGCTACTTTGCTTAATGCTGAAGGCAAATCACTACAACTTTTTCTGTAATAGAACAATATATACTCACAGACTATGTCTTTCTGATAGCATAGACAAAAATTCATTTATGCATTTTATACAAAATAAGCAAGAAGTGAAACAAGTATAATGAACAACACATACCTCTTGACAAGAAGTATCCTCCAACTATTACAACAACTAATACAGGACCAAGCAAAAACCATGCTCTGACCACATGATTGGTGTAACCAACAAAGCATATGCCAGTGACACTGTTTCCATCTATTTCACCTAATGCCATGATTGTCACAGTAAGAACCAATGGCAAACACCAGGCAATTAAATGAAAGTAAGCCCCCTTTTTATCAATTCGGTCCTGAATCTTTCCCAAGGCTTGAAAACTCATATGCCAAGCATATGTAAGAATCACAAACCAAACCATAGCTGCCATCAAGGAATAATATACAAGAATAAAGACAATGACACATGATAGATTTTCGCCACTGAAAATAAATTGATACAATACTTTCAGCCATATATCAGATAGTATAAATTAATTTCATACAAATATAGTACATAAAACTTGCATGATAGCTGATTGATAAAAAGGTATACCTTGGTTCATTCATTCTCAATGTTCCATCTTTCCTGCATACAATGACTTCTCTACTTCCTGGAGTGAACTGGAGAAGCCATCCAATACAAGATACCATAAAACAGCAATTTATATAAAATATTACCAAAGCTGGATATTTATTTGCACTTCTCCAATCTATTAAAAATGTTACCTGAAATAAGATCAAAACTTGAATAGATGTAGAAAATTGTACATCTTATATTTCCATGCTGTTTGTTGTACATACAATTGTAAAGAGATTAAATGAACCACATATGCCTGCAGCCCAAGCAATAAAAGAGTGAATCTGTTTATGCTCATCAGATGTATAAAGTGGATCATTGCATTGAGTTCCACAGCCTTCAACTCCTTCAAAAATTGCAAGTGAATTGTCAGTAGGAATTAAGGGCTTCAAACATTTGCCAGAAATATTGAATTTTATTTCCCTAACATCATTTGTGCATAATCTTGGGAATAAATCTGTGTTTTCACATTTTATGAAACTTGGCCAGATGGTTTGATTAAAGACTATTCTACAAGGACCTGAAACTATTCTGCACATCTCTTGTGTTGGCAGGTCCACAGTTTCATTGATACATTTTGGCATAAATATGGAACATAACAGTGGCTGAACAACTGCCCAACATTTTGGTATATGTCTCAATGCTTGTAACAAGTGTAGCCTTTCCTGGGAAATGAAAAAGTAACAAAAATAATAGATGGACCAGTTAATGTGGACAGATATAAATATTTTTTCTTGCTTGTAAAAACTATATTACTATTTCCATAGTGAACAATGAAATATGCTATTACCATAGTATTACAATTTTTATGTGTGACAAAAATAATATACTTTAGGAATTATAATTTCCATGGTATATATAGAAAGTATTGGTGCCATAAATACTTATTTCTTAAAAGTAACAGGATATACCTGAGGTGACTTTCAATGGGATCACTTATACCTGGAAAGTCAGGTATAAGGGGCAAAAGAGAAACTCAAATTCTTACTTTTAAGTGTTCATCTACTTCCATAGAAATAGTGTTAGGTATTTAAAGTAATATATTATACATTTGTATAAATATCTATATGAATATAGAAATGAAATAAAATGTATGATAAGTATTTTATACCTCTATAGCATCTTGTGTTATATGCACAGGTAGAAGATCCAAAGTAGTAGTGCTGTAAGGTAATTTTGTGCCCATACAAGTATTTCCCTGCATTGGAATACATTTTGCATTCCTCCTACAACTAGAAGAACCAGGTGGAAGTTCTCCTAAAGAATACCTTTCCAGCATGTAAGCAGGATCTTTCATTCTATGTCTGTGACTCAATTCCAAATCCTTCCATGTCTTATTTTCAGCATTAACATTGGCTGCAAAACTATGCTCTAATTCGGCGGATACTTGATAGAATATGAAAATAAAAACTATTGACAGGAACATCTGAAAGAAGTAAAGAAATTATAGGTAAATTTATGTATATACATAATTGATTACACACCATAGGACCGCAACATTAAAAAAAAATGTTTCTTTGTGAGAGTACCGCAGGCGGTATTTTAGTACCGCGACGATGCATCTTTGCCATATCAATCGCGGTATTATTACGAATAAAAAGTAAGGATATCACGTGGTGACAGATAAACATTTGCACTATTTTAAAAAGAAATGTAACGTACCTTTGATCGCTTCATTTAGGAGAAATTGTCGATGATATTGCGTCCGATTTTAGTCAACCACGGAGAAACCTCTCCGTTTCCATCGAACAAAGCGTCTTGCATCTTCTACGCTCGCGGCAGCCGCATCCAGCATACGAACACCCGGACCACACACATGTTGCGCTTGCTTGCAGACCACCCACGATGAGCTTGCTTATACCTTCTCTTTCCGACGTTTGAATGCACAGTAGTTTAACTGTTTCTCGAATATTTCGTTCGCGGCACGCCTATCGATAATGCGCACAAACTACTGCGCATCTCTAGCGGGAATGTACCCTCCATTTTTTATGCATTCATTATTAATGAGAATATTTGAATGTTGAGCATTCGGCCGCCCGCATCTCGCTTCTGATGAAGGTACGTTATTTATCAACGTGCGCATATAATTTATATTATTTTCATGTTATTTGCTAACAATCGGTGTCATATTGTCAAGTTAGAGGCGAGTAGATGAGTACAATGTGCAAGTTTGAACGTTAACACTGAGATTGGAGGAAAATAAGAGGAAAAGATAGAACTTCTCATGGGAGAACTCAATTATCAATTTGCACTCAAAATGCGCTCATCTCAGTTGTGTTCATTCGTATTATTTTATAAAGTACTATACGAATTGTACTCGATTAATATGCCAACATCTACAACTTTTCCTTGATTTAATTACGATGTGTACCTGCGTAAAATGAATAATAATTTCGGGCGTAGTATTCAAATAGTTAAGAAAAATGGCGATCAATGCAGTTGCCATCAACTTGAATATTATTTTACGTAAAATTCTAGTCAGATTAATTGTACCATTTAGTCGACAATACGTATCATCATCAAAGCATACAAAATGTAAAAAGAACATGAAATTCTCACGATATTTACATGTTATTATGTTACGTACAGCATATACGGAAACCGAGAATGTCTTTAATCCACTTATAGCCGAATAAGTAACTACCATTCGATACGCCGAGCAATATTCCGATCGCAAGAAATCGGATTTGCATAATCAATACAGCTCAATATATTATAGTTCGGATACCGATAGAAAAATATCAGGCAATAAGTAAGATATCCTACGGGGCACAATTCTTTGAAGATTTAAAGGAAACCCAAAGGTTTAAAATCTTTTTTTAAATAAACGTAAGAGATAATTGCATTTGTCAATTATTTTCTCCAGTGTCGTCCTCTGCACGTTCTTGTCAGGAAAAGTACAGGTGGTGAGAACGTGCGGGTTGTCAGATATTAAATGCTTGGTAAACCTATGACGCTACATTGAGAATTTACATTTCATTATGTGATTAGAATATTTGTAGAGTCAAACGGCAAAGCTTGGAATCGTGGTACTGCATTGAATTAATAGCACGTAACATTATTATCTATTACTTAGACCTTTATTATTCCGGTGTACAACAGGAAATATGATAATTGCCTCTATGGTTGATTAACGCGTGATATTGATAATAACATGCTGCTAATGTATGATAAGCCTCTGCCGTTTACGTCTGCAGACTATACGAAAGTAATACCGGTGAAGGGACTACTAGACAGTCTGCGAGAGGTGTTCGATTGTGAAGCAATTTATAAAGTGGCAGATGTTTCTTAAAGTAAGCTGAATCCCTAGCTGCTTCATTTTTTATACTCTGTTTTCAATACAAGGGGCAAATAACGAGGTAAATATTATATCTGTTTTTCATATTATTCGTATGTCGATGTTGTATACACTACAAATTTTAACAGTATTCTGCATTAAGTAATGTAGGAAATTATTATGACTGATCTGTTTAATGTTTACCAGTATATTACTGATTAATAGAACTCAGTCGAATTAGTTACACTTGTTAATGCTAAACTATTATTTCAGCTAAAATGTTTGGAATTTTCTATATGGGATTGTATTTGTTACTATTTGGTAGTTGCATTTGTGACTATTCCGATTGGGACACCAAATTGCAAATGCTATGCCCTGGTTTATATCGAAGAGTTTTCACAAGTTATACACCACGGGGAAATATATCCAGTGGTTTATTTACTCCTCAGCCACATTTGACTGGTATTAAGCATTGTGTCACTACATGCTGTGCCAAGTCTAAATGCAATGTGGCTTTTATGCATAATAGCACTTGTTATCACATACAATGTGAAAGTTCCAAAATATGTATACCCTTATATAGAGCAGATCTAGTCAATGAAAATCCACCAAGTATGGTTCTTGTAAAACCTGTAGAGGAAGATGAACTGTGGAGTGACTTATGGGATCAAATCAATGAAGATACTAGGTATATTTTAAATCAGATATCTACATAAAATATTGCATTCATTCATTGCATTGTAATGATAATATAATTATAGAATGTGTACACTCCAGAAATAACTGATAAATATGTATAAAAATTTAATTACCTGAATATACTTAACTGTACATTTCTGTGGATGTGCAATTGATGTACTATATTTTAATGTTTAAGTTAATAATAGCTTCAATAATATTGTTATAAAATGATGTAATATAAAAATTTATATGGTATCAATTTTAGTACATTGCTTATGGATGATACAGAAAGAGATCAAATGTTTTTTAGTGGAACAAATGGAATAAACTGTATTACACAAGGAAACTGTTTAGGAAATGAAATATGTTTTAAAAATACAGATAAATCTGATATTGGAGTTTGTCAATGTGCTCTTGGTTTTAAGCGAAATATAGCAGGTAAATGTGATACTAAGTGATTGTTGCTGGAATTATTGTTAATGATCAACCACTTGGAATAATTCATTTTTGTTATTTCATTAGTTTTATTATATTATTCATTGTACTGATATTATTACTTTAGGTATTTGTACATTGGTAGAAGAAATAGAGGCATCTGAACTTGGTGTGACACCACAAATTAAAAGTCAGGCTATAAGAGATTCAAGTACATCTGCAAAGCCACCTTTAAAACAATTGTTAGTCTCAGCAGTTTCCAAAGAAGTACGTTTACCAGAAAATGAGGTAACTCTATCTGCTTACACTGTGCCAGCTGAACAAGAAAATGAGCACTACAATTATGCCTGGAGCCTTTTAAGTCAGCCAGACGGCCATACTGGAACAATGACTGATCAAAATCGCATGACTGTTAAATTAAGTAACTTATCAGAAGGTCTTTATACCTTTAAAGTAACAGTAAACAGCCCAAGTGCATTTGGTGAAGCATATGCAAACGTCAGTGTTTTACCGCGTAAGTTTTGCTCTCTGCGCGAACGTTTTTATAATCCTCTATCATGCATTCATTTCTTAATCATAATGCATAATTTATAGCTAAGAGAATAAATCAAGCACCAATCGCTATAATTTCACCGTCTTCGCAAGTTGTAAAATTGCCTAATACGGGAGCGGTATTAGATGGTTCCACGAGTAAAGACGACGATCACGTGATTTCATATCATTGGGAATTACAGCAAGGCCCTATTGGATATCAGCCTAGTCTTGTCGATACACCAACATTGCAATTAGATAATCTTATCCCAGGCAATTATACTTTTAAGTTAGTATCTTGATGTTCTGCATAATAATTAATTTAAAGTACATGTGTTCAGTTTTCGAATGGAAATATATTCGCTAAACGAACAATATTCTTTTTCCTGGATTTAGATTGACTGTAGAAGATTCTGATCATATCACAAACTCTACTAGTGCTAATATAACTGTTCTGAAAGTAACTGATTACCCACCCAGTGCAAATGCTGGACAAGACATTATTATTTATTTACCACAAAATACATTAACACTAAATGGTAACTTGAGTACAGATGATAGAGGCATAGGAAGTTGGGAGTGGACCAAAAGTCCATCTGACCATAACAAAGCTGTAGACATGCAAAATACAAGAACGCCATATTTGCAATTGTCTAATTTAGAAGAAGGAATGTATACCTTTGTATTAAAAGTAACAGATGATTCTGAACAATCTTCTACAGCAGAAGTTCATGTATTCGTTAAGCCACCAACAAACAAACCACCGAAAGGTGATTACTATTTTTCCCGGCATTATTTCTCCATACAATAGTAAATAAGTTAATACAATAATAATTATAGCTGATGCTGGGGAAGATATAAGTATAGCACTACCAGAAACGCGAACCACGTTAGACGGTCGGAAAAGCAAAGACGACATTAAAATTGTATCATACCATTGGGAACAAGTCAGGTATATTTTGGATTGGTGTACTATTGCATGTTGTATCCCCTAATCTAAACAGATCATGATATATTCTTTTAACAGTGGTCCTAGTAATGCTGAATTCTCGTCAGCTAATGAATCTGTTACAAATGTCACAAAACTAACAAAAGGTGATTATGTATTTAAACTAATTGTCATTGATGATAATGGGAATAAGGACTCTGACACTATTAATGTGAAGGTTACACAAAGTACGTATTATATTTGTCTATCTAAAACAGTAAAGCAGTCTAAGTTTATTTATCTGGTAGATCATCCTTGTATTTGTATTCTCACAGTAATCATTCTCCAGGAATGTGCAACATGTTTGCTGCATCTAAAGCATCACTTAACGATTTGTTTATTATTCTCTATTTATTTACATTTATGTTTACGCTTGTTTATGTATAAAAAGCATGTTTGTGATTTGCGAAAAAGTTTATGTTACTTGGACTAGAATTTATTGTATATCATGAAAGTATTTTAATTCTTCGCTTATATTGTTTTAATAACTTTTAAAACAACTTTATTATATAGATAAAAATGCTCCACCTAAAGCAAACGCTGGCGGCGATCAAATTGTAATGACTCCTATCAGTGCATTAATTATCAATGGATCTCAGTCAACCGATGATTTAAAAATCGGTCAGTGGCTGTGGACGCGGGATCCCTCTAGTCTTGCAATAGGCAGTATAGTTGAAAATACAGATAAATCGCCGATATTAATGGTATTAATTTAAACATTGAACGTTGATAATATTAAGTTCGGAAAAATATATTTATCGCTATTTTTTCATATCCAGTTAACAGACATTATACCAGGCCGTTACGTTTTTCGATTAAAAGTAACGGATGATCAAGGTCTTAGTAGTGAGGACACTGTATCTGTAATTGCAAAGCCAGGTGAAATTCCGTTTAACTAGTAATTACGTATTAAAATGGGAATATTTAATAACATATCATTATATTCCATAGATCCCCAATTATTACATCTCGTAGAACTCGAATTAAATATCGGGGCAAACGTATTAACAGAATCGCAAAAGAATTCGTTGGTACTGAAACTGCAAATGTTATTACGAGATGAAGCAGTGATCGTCGTACGTAATTTAAGGGCGGAACCTCACACCGGAAGGGCAGTTTTAATTTTCTATGTTGAAAAGAAAGGAGGAAAAACGGTAATGTCTGGACCCGAAGTGGTAAAAAGACTGAAAGAAAAATTGCGACAAGATTCCGGTCTTCTTCAGTTATCAGTAGTAAATCTCGACACTGCCGTATGCCAAAATAATTGTTCAGGTAATTGCAGTATTGTTTTTTGATTTTGTTCTGCTTAATTTAAAGAAAATAAATCGGCAAGATATTGGTTGCTTTATGTATTACTATTATATTTACTGATTATTTAGGGCATGGAGTATGTGATCAAGAAACAAGGCAATGTATGTGTGAAGCATTTTGGATGCAAAATTTAATACAGAAGTATTTTGGTAATGGAGATTCCAATTGTGGTATGTGTAGAATATTAATAGTTTTAATAGGTTGGCAATAAAAAATCAAGGCAGATAAGTAAAAGTAAAACACCGGTTTCAGATTGGAGTATTCTTTACGTAATAATAGCACTACTATCATTGGTTGTGTGTTGGGTTGGTCTTATTTGGGGCCTGATTTGTTTGTGTCAAAGAATATGTGCTGGAAGACGCCGTTCTCTTCGTCCTAAGAAAAAGCCACCGCGTTATTCTCTTTTACAACCAGAACCTGAGGATGATAGTAGCACCTGTATGTTCATTTTCATTTGCATATTTACAATTAATCAATGTCGTATAATAAATTAAGTATATATATTTTTTGTTCGTAGTTACACACAATAAAATGGTGTTATCCGAATCCGACACGGACTCCGATGATGTTTTATTCGAACATCGTAAGGTGAAAAATAATTGTCACGCGAGAAATGGTAAATCCCGAAACGGCTTTTTGAAAGTGGGTTCTAGAGTAAAAACATGAGTTACAAGTATTACTTCTACCATGAGTAAGTGAGGAATACATTAAACCAGTTGCACTCTAATCGTACTTTTCAGGGATGTATAAATTGTAATGTTAAATTAAGTGACGCACATACGTGTATGTTCGGCCAAAACATAAAATACTAGTCAGTTATAGGCTGTAATTTTAAGTATGTACCTAACGAGAACGTTATCTTAATGGGGTGACTTATTGCCGTGCATAAAAGAGAATCTAAAGAACTAAAGTGTTTATGTTCTGGTTAGAGGAATGTCAAGGCACACCATATTCCTGCGTTTGACTTAACTGATTTATTCGTATATAATATATTTTGTATCGGTAATTTGTACTTTAATTCGAGGCTATTATTACGGAATCGCAGATGCACAGCTGTTTTTATATAAGATGTGCAGTAATAGATATAGCACAATGGTCAAACTCTGACATCTTGGCGGAGTACGATCACAGCCTTAGAAAGTATTCAATTTAGTATTTATATATGTAGAGGATGCGGACAAAATTTTGGTACAGCATGCATTTATTTTATTCATGAATAGCCATCAAATGTGCCAATAATAAGCAGGTACAAAATTGTGCTCGCTAATTTATAGATCTATGAATTTAGCGTAATGAAAAATCTTTCAATTTAATAGTTCTAATATGATCTTATAAAAAAATGTCAGTGTTTGCAAGTATAGGCACGAGTACAAATAACGTCTGTGGAAGGATATGCAGACAATGTTTTGTAATTAAATATCCCCCTACTTATGTTTGGAAATATTAAAAATTAATTTGTACCAGGATTTTCTCTGCATCCTGTATATAGTTTTCATTCCCTGTCTGTATGTCCTTTGTATGTAATACTTACTCTTTAATATGTATATCATCGACCTTATTTTTACACGTATATGGATGCATAATAAAATTTGTTATCCATACATTTGAATGTTAATTCTCCCGGAGAGCGTAAGAGGAATTAAGTAGCGTTTAATATCATTTACTTCTAATAATTATGTCAATAATTTAAACATACTATTTTTCCCTGTCATAGTTAAATCTGTTAAACAGATGTGCATCAGAGCCTACATTCAATAGCCATTATTATTAATAATAGTGTTAATCACCATACTGCGAACAGCGTAATTAATTACTACCAGTCATCGCTTAATCTGTTTATTACAACCAGTTTATTGCCTACTCGAATTTCGTACCGATTTCCCCGCCACGCGGACAATTGAAATTAAATGTCACGTGTGCCTGTTCTACCAATCACAATCCAGTCCCCGGTTCGTGCTAGCTTAAAACACAGTTTCGCCAAGGATCAGATTATTACTTGATTATTGCAAGACTATTCACAAAGCAAATTAATATAATTTGGCGTGTGGAAGAAGTACGGACGGGACAATTATGTTTTCTACGTAATTTACATCGTTGTTGTAGAGGTAAACTTTATTAACTAATACTTTCATGTAAGCGAGTTACAGAGGTTCTCGATTTCATTTATAATTAAAATTCCAATCTTCACGAAGTAAAATATTTGAATACAGCAAGTCACTTATATATCCTAGCTGTAATGACTAGTAAAATTGTGTTCGTTTAATTATTATATTTGAAGAAGAAAATGTCGAAAGTGTAGTTAATGAATTTTACCTCTGTAACAAGGATATAGAAAATTGTTGTAAAACCGTAACGACAATTAGGATGGACAAACAGAATTAAATTCTGATAAGTGTTTGATATCGGATCATGTACTTCTTCAATTATGTATTGTGGGTGATTGTTAATGAACCGAATCTTCCAAGTCCTTGTATATATTCTATATTGCGCAGATTGGTACTTAGTTATTCCTTATGTAATAATGGATCGGTATAAGCGGTCGCTATTTTGCTTCGCATGCGCCCATTTTAACGTTATTTTTAAACCATTAGGTTTTGGTAGACACGGCGTAGCGAAACACATATTCGGCAATCCATTGTTGCGTTTGTAAAAGTCACCAGTGAATCTATATGTTCCTCTAAAACCGTGAGTATCATATGTGTTTTTCCAAAACTCTTCCCATTTAAACTATTGCTTCCAGGTTCCTAATAAGTTCCTTCATTTTTAACGTCTCACTTGTTAGATATCCTCTTCTCAAAATAATTCCGCCGCATTATAAATTCGGATGTATTAGACCCGGTATTTTTACCCGGTAAAAATTTTGCGATAAATCGGCGCAATTATTCGGTGATCTTAATTCCCTTGTAATTATTTTTATTGGTGTAGAAACGAACGAACTAGCAACTTCATGGAGCTCATTGATTTCATTAAATGCTCAAATTGCCGAATTACAAAAAATTGCTGCTGTGAGAAAACGACGATGGATCGTAATAACGAACGAGAGGAGGACACAAACGAAGACTTTGTTTTTCCCTGCCCGGAAAACAAAGTAAATGCGCAAAATTTTACGCGAGCGGAACGAATACCTATTGCAACTTTCCAAAACCAATGGTATGATAGCACCGTTGTCTTACTAACGAATTAAACATTTTTAAATCATCATTTTAGTTTTATTATACGGAGGAATGATGATTAGTAAGGTAAACTTTAATTCATTAATATCAGGCGCGGTTACTTTCACATATTTTATTAGGTTTCTTTAATATGTATTTTCGCCGTATTAATTTATGCAAATTTCAGTTATTATTTCCTAATCTAACCAGGATAATTAGGGAGTAGAACTTACTTACAATTACTCTGTTACTCTGTTTAGTTTACGAAACAACAATTCAAACTTGCATAAATAAATACGGCAACAATACGTCTCAAAGAAACCTAATAAAATATGTGTAACTTCATAGAAGATTTTGCATTCCTCAAATTTCCTGACCCGCGAACGAGAAGGGAGATGAGTCATTCGCATAGCTGTGGATGTACAACGATATAAATAAAGTCAGAAGAGTAATATCCTCCCCGTGCTTTGAATAGATTAAATGAAACATTTCTATAATAAATTTATTACCTATTAAAAGTACTCCCTGAAATATAATAACTCTGCGGAAAGAACGTTTTCAAAATATACTTCATCGTTAATAATTTCACTGTATAACATTATCTTTTATATAGTTATATAACTGCTCATATAATTATATATACTTTTCGGTTTCATATAGTTCGGATGATTCTCCCAAAGTATCACTTTCTTGGCCCGCGAATAGAAAAAGTTCGATGTATCAACCCTCCTCTGATTTATTGTACAACATTAATCAAGCGTCAGAATGCTTTCAAGCGGAAACATTTTCCTCTCTTGATATCGGGGAGGATAAGAACTTCCGGTGTCCTAGATGCGGTAAAAGGATGCAGGAACCGCGACTTCTTCCATGTCTGCATCCGATATGTTCACCCTGTGTCTCCGAATTAATGAATAAATGTAAGTTTATGTTTATCGTCTTGCAGATCGTTTATCATATTGATTTATCATTTTACGTTTTGCTTATAGATCCTACTACTTCACTAAAGAATAGAACACGCGATAGCCAACAAAGAGAACAAGCTTGCAATATCTACGAGACTTGTCCTTTATGCGATTTCGAACTTCCGAACAGTAATTCGAGCGTTCCACCCCCGCATTATCCTTTTCAACATCGTCTCGTGATGGATGCAATACGCTGCAGATTAGCGAATAGAGTACTTTGCGATATTTGCCCTGACGAAGTTATTGTACGTATTTCAAACTACTGCCTCATTTTAAATAATGTTATGTTTTTCGATGATAATACTTTTCTTTTAGAAAATAACTTGCGGTAGATTTGTAACAGTCGGGTCATTTAATTCCACATATTAATCGTTTAAGCTTGGAATTAATTTGTTGTAGGCTGTCGTGCAATGTTCCACGTGTTTACGTAATTTTTGTTCGGATTGTGGGATGCAACACGAACAACAAGTGACAATGGAATTAAAGCCCTCTCAGCATTTAATCAAACCTATTTGGGAAGCCACGAAAGTTAGGCGGATTTCGCTATGCCAAAAACATCCCACACACGCGTTGCGGTTTTATTGTATCGCGTGTCAGCAGGTTTTGAACTCCTTCCTTTATTTACAATCCATTTATAGTTTGTTTTATTTATGCAACAATGAGATGTGTATTACAAAGTTTTTCTTCGTTTGAAATTCATATCTTTTTAGGTAACATGCAAGGAATGCATGTGGAGTATTCAACACAGGGGTCATGCGACTGAAAGTGCTGGAAGTGCGGGTAAAAGAGCCGCTTTATATTTAAGCACTGTGTTGCAAAGAGCGAAAATACTGCTGAATACTCTTTTAACACAGTACGATCGCGATGCATTTATAGATAATGACGAAGGGCAAGAAATGATTGTCGCATCGAACTATAGGTACAGTAATACTCGTATCCCTGTGTTGTTTTATCTGTATATACTATAACTTTAATTATTATTAAGAACACGAACTGCTTGATGCCAAATTTGTATAAGGTGGCACTGTTATCAAGCATATTACATATAATATGCAATCTGCGACAGTTACTGACAAATTTCCGAATATTTATATGTCAGGCAATTTGAATAAGACACATTCAAAGCAGTATAAGACTGATAAGGCCATTGAATTGTCATGTGATTTTAGACGTTATACATTTAATATATCGTATAAATAGATAATATGAATATGTAACAAGACTGACATTTGAGGTACATGATAGGCATTCTCGAAAAGTATTTCAAAAACTAATTTAAATATATCATTAAGTATAAATGACAATAATAACTACAAAAAACGTTCTAATTCACGCAAGAGAAAACCGGCAAAAAATTACATGCAAAGATGCGAAACATATTTGCAGCGATTGATGTCTGCACTTGTAATAACTTATAATTATTAAGGATTCATGTGTGCGAAACTATGTCAGGTCTGCGATTAAAACATGAAGTCCGTTCATATTTGAACGGTAATATATGTAATTAAGGGAAACTTATGTATTCTTAACACGTTGACTGCCGAACCGAAATCCGTGTTATACAATACAGCGCGATACGCATTCGTAACATGCATATAACATCGAAAAACCAAACCGTTTAACTGCTCTGCGAGCATTATACGAGTTAGTTAATTTACATCGTTATCGTAACATGAAAAATATTAAAAATTTTACAAATCGCGATTTATTTGATTTGAGTTTTAATAATATTCGCATTGTCAGTCAGCAGTGATTCCCACGGCAATCAACGTGTTAGTATATTATATAAAATGGTGATAAATCAGTGATAAGTAGGCAGTGGAGTAGTTGAACAATTTTATTTATTATTTGTACAGAAAATTGTCTTCCAGAAGTTACTCCATGTATCAGTACAAAAATAAAATGCACATCTCTTTAGTCTATAATAATCAAAACAATACTTGATACATGTTCTTTTGAAGTGCCAAGCACTGGCCATGTCGAAGGACTGATCCACAGCAGGACCAATGATGAACACCTGGATGGCCTATGTGCCCATGGCCGCATCCTTGATATCCACCTGTGTGTAAATGCATTATGGATGATATCTTGTATTGTTATATCATATATATAACAATACTAGATATTATGTGTTGTATCTTGTATTGTTTATTATCTGAAAACATGTATATTGTACCAGGCATAGTCCCTCTACATCCACAAACAGCTTCTTTTCTTCCCCCACTAGAGCAAAATGTGCAACAATGATAGATGCCTTTGTGTTTGAATGCTGATGTTCTTTTATCATCATAAACATCTGTGACAAAAAGAAATTAGTATTGAATTTGTATGTGTAACTATTTAGTGGGACTTGCATTATCATAGATCTATTTTGTAAGACCTAGTTTATCCACATTGCAGCTTATACTTGATTAGAATAATATTCTAAGTACCTGTCTTTCTTGTTACAGATATATTCAATGCACCTAACATTTTGAGCCTTTTCACAATTGTACTAATAAGGCTTAATACTTCTACATCTGCACCATCTGTTAATAATTCATTTCCAAGTGAAATGGCATCCAAGAGATGCCTAGCTTTCTGTAGTCGTGCATATTCTTGAATTCTTCCTTCAGCTTGCTTG
This sequence comes from Nysson spinosus, assembly GCA_910591585.2. Taxonomy (NCBI): domain Eukaryota; kingdom Metazoa; phylum Arthropoda; class Insecta; order Hymenoptera; family Crabronidae; genus Nysson; species Nysson spinosus. The sequence continues at coordinate 4,832,382 of OU342847.1, forward strand.
GAATATAATGTAATAGATTCTTGTTGCCAAAATCTTGCTTCAGGTTGTACATATTCCTTGGAATTTCTGTGTAGAAGATATTGCCAGTTTTAACTTCACTTTGCATACATATGGTTTTTACATGCATAATTACATAAGTTTTTCTCAGTATAATCACAAAGTACTGGGATATTATCCCTTGTTTACAATCTAGAATTCCTTAATTAAAAACGCATAATTGTATACATAGTATGACACAATAGCCTTATCAATGTAAATACAACTCTGCTGTATTTCAATTTTTAAGTAGTTCAACTGAACTGTGCAGATAGAATTGTCATGTGAAATTCATTAGGAAAAACATTTCTAACCCTTCAGCTAAGCATAGAAAGAGTTCTAATACACTGTACATTTGAGGTACCATTAAAATTGTGCGTAACACGTAGGTATTCGGGAATGCCCGAATAATTGTCGCAGATTGTTTTTATATATAATTACTAACATTTTCATGTAATAGGTCTGTGATGTGTTAGATATAAGTAAATCGTTTTTTGCATCGCCGGAATTGTTAGCACGATTAAGAGCGTAATTATCGCATCACACGTTCTTCGCACGTCGTAGATGTCACAAAATTCAAAGATATTCTTGTTTTCGCCTTATCAAATTATACTTGTGTCTAATCGTGCTAAATCCTCAATTGCGAACACACGTTTTGCGTATGCTATGATCATCCCCCACTTACGTATATTTATATATATGAACACAGACGAGATATAGAAAGACCAAGCACCATATTTAAAGCACAAAAGAAATCTTTTTTATTCATTATGATTCATTTTGATAGGAGATACATTCCTAAATAACAAACATTCTCAAACAGAGCTCATTATAAATTATTAATAATATATATTACATAGAGTATCCTTATTTTTACTGAAGTTTATGGAACTTGAGTCTTATCTACATATAGCGATATATTCGTTGGCATAAATCAGATGTATTACACTTTGAGAATCTACGATTTCTGTTTACATATATTGAAAAAAGTTGTAATTAAGGACGTAGACTTGAAGAGTATTAATTTCGATGTAGATTTTAGCTTAACATATAATTTTATTGTTGCGCTAATTCCTGCTTTAACTTGTCCACTTTCATTGGAAGTAATTTTACGAAATCCTTACAAAGACTTAGTTCAACTTGTATTAATTCTGCTGCCTTTGGATACTTCTCGCAATACTTAACAACAAACGAATATGCATCGAGGCTCTTTTGTATGTTTTCAAGCTGTATTTTTTTATCTGGTGTTATAATTTTGACATAATGCCTACCAAGCTGGAAATATGAAAACAATGCAGCTTGCAGTACCTCTTCAGGGAATTCTTTTATTTCAGTTTCAGAATTATGTGTTTCTATAGAGTTCAAAAATGAGTTGCAATTGTCTATTGTACTTTTTGCTAGAGAATTAATTTTTTTTAATGCATGTGGTGTTGGTTTCTCGTCCGTTGCATCTAAACGCTCAATTTTTATCTGAAGAATAGTAGAATAAATTTCACCGAGCTCTATCCACATTTGTCTGCAAGCAGATTTGTAGTATTGCGGGTTTAATTCTTTAACAACATCCTCTAGGATATTGATCCTTCTTTTATGCATTTTTGCTTGCCTATCTTCTTGCTCTTCAAAAAATGATAAATATTTATATGCTTTAGACATATCCTGAACTATGAATACATGATCTGATGCATGACTCTCCAATGTGTAATATGTTTTTGATTGATCCAACCACTTCTGAACATTCAAAAAAACAGGCCTTGCATCATTGTAGTCTAGTAAATATTTATCTGTAATTTGATTTACAATCGGTTCTATATCTTTTTGCAAGACATCAAATTTCAGATCTGCTATAGCTTCTTCTTCCGTATCATCTTTTACTTCTGGTTCATTATCTTCTTCATCTTTTTCGATTTCCTGGAACAATCTTTCTTTGGATAAACTTAGAAGCAAGATTCCATATTTAGCCCAACATCTGGCAACATCTGCACTCCTGTGTTTAAAGGTCTCCCATTTCGCTGCAACTTCCTCATTTTCTCCCTTATCTTCACTTTCTTTCTTTAATTCATCCTCATATTTTTGTAGTACATACGATGCAGCAGCCAAATGATGCCTGGCTGGAGTAAAGCCACCTTTTTCCACAAAGAATTGTGAAATTGTCGCCGCATTCAGAGCCCATTCTATGTGATCTAGGTCTTGCATTGTGTTTATTGGATCCAGTTGCCTGCGTAATGTTCTATGACAATATACCATCGATTTGTGGCGGTCTTTTAACGAGGCATATACCTGTGCCAGGTAATACAGAGTTAGAGTATGTATGGTTTCAAGCACTTTTTTAGGCTTCCTACTATCATCACCATCATCATATTCCATTCCAAAGTAAATATAGGTGCAAATAGGTTCACAATACTCTCTACTTGGATCTGTATAAGTATTATATACTTCCTCAGCTTTCTCTAGAATCTCTTTTGCTCTTAATAGTTGACACCACTTAGACCAAATTATACCTAATTGATTAAAGGAGTTCAATACCGGTATAATTGCTCCAGGGTCTTGTTCTTTACCCTTTAATAGTTCTATACATGTCATAAAATATTCTTCGCTAACTTGAAATTCGCCGGTATCGTTATATACTAAACCCAGGCTTGAATATAGTATCGCTAACATTTTGGATCGTTCATCTTCCTCTTCGGTAGGGGTATCCGAAAGATTTGAGACGTTCTTGATATCCATTTCCATTTCCTTCAGAATCTCTATGACTTCATACTTTATTTTGAATGGTTCATTCTTTGGTGCCAATTTGTCAGAATCGCTTAACATTTTGCATACCTTCCGATACTTCTCCTTTACGTTTTCCATAGTCTCCTTTAACATGGTTGATTCCATTCCACTCATTTTGGAGCAAACTTTTTAAGTTGAAAACGCTGTCAAATATGTGCGAGATTACTTTTCGGGTTCTAATAATTATAGTTAAATGTAAAATTCAATATAAGTTGAAATCCTCCCAGACGGAATATCTAAAGAACAACCATACAATGTATCGGACTATACCAGTTTCCGGGCTTTGGAACCCGATAAGGACTTTCGTACCACTGTGGATGTTACCCACTAAATACATAAAACACCTGCTGTTTCCTTATGTTTTTAGTATTAAATATGTAAATTTAAAACATGGAATTAATTTGTTAAAAACTCTGACATCCGTTAATAAACATATTTTTACGGAAAGTTGAAAAGAGGCCTCGAAAAATAAGCGCGCGGAGCTTGCCTCGCCAACTTTCAGCGAGATTTAAACATGTTAAATATAATAACTTAATTTACTGAAATATCAATAATAAAGCTTTCTCCGTTAAAAAACAAACCGTTTTTGTTCAAAGATTTTCTTCCTACCTGCTCTAATAAACGAGATAATTAAAGAAAACTATGCGCGTTTTTATTTGTGACACCCCCTTATAAGCGCGAAATTTACAGGCAGAATTTCTTCAATCGTCATACAGGTATTGGAGTCAGAAAACGGCCGAAAATTATTTCCTGGTATCAGGATTACATGATGATACAGGAGGTATGCGGAGGTAGCTCGAGAGTGACGTCACAGCCGCGCAACGCCTGCTCGTTCAAAATCCACAATAATCGCGACATATCGCCCTATTTTCATTAATATCTCGCTCGTATCGATAAAAATCGATTCCTAATTATACTGGAAATGTAGCTGAGGGTTCATTGTAATTGTTTATTACATATTCGCTCACATTTGATGCCCAGAAACTTTAATTAGAGCGTTTTAATCCTCGCGAATTTATGCACCTGTCAAAATCGATCTAATAAAAGTCACGAAACAATTTTAATCTCCAGAAAGAAATTCAAATAAACGTACTGGGAAGCTTCGGGAGATCAAGGAAGATATTTAAAAACAATCTGAGTAATAATCCGAGTTGTTGTCTTAAAGTTATTAACGTTTTTAGCACCGAGTTTCCAGGCAACGGGTTAAATTTCATTGTTATATTTCGTATCATTTAATTATGAAAACTGCTGGAGCGCGTTAATAATTAAAAAAGGGATAAGGAAGCTTCCAGAGATCAATACGGATATTGAAAAATGGTCAGAATAATAATCTGAGTTGTTTTGTAAAAATATTGGCGTTTATTCGATCGGCGTACGAGAAATTTCAGTCAGAAAACGGCCGAAAATTATTTCCTGGTATCAGGATTACATGATGATATAGGAGGTATGCGGAGGTAGCACGAAAGTGACGTCACAGTCACGTGACCACGCCGCGTTCAAAATTCACAATAATCGCGACATATCGCCCTATTTTCATTAATATCTCGCTCAAATCAAACAAAATCTTTTCGAATTCGCACTCGGAATGTAGCTGAGGGTTCACTGTAATTGTTTATTACATATTCGCTCACATTTGATGCCCAGAAACTTTAATTAGAGCGTTTTAATCCTCGCGAATTTATGCACCTGTCAAAATCGATCTAATAAAAGTCTCGAAACAATTCTAATCTCCAGAAAGAAATTCAAATAAACGTACTGGGAAGCTTCGGGAGATCAAGGAAGAGATTTAAAAACAATCTGAGTAATAATCCGAGTTGTTGTCTTAAAGTTATTAACGTTTTTAGTACCGAGTTTCCAGGCAACGGGTTAAATTTCATTGTTATATATCGAAACATTTAATTATGAAAACTGCTGGAGCGCGTTAATAATTAAAAAAGGGATAAGGAAGCTTCCAGAGATCAATACGGATATTGAAAAATGGTCAGAATAATAATCTGAGTTGTTTTGTAAAAATATTGGCGTTTGTTCGATCGGCGTACGAGAAATTTCAGTCAGAAAACGGCCGAAAATTATTTCCTGGTATCAGGATTACATGATGATATAGGAGGTATGCGGAGGTACCTCGAAAGTGACGTCGCAGTCACGTGACCACGCCGCGTTCAAAATTCACAATAATCGCGACATATCGCCCTATTTTCATTAATATCTCGCTCGTATCGATAAAAATCGATTCCTAATTATACTGGAAATGTAGCTGAGGGTTCATTGTAATTGTTTATTACATATTCGCTAACATTTGATGCCCAGAACCTTTAATTAGAGCGTTTTAATCCTCGCGAATTTGTGGACCTGTCAAAATCGATCTAATAAAAGTCTCGAAACAATTCTAATCTCCAGAAAGAAATTCAAATAAACGTACCGGGAAACTTCGGGAGATCAAGGAAGATATTTACAAACAATCTGAGTAATAATCCGAGTTGTTGTCTTAAAGTTATTAACGTTTTTAGTACCGAGTTTCCAGGCAACGGGTTAAATTTCATTGTTATATTTCGTATCATTTAATTATGAAAACTGCTGGAGCGCGTTAATAATTAAAAAAGGGATAAGGAAGCTTCCAGAGATCAATACGGATATTGAAAAATGGTCAGAATAATAATCTGAGTTGTTTTGTAAAAATATTGGCGTTTATTCGATCGGCGTACGAGAAATTTCAGTCAGAAAACGGCCGAAAATTATTTCCTGGTATCAGGATTACATGATGATATAGGAGGTATGCGGAGGTAGCACGAAAGTGACGTCACAGTCACGTGACCACGCCGCGTTCAAAATTCATAATAATCGCGACGTGGCCCCACATTTTCGTTAATATCTCGCTCAAATCAAACAAAATCCTTTCGAATTCGTACTCGGAATGTAGCTGAGGGTTCACTGTAATTGTTTATTACATATTCGCTAACATTTGATGCCCAGAAACTTTAATTGGAGCGGTTTAATCCTCGCGAATTTATGCACCTGTCAAAATCGATCTAATAAAAGTCTCGAAACAATTCTAATCTCCAGAAAGAAATTCAAATAAACGTACTGGGAAACTTCGGGAGATCAAGGAAGATATTTAAAAATAATCTGAGTAATAATCCGAGTTGTTGTCTTAAAGTTATTAACGTTTTTTGCTCCAAATTTTTCAGCAACGTATTGAATTTCGTTGGTATATGTCAAAACATTTCATTATAGAAACAGTTTGAGCGCGTTTTTAATTTAAAAAAGGCATAAGAAAGCTTCCAGAGATATCAATAAGGATATTGAAAACTGGTCAGAGTAATAATCTGAGTTGTATTTTAAAAAATATTCGCGTTTATTCGATCGGCGTACGAGAAATTTCAGTCAGAAAACGGCCGAAAATTATTTCCTGGTATCAGGATTACATGATGATATAGGAGGTATGCGGAGGTAGCACGAAAGTGACGTCACAGTCACGTGACCACGCCGCGTTCAAAATTCACAATAATCACGACATATCGCCCTATTTTCATTAATATCTCGCTCAAATCAAACAAAATCTTTTCGAATTCGCACTCGGAATGTAGCTGAGGGTTCACTGTAATTGTTTATTACATATTCGCTAACATTTGATGCCCAGAAACTTTAATTAGAGCGTTTTAATCCTCGCGAATTTATGCACCTGTCAAAATCGATCTAATAAAAGTCTCGAAACAATTCTAATATCCAGAAAGAAATTCATATAAACGTACTGGGATGCTTCGGGAGATCAAGGAAGATATTTAGAAACCATCAGAGTAATAATCCGAGTTGTTGTTTTAAAGATATTAACGTTTTTTGCTCCAAATTTTTCAGCAACGTATTGAATTTCGTCGGTATATGTCAAAACATTTCATTATAGAAACAGTTTGAGCGCGTTTTTAATTTAAAAAAGGCATAAGAAAGCTTCCAGAGATCAATAAGGATATTGAAAAATGGTCAGAGTAATAATCCGAGCTGTATTTTAAAAAATATTCGCGTTTATTCGATCGGCGTACGAGAAATTTCAGTCAGAAAACGGCCGAAAATTATTTCCTGGTATCAGGATTACATGATGATATAGGAGGTATGCGGAGGTAGCACGAAAGTGACGTCACAATCACGTGACCACGCCTCGTTCAAAATTCAGAGAAATCACGACATATCGCCCAATTTCCATTAATATCTCGCGTATATCAAACAAAATCCTTTCGAATTCGTACTAGGAATATAGCTGAGGGTTCATTGTAATTGTTTATTACATATTCGCTAACAGTTGATGCCCAGAAACTTTAATTAGAGCGTTTTAATCCTCGCGAATTTATGGACCTGTCAAAATCGATCTAATAAAAGTCTCCAAACAATTCTAATATCCACAAAGAAATTCAAATAAATGTATTGAGAAGCTTCGAGAGGTCAAGAGAGACACGCAAAAATCATAAAAGTAATTATTTGGCGTATTGTTTTATAGATATTAGTATTCTTGTTTTCCTTTTATATTAAGTAATATATGCTCTCAGAGATTGCTCTGATGACGGAGTTATTTATTAGTTTAAGCAACTTAAATGAGCATTATTTCTTTCTTTTCTAAACAATTATGTTGTATAATGTGATCTGTAGTAATTAATACAAGATGTATTAATAGAATTTAAGTATTTATTTTATTCATTACAAGCAACATTACATTTTAAATTCTAAATATTGAATCTCGCCGGCGAAGGATTTTGCATTCGATTATGTTGCCAACCTAAAGGTATGGAATGTTTTTTCAACTCGCTTTAGCAGGAGTGCCATCTATTTCATATTATTGCCTCTTTTACTTAGAAAGCATCTTCCATATCTGGAGTTCCGCAAATTATTAGGAAGATCTTGTGAATATATTCGAGGTAACAATACGAGGAATATTATTTGATACGTAAGGTTATATACTATCCCATATAAAGAAAAAAATGCGATCTTCAATTCATCCACTACGCAAATCATTTTGATTTACATGCCCATGCAATATTCGTTTGATTCTCTCAAAGTATCGTGCACGTTCATAGAATTTGTGCGATTGAAATTATTGCTGTACGAGCCAGAATCGATTTTCCTGAAATGTGTCTTTCGAATGAATGCGATTTAGTTTATTAGGATACAAATAAGGAATTTCGGTTTGCTAATAATTCCATTGAGTGCCGCTCGTCACTTCCGTTAGTGTTGCTTACTCGAATGCCGACATCCGGTCTTCCATTTTCTTGTGATCATCGTTGCGTGCGATTGCGTTCTTGTTTCGTGGACGTTCATTCTTGATCTTACATACGCAGTACATTTTTAGTCGTTCAGAATCTAAATATAGAAACGTTGATTAGTCTGTACGTTGTAACATCATATTAATAGTCTTTTCGTTGATTGTAATTTGGTCTGTTGTGTGCTAATGCGTGGCATTTCAGAAAGCTCTCCGACTCGCGCAATGGCGGAGGATTTGGATGTCGAGGCTATGCTGGAAGCGCCATATAAGAAAGGGGTAAGACTTATTTTTTTTGGCTCGAATCTTCTTTCGCTGTTTGTCTCGATATTTTTCCTTTGGGCTCCCGATTTCTTTTTTGCCTTATCAATGATCTCTCCTGTCTCGACGCACGAGAGTTTTACGGTGCGTACCCACTTTCTGGGCGTACTCCATCCGTTGCGATCGAGAGAGAAAAAAAAAGAATCGTCCTTTCCTTCCTGTATATACATACATGTAGAACAAAGTACGCCCTTGTCTCTCATGCCAACTATTGATCAATACCTCCATTTTCTGTACTTATAGATGGTACGTAACATGTACCCTCGCGCTCGTAGGATGTTCGGCAGCGAGTTCCTAGAATGCACTTGAAATACGAGGTATTAAGAAAAGTCATCACTAACATCATTTTCTACTTAATTTTTTTATTTTATTTTCTCAAAGAAAATCGTAAAGTTTACTTACTTAGGATGTAGATAGATTGGCTATCTCTCACGTTTCGCACGTGTATAGGCACAGGAAAAGTGTAATATGATTTTCACCAATTTTGTGAAGGGAAAAAGAATAGGGTCGTTAGGTGCTGTTTGCCATGTGCCATGCTATTTATTTTGATCTTTTACGACTACCACAAGTCTCTTCCAATGAGTTAGGCGAATCGTACGAATCTTGAATATACAATCATTATGAATTTCATTTGATTTCGCACAATATCTGTAATGTGCATTCCCATTACATTGATTGCATACTATTGCAATAGCTATACCAATCTTCCATGCCATTAAGCTGAACAGTTATTATTTGTCAAGTTAATTTCTATGCAACAGAAGGACCTCCTCATATTTTTAGAAGTTAATACTAGTGCTAGGGTGCTAGTTTTTTAGTTCCTCCTGTTTAGCAGTTTCAGCTGCTCCATAATCTATGTATCTGTTTTATGTGATCCCGTGTCATATTTCTTTTAACAGCAATATTATACCTCTGTTATTGCTTCATATCAGAAGTGCTAGTCATTTCAAACATATATCTTACTCTACATTGGAAAAGGAATTGGGCTTATTACAATACCAAAGTGTAGCATCTTTAATGAAAGCAAAGTCGTTACTTCTAGGAAAGGAACTCCAGAAAATTGCAGATTCTCATTTTACCAGAGTGTACATGGTTTTGCAGAGAGATTTAAGAACCTATCAAACATTCATGCTAGTTTAATATCCTTGCTAAAGCCAGGTATAAAATAACAAGTGGTATTCTGATCTTATCATTTCTTATCATTATTTCGTTATCTTACCGCGATATGATGTATGATTGTACTTTTAATTATTTGAACTATTAATGTACTAATATATATTACTTATAGTAGAAGATGATTTGAAATTTCCCGAAATTACAGTTTTCGGAGAGATAAATATTTGTGTCGTTATATCGTGACGCTTACGGGAAGTTGTGTAAGAAATATTTCAATGGCTTTTTTTAATTTTAACTAAGACAAAATATTAAAATCGAACACCTAATCAAAGTAGCATGAGAAGTTGATGAGTCTCTTAACTCTTTTTTTACTGGAAACCATGTATGACTTAATAGAATCAGAATTTGTTATTATCAGTGTTTTCTTGTAAATCTCATGTATAGATGTATGAAACATGCATATGTGAGAAATGCAAAGGATATCATCTGCACAAGTAATTTCATAATATTTAGCTTTACTTCAAACAGGGAAGAATTGAATTTCATAGGCCAAAATTCCAAAATTTATCATGCCATTGAAAACAATCTTATTGCTTTATTTTTTATACAATGAATACAGCAGTTTTAAATGCAAACATTGTTCCAAAGTTAGGACAAACACTTAATCTTTAATTAATAATATTCGTGTAGTTACAACTAAACTTCTATTTAAGCATTCTATATTTTGTATAAGCTGTAAAGCAGGATATCATAAATACCAAGTAAAATTATAATCAGGCTAAAAATATATAGTGGTGATATATTTTAAGTGACTTATATGTTGTACAACTATACATAAACTATACATGTAGTATATAAAAACGTTACTTTACTTTAGATCGCTTAATACCATTTGAATTACTTCGAAGATAAATGCCTTGAATTAACGTTTAAATAATTGTAAAATTGTTTGTAGTGTCTATTCACATATATACATGCGTAATTTTTGTTATCTTTTGCTTCATTTAAATTTTGCGAAAAGTAAACATGGTGTTTACATTACGCGCGCCGTTCGTGCATTGTAGATCATTATTTTTGCATAGTATTATTAAAATGCTTTGGAAATAGTTGACTGTATAATTAAACATATCTGGTCTTTAAAATATACCACTTTATTGACTTGGCCACAAGTTCCAGATATTTACTTGGCAGCATTACATGCTGTAGTAAATACTGCTTTAATAGTTGACAAGTATTTGTTACTGTAATGTTCACAAAACATTACAGAATGATTGATTCAAGTTAAAGAACTGCATACCACAGGTGAAATGCATGGTAAACTAGCGAGCGGGATCAGATATTAATGAGCTATGCCATTATATGAGAAAATGTTTTGTGTAACACATGCAAATATATCCAAGCGCTAGTCAAGCTACTAATAATGTATATCGTAAATTAATCTAACAGGTAGAATGAAGCACTTTATATTATTGGTATGCGTTCGATATTGTTATCATCAATCACGCTTGATTGCATCAAAGTGGTATGCACACGATCGTTTTATTCGTCCGAAACATTTTCTCGACGCGGTTGAGGTCTTGTACATTGAGCCTACTCGAAGCTGCAAACGATCGTCGATCGTTGATCGTTTCTTTTCTATCGTGTGATAGTTATAACCATATTGCGTGCAGGGGTTGTAGGCTAGCAATTAGGGTTCACATCACGTGTTACATTAAAAACGTACTGTCTTTGATGAGGGCTCTCTTTTGCAGAAGAAAAAGGATGTGTGGTTGGCCATTGGTAGTTTAAGACCAAGGCATGCTCAACCCAAGATTGCAATGCTTTCCTAAAACCCGATAAAACGATTGGTAAGTTTGAGCCAGGTGCACGCGATGAAATCGCGACACTATGCTCGCCCCGTCTCTCTCTCTCTGTCTCTCTTTCTCTCTTCTCTATCTCCCCATCTCAGCCCCTCAGACCGAATAGAGTCTACCTGGAAAAGAGAAAGAGCACGAGAGTTATGCCACCGTCCAACCAGCAAATAAATCTTCGTAATATACAGTGCTCAAAGGAGAGTTGTCCACACGTTCATAAGAATTAACGGCAGATCTCCACTACAGTTATATTTTATTTCTAAACTATTGTCAATTTTTAAATTGTGAACCATGCACATTATCTACTGTTACAAGACTTACTAACGTTGAACGATTTGCTTTTTGTCCCCTTGTTCGCGCGTCCCTGCCACATCGGCTGGCTGGCATGGCATTCAACTGTTTGCTGTTCGTAGGAGCAGGACTCCTCATCCAAAGACAAGTCCTCCAAGGAGAATGGGTCTAGCCGTAAATCCTCTGGGTAAGTACTGTCGTTACATTACATTTTATCATACTTCTTAAGCGGGAACTTTATATCCTCTTACATGTTCACTTGTATTGTCTTTCACTAAACCAAAATCTGCACTATATTATGGTATTGATGCACAGTCAGCTACATCTTGTAAATAACTATGAATGATTCCTATATTAGAAACCTTCTAACATGAACCAAGTTAACCACCGGGATAACAACAAATGGCGCTTAGGTTTTTACTATTAATTTATGGCAAAAGCCGTTTGTAACTCTTTATGTTTAATCATTATCGTTAACGAAGATGTAAACCAATTTGTAATTGGTAGAAACCTAGGCTTTATGATTATCCGAATGCAAGCCATCTCAGGACCAGTATTATTTGTTAATATTGCAAGAATTCAATTAGTCAACTAGAAATTATTTACTGGAAGCTTTTACATTTAAATACACGTTTATCATCGTTAATAATCATTCGGCTTATTGCATTACGTATTTCCGACTATGTATACTATTGTGATACATTACAGTGAAGTAATGAAAATACAATTATAAATACAAAAGTTACTTTTCTTGTAACTATATGTAAAGTATTTGCTTGCACGTTCATGAAAATCTCAAAATAGTTTTCCTATCGATAATAGCTGTTTCAAGTTATATTCTCTTTGTTATAGACCCCATACAATTAGTGTAAATGCTGGTTATTTTGATAATTCCAAAGGTTAAACCTGAAGATGGTAAGTATCTAGGAAGAATATGCACAATACAGATTTATTCGTGAATCTGAAATGGATTTACAGTAAATGATGAATAACATCACGAAAATATCAAGTGGATATGCAGATAAGAGATTACCATTCTCATCCTAATAAGTGTATAGCCAATTTTCCAGTATTGTTTTATCACATGTGCAACTGTACACATTATTTGGAGTAGACATGTCAACATCTATATAATAGTTTATGTATGATTCCATTATCAAAATCGTATCTTTTCAGTATAATATGGATATAACAGTGATCTGAAGGAACTTAGTCTTTTACAATTAATATAGCTGTATGGAAATAATGGAACTTGATCATTACTTTACTGTGCCATCGTTATCTCATTCTATATACTTTGCCTGTGATACAATAACGTGACGTTTCATACAGATAATGATATCAACTATGTCGATATGTAAATAACTAGTAAAGAATCTGCCCTCTTTGAGCAAGGGTATCAACGTTTTTACAATGTTTCAGTTTCGCAACTGTAATTACAAAATCGTTTATCAGACATGAAAGTCACGATCCTGGAATGATTCGTCTATTTTGAATTCTATGCGAATTCGGATGCATTTTATTGTAGCGCGACAGCATACTCGAAGCTCTGATCATCTTACACTCTTATATTTAATAATACTTTACCGTTTTCAGGGATTTGATTTAACACAAACAGATATTCTTAGATGACATGAAATTCTGCATTTATAATGAACCGATAAAATGATATAAGTATTATATTATAACATAAATAGTTTCAATTCCTGGATACAGTTTAAAGTCACAGATTTCCACATATATTATTTTTTGAATGATGGTGCGGTTTAAACATTTGTGAATTTTATTGTCATTTCTTTTTTAGGAAAAGCAAACATCGTTCCCGCTCTCGTTCTCGGTCACGAGATCGCAGAGACAAAGATCGGCGGGAAAGAGGAGACAGGGACAGGGATCGTGATCCACACAGGGATCGCGATCGAGAGAGAGACCGCGATCGTGGTGACCGTGATCGACGGCGTAGATCAAGGTCCAGAGATCGAAGAGATCGTGACAGAGACCGAGAAGGTGGTGAAAGAGATAGAGATCGACGTGACAGAGATCGAGATAGAGACAGAAGAAGAAAAAGATCATTAACACCTATTACACTTCCCAGAGCTCGACCACCGTTTGGAAAGGGTGTCAGTCCCCTTGGAATGTAAGTGTAATGTAGTAATACTTGACGAGAACCTGTAATTTCGTGCACGTGATAAGCATAATTTTGACTCAATTTTAATATTGGCTAACGAGAAATTGATACTCCACATGATTGATATAAATGTACGGTAAACATTGGAAATAGATTATTTTACTGAAATACTTGCATAGAATTTTTTAACTCTGCTAATGGTAATATAAACTAGCCGTTCAACTTTTATCCGTCATTATCAGTTATAGACGACGGTCTGTTATTTACTCCTAGTTTATAAGTATATGTTTCAATTTCAGTAGAAATGATGAGTTAACACCAGAAGAGCGCGACGCCAGAACTGTCTTTTGTATGCAGTTAAGTCAACGTATACGTGCTCGAGATCTGGAAGAATTTTTCTCCAGTGTTGGCAAAGTTCAAGATGTTCGGCTTATCACATGTAATAAAACAAGAAGATTTAAGGGTATAGCTTACGTCGAATTTAAGGATCCAGAAAGTGTCACACTTGTAAGTTCAGTTTTGTTATCGCTATTTATTTTAAAATCATGTTCGACATTACTAGAACCTATATATTCGTACTTCTACAGGCGCTCGGATTATCCGGTCAAAAACTTCTTGGAGTCCCGATAGTAGTACAACACACGCAAGCCGAAAAAAATCGGATGGGTAATTCTATGCCAAATTTAATGCCAAAAGGACAAACGGGACCCATGAGATTATACGTCGGATCTCTTCACTTCAACATCACAGAAGACATGCTTCGGGGTATATTTGAACCATTTGGAAAAATTGACAACATTCAATTAATTATGGATCCAGAAACGGGGCGGAGCAAAGGATATGGATTTTTAACAGTAAGATTCCGTTTAATTGATTTCGTTTTATCATGTTCTCGCAAAATCATGCAGGTTGATTCATATTTTGTTATACCTACAGTTCAGAAATGCAGATGATGCAAAGAAAGCCTTGGAACAATTAAACGGATTTGAACTTGCTGGGAGACCAATGAAAGTTGGTAATGTAACAGAGCGCACAGATTTAATACAAGGACCTTCTCTCCTTGACACAGACGAATTGGATCGAAGTGGAATTGATCTTGGAGCTACTGGAAGGTACATAAAAATTCGGTTAACAACTCAATGTCTCAAAGTCATGAGGAGTTTTCGTAAATATCAATTTATTGCGTGTTTTTAGGCTGCAGCTGATGTTCAAGTTGGCAGAAGGAACTGGTTTGGAAATTCCTCCAGCAGCTGCAAATGCATTGAACATGGCCCCTGTAATGGCACAACCACAACCACCACCACAAGCTGCTCCTCCAATCGCAACACAGTGTTTCATGTTATCGAATATGTTCGATCCACAAAAGTGAGTTTTCAAGTTTAATTAACGATTCATTAACGATTAATTAATAGGACATAGGACAGTAGCATATTTTAGTAGACCTGGTGTTATGTCTTCTATACTTGCACCGGGGGAACGTATATGCTAAATAAAAATATGTTATCCCATTAGAATCGCTTCACATGTGTATGTGTCGTCGCGACGTGGTGGTAACTTGACATTTTTTCATAGTTTTTATTTATATATCACCTGGCTCCTGTTTCCTTTGAAGCCGTAATCCAACTGTATTTCAAAATAGATTGCTGTTAGATTATGATACGCGTGCAATATATAGAATGTACTTATATGTTCGTGTCAAATCTGTTTCAGTGAGACGAATCCAAATTGGGCGAAAGAGATTCGTGACGATGTTATTGAAGAATGTAATAAACATGGTGGTGTATTGCATGTATATGTGGACCAAGCATCACCTCAGGGGAACGTTTACGTGAAATGTCCGTCAATAGCTACAGCAGTTGCGGCTGTAAATTCGTTACACGGTCGTTGGTTTGCGGGTCGTGTAATTACTGCAGCTTATGTACCAGTCGTAAATTATCACTCGTTATTCCCGGATGCGATGACTGCTCTGCAATTATTAGTCCCAAGTGCACCACGAAGAGGAATGTGATCTTGAGTAACGCAGAAGCAAGTCGCAAATGTATAAATTCTTGTAGTATTACGTTTTTTCTTACTGATAATTAGAAGACCTTTTGTTACTGTAGGAAATTTACGAGAGCAATCGTTTAATCGTTGTTTGAAGTTGTAAATCTAACAGGTCGTCGTACAACATGGAGCTGCAAACATACGCGTATCTTAGTTCGCTCTATAGGCAGCATATATTACCGTCTTTTTTTACCCGCAAAATTACTTTTATGACTAATGTGATATAATTCAACTACTAAAGATTTCGTGAATTTTTCTCACAGTGTATGTGTCAGTGATTAATATTTACTCGGCACACAAGTGTTAAGGAAATGGTCATTTATGTATTACAGACTTACAGACCAGTGCGTGATAGCACGGAGATGATCACTACTTCACTAATTAATGCTTGATTGTACTACACGTAAAACATCGATTAATTTCCTTTGGTAATTATGTTTTATATTATTTATTAAAACAGTACGATTGTTTGTTAGTATTACGTGTATCCACGTATCGTTGCGCTTTAAAGTAATGTATGAATTCAATTTCTGAATTAAATTTTAGTTACATAGGGTTAAACAGTCACTACGGTTTTGTAATATATGCAGAACAAAAGTAAATAGTAACACTATGCTACGCATAGTACACGTACATTATGAAATGTTCTTTATAAGCCTACAATAACTATAGCAGATCTTGTGACAGAGAATTTCTCTATGAAGAAAAAAAGCATAGATTTGTTACACTATTACGGGAGACATGTAGGAAAACGTACAGGGGAAGAGGTCTGCACAGTGTCATACATAATTATTTCAAAATGTACGTACCAGTTCTTTAAATATAATCCGTCGTTGCGAGGCACTAACTTATCGTACACAAACCTGTCATTCACATCTCTAATAATACGTGATATTAAATAATGGCCTTACAGTCATAGGGTAGGTCATTTCTGGTCGCTAGCTGAGTATTTTAACGGTTAGTTTCCAAATGGTTCATATAACGATTTTAATACAAAGGCCAGTTAGAAATTCCTTTAGTTTGTACTGGGAACTGTTCGTAATATAAATGTAAACATTTGAAAAATTATATCTGTGAATACTTCGAAGTTCATAACCGTTCCATGTAGACACAGATTTTGAGACGAATCCCCAAATATTTTTAGTAGTTGCACGCGAGGTGCTACCATTCTCATATAGCTATATCCTATGTACAAAAGAGAATTAGGATAACGTTTACAGGCTATACATATGTTATTTCTGCAGACCTCTCTTTACAATGAACCCAATACCCTACTCTGTATATAAACTTTGTAAATTAACACCAATTATCTCTAGACACGATGATAGTTTAATGTAACTTCATATTATCGAAACATGGATGTATACTTTGATGATTATAAATGAAATTTATGTGATAAATAACATCAGGGCTGTTCTAGAACACGAAACGAAGTGTGCAAACAGTACATCCCCGAATGTTTGTTTGTGAAGAGATGTCAATTTCTTTGTATTTCCAGTTACGCTTCCTTGTTCTAGAATGGAACATGAGTTTATCGTTTCACCCCTTTCTGCATGTATCTGAATTAAACCAAAAAAATGCTATTTCTAAATTGCTTCAAGTACATTCTCTTATGTAGATTTTATACAAACTCAATAAACTGATGTTATAATTTAATGATATTCTTGAACTCGTCGCGTTTTCGTAATTAAAAGAACTGTGAATGTCGTAACTAAGGAATACACTGTAAGTACGATGTTAGGTGTTTTTGCAAGGAGAAAGTAATAAAAAGAAGGTATAGATGTGATTCATACTGTTTATTTCGACCATCGTAAATCAGCACATAAAGAAATATGATCGCTTGGAAACACAACTGATGGTAATCCATAATGTAGACAGACTTCTTCATTACTCGGCATTGGAATTACTTGCGCAACTTCCAAATTATCATTTTGATAGAATATGTAGTCTAAGCAGCCGGAAAAGCCAGGTGTATAATTAGTATATTCTGGAGTGCCACATGCACTGGACAAAGGAATATCTTGCTTTAAGCATACATTTTCCACAGCTTCCTCGGCATCTAAACAATTACCATATAAATGCATTCACTGTGTTAAACATTATCCTAATATATTTCTGCAATGGACTTTAAACTTACTGCTCTTCCAATCAATACAAGTTTCAGGTACAAAATTCTGTGTTAGGAGCTGATAAATTCCACATTCCGGAACGGTATTAAAGTCTCCGCAAAATATAATACTTACATTGCAGTCTGGATTCTGAAAGATTAACATTATTTTATGGAAATCATTATTTTTCGTTGTCAGAAGTACCTTCTTTTATACTGAAAAATACCTTCTCCTTTGTCTCCTTAGCAATTTTTTCTAAATAAATCGCTGCATAATAAGCTTGCAATAATCGTATATGATCCGCGTCGGGATGAAAATATAAATGTATGTTTCCGATGATCAAAATTTCCAATGGATTTTCTTTAGATCGTATCGTTGTCGCCTATAAAGTTTTTTACGATTAATCGTATAGCGGAAAAGTGACATTTCTTAAAAATATTGTTTATCGTTTCACATTACCTGTACAGTTGTACTCCTGTTTGTAAAACGTAGTCTCATTTTTTCATTTACGATTTGTGTCCAAACACTTTGGAACTCTTCAAGGTCGGTACTTTGCGATATAACGCTATTTTGGAAGGATATTTTCTCAAATCTTTCCCGATTAAAAAACATGGCTAAACCCTCGCGAAGTTCATTTTTTGTATTATATACACCATCATAATTCAAAGTGGAAAGAGTAGTTAGCAAATCATGTTCATAGATTTTAGAGTCTACTTCTTGGAGGCATATTATATCAGCATTATATCCTACAAATATGTTTATTACCAATTATTATTATTTGCTGCAGTGTTATTCATGTTTTTTACAATTTATATTGTATTTGTACATCCTGGAAAGGTTTTCTTCCTTGACATACCTATTAATTCTTTTAGTATAAGCTGTTTTCGGTAGTCCATATTTAGAGCATATTCAGGGCAATAGGGAAATAGAACATCTTTGGAATAGTCAGATGTGGTATACGTATCAGCCAATATATTATAACTCACTACTCTGAAACTATAGTCTGCATTTTTCAAATCTAGTCAATAAATTATTTGGACATGATAAAAGAATCTAAGAAGGTCTCTTTGAAAAATTAAAGTAAATTTTTATAGAAAAATTTGCAGGAAGCATTATTTGATGCAGAGGTAACTGAATAAAAGTATACAGTCTATAAATTGTATTAGATTTCTCCTGTTATTTTGAATATGTTTGGTTGTTAGAATATGTAGGTCTATTTTATAAATGTCTTCAACTGAAAGATGTACCTCTTGCCTGATAATTTGTCTCTAGTAAAGGCATGTCTGGTTTCAAATGGACATGGTCCAGGACCAGCAGATACAGGCCCCTCTGACTCCACTTCCGTAACAGGTCCAGTATCTGTATCATTTCTTGGAATACACGATACTTTCAATCTGCATCCAATATTGGAAATATCAGGTAAATATATGTAACCATCCCCTACATGCTCCCACTTACTTGCTCCCTTCTGAGCATCATTCCATTTATACCACTTAAAGATAGATTTTTCCCTGTCAGTAAATGATGCTTCAAACTTTGCAGGATAAGTTGGAAAGCCAACTAACATACTGGCTGGTAATGCAATACGCGTAACGGTTGGTACATTTATTTTGAATAAATACTCTTCATCAAGAACGATCAATCTCAATTCAGATGGATTGTCGAGGAAAACCTTGCAAGGTAATTCACCGTCGAGCTTCAAGTTATTCTTAAGAATTTTAATTTTGTTGTTCTCGACATTGTCCACTATTTCGGGTATAACTTCTTTCTTCTTTCGTTGTTTCTTCACTAAAAGTTTCGCTATTCTTGCGTCTATTTTACTAAGGAAATTTTGTATTGGTTCGTTCGCGCGTCTGGCAAAATTGAATTGTCGGTCTATATTCATTTCTGGATTCACGTAACGAAATGAAATTGAAAAATCATTACTGCCTTCATTGTGTTCTATCAGTGCCTCGTTCATGTTTAACAAAATTCTTGGTTGCGCGTAATTCTTGTATAAAAAAGGCCTGACTCTTGTGATCGGTGTAATCGAGGTTAAAAAATCAATCCGCGTGTACAACGTCCGATTAAGAATTTTCGACATTATACGCCATCAACTACACATTCACCCATCCAGTTATAGTAATTTAAATTCGAATAATGTATCTATTTTAAATATATTTGCTAACAGACATAATGTCTTTTGCACCACATGTTCAACATATTTTCTTTGACGCATTGCATAGGGGTCGTAAACATCGTGAAAATTTCTTTGAAATTGTTCGCGCGATGGTTCTTTAATCTGCTATCCTTTCTCATATTGTTACATATCGAAAGTGACTGTTTAACAAAATACATAATTTGTTAATTCTGTTATTGAAACATTGTGCCCTAAGCTATATAACGTTTGACATATTAGTTAACTCTCAGGTAGTAATTATTGTAAACATATACTCATGCAGTAAATGTAACCGAGTTTATTAACATAATAGAGGCCGAATAATAATTAGAATGGTACAATCTGATATAAATGAATATTTATATTTCTCAGGTATAGTAATTCTGACATGTAGTAACAAAATTTTCTAATTTATAACAATTCTAAGGTATATAATAATAACATTCTCCTAAGGTAATCGTTTCGCGCTCATTTGTGTTGCGCACGCAGCTTACGCGTGCGCGAGTAACTGCGCAGAGGTTCATAACTCGTCCGAATCATTGTGTAGTGAAACGTGCAGTGTGGTGCTTCGTTCAACCGGCTTGTCTTCATTTTTTTCTTTTTTAATCTTTAATTAATGCATCCTAATTACTGTTGAACTTAATAATAGTATCTAATATGCCAGTCGTATAGTTTTATAATATTAAATAGTGTTGTAATCTCAATCTTTCATAACTTTTCGCACTTTGTAAGCACCATGGCTTTGGGTCTTCATTGCACACCGTTCAATTTGGGTACGTACCATTTATAGTTTCAAATATCTCAGCCAAATCATTCATATTTATAGATTTAATAATATATTTGTCAAATACTATACTGCAGAATACAATTTATCATTTAGCACAATAGCTAGAAGAAAATACGGCTTATATTCTTAACACATTGCACAGCATATATTTTATTGTTAACTACAATCATTATTCCGCCATTTTTTACGTCGAATATTTCTAAGCTTCTTACAGTAAAGAAAGTAATTCTTGATACTTACAGTATCATGAATTACTGTTTTCGATACTTATGATATTCCGATACTTAATAATTATTGTGTAGAAAGTAATAATGCTTCTTGATTTGAAAGTAAAAAATGCGAAATATCTCGTCATCTATTCGCCCCTCATAAAGAAATGTATTAAAGCAACAGGCTTGCCACCTAATTTTCGCTGCCGACAAATTTATCTGTCCTTAAGAACAATTCAATTTTAATAACTTATCTTTAGTATTGTATATACTGTATCAATATTTTCACTGACTTACTGGAAGGCCGAATTTTAATTTGTAAGATTGATCAATTCTGCGAAATTCGAAACATTTGAATTACAGCTAATTATTTTCTATTACAGATTCTTCTTGCAAATTGCCTCGAGAAATACTACCGGGCAATCTACTGACTAATTTACTGGACAATCTAATCATCGTCATCAACATGGTTCTCAACATAATCAACATTAGTATAATTACACACGATGTGCTTAGGGAAATCGGAAAACACCGGTTGGTGAGTCACAAGTTTAATTATTTCTTAAAATATTTTTAAACAGGATTGAATATGTGTGTGTGTTTATATAATTTTATATCGACTATATCAATGTCATTCTTGTTGTTGGAAAACAATATTTGAGTATATCATTTCCCAACATTATTTAATGTATCCGGAAATCCAAGAATAATCTGTAGAATATTTTTAAAGTTAAATCATTTCAGAAATTGCATATAGATTTTACTAGAAGTATTATTACACAAGTCAAAGTATATTTTTGCCATTCATTCATTTGTTTACAATTAAAGCCATCCATATAAATATATGTAAAGTATAAAGTCATTTTGAAGAAGCTTTAAACAATAATTTTTTAAATTAAGCACTTTTTAAAATTATTTTCTTCTTGAAGCTTTTAATGACATCCATCAGCAGGTTTTACTGCTTCAACACGTTCGGTTTTAATATCTTTATTGTTATCTACGTTTTCAATGTTTTCAACATTTTCAATATTGTCAACCTTCACTATAATTTCAGTTTGTTTCAATGTTTCCGTTTTCGCCGGTTCGTTCATTTCCGTTTTCTCTGTTTTTATTGTCTTTTCTGTTTTCCTTTCAGCATCCTTAAGACTTTTCTTTTTCATCATTTTTTTAGGTGTAGGATATTTATCTTTTGCAGGCTGCACTGGTGGTTGCTTTTTAACTACCTTTAACGATACATTAATTCCACATAAATGAAAATAGTTTTACCAAATATGTTTCGGGACACCTCATCCCTAACAATATAATAGAACAATTAGTAACAAAATTTAATTAGAGACAGAAGAAAGATTTTTAACATTCGTTCGCGAGATCTTTAAATGTATAACTTACCATTCGTCGTAATATTTTTTTCGCTCTAATTTGAGTAGCTAGTAAATTGTCCCACTGCTTCTTCTCTTGCCACCATATTCGTTGATATTCGTTTGTTAATAATTGTTCTATGCAAGGACGTAGTTCTCTATAAATAATTTCATATGGAAATATAAATCCAACTCGAATTCCAGCTTGCTTAACATCATTATATATTGCATAAAATATGTATTGCTTAATATAAATATAAGTATACATCAGAATATAAGCAAAGACGCGTGACTATCGTAAGTATGGACCTAAAATGATAACGATGATAAAATATTTTTATGTGATATGTGATAATACCGTTCATAGGATGGTATGAATGCCTTGAACGTTGTAAATCTTGAAGAAATAATGTTGTCGGGAGTTTTGCAAGGCACTGCCGGTTTCCACGTTCTAAATTTTCGATCCTCCATCGCTGTATTCATTTTTAACAATTCTCTTTCGTTACAATGCAAACTTCTTCTTGTTGGTTAACTAAATTCGACTGATGGACTGTTAACCCTAAATTAGAATGAATAGCGTAAAAAAACGAGTGAATATCGGAAATAAATGAAACAGGAAAAATGCAACACGTGGAATGCCTCGTGTTATTTAACACATTATCAAACTATGAAATTATTTATTTAAGGCATTAATCGAGCTTGCTATTAATGCGTACGAATTATTTGTTATCTGAATATGAGACAGTTTTTGACCAAAACAATTTTTAAACCACTTCTGTTGACCCAAAATCATCCTAGAATATGTTCATACATCATTTACCATCGATTTGGATGGTCTAGGATCGATTTTGGAGTCTTTTAATTTTTTAGAATTTTTGAAGGTATACCCCTTCACATTTTTTCGACTTAGTTTCGACCCATTTTTGACCAATAAAAATTTTTTAATCACTTCTTTCGACCAGAAATCGTCCTAGAATATGTTTATACATCACCCACCATCGATTTGGGTCGTTTAGAAGTGATTTTGGCGACTTTTCATTTTTGACAATTTTTGAAGGTATACCCCTTCACATTTTTTCGATTTGGGTTCGACCCATTTTTGACCAATACAAATTTTTTAACCACTTCTTTCGACCAGAAATCGTCCTAGAATATGTTTATACATCATATAGCATCGATTTGGGCCATCTAGAATTTATTTTGGCGACTTTCAATTTTTGACAATTTTTGAAGGTATACCCCTTCACATTTTTGCGATTTGGGTTCGACCCATTTTTGACCAATAAAAATTTTTTAACCGCTTCTTTCGACCAGAAATCGTCCTAGAATATGTTTATACATCACCCACCATCGATTTGGGTCGTTTAGAAGTGATTTTGGCGACTTTTCATTTTTGACAATTTTTGAAGGTATACCCCTTCACATTTTTTCGACTTGGATTTGACCTATTTTTGGCCAATAAAAATTTTTTAACCGCTTCTTTCGACCAGAAATCGTCCTAGAATATGTTTATACATCACCCACCATCGATTTGGGTCGTTTAGAAGTGATTTTGGCGACTTTTCATTTTTGACAATTTTTGAAGGTATACCCCTTCACATTTTTTCGATTTGGGTTCGACCCATTTTTGACCAATACAAATTTTTTAACCACTTCTTTCGACCAGAAATCGTCCTAGAATATGTTTATACATCATATAGCATCGATTTGGGCCATCTAGAATTTATTTTGGCGACTTTCAATTTTTGACAATTTTTGAAGGTATACCCCTTCACATTTTTGCGATTTGGGTTCGACCCATTTTTGACCAATAAAAATTTTTTAACCGCTTCTTTCGACCAGAAATCGTCCTAGAATATGTTTATACATCACCCACCATCGATTTGGGTCGTTTAGAAGTGATTTTGGCGACTTTTCATTTTTGACAATTTTTGAAGGTATACCCCTTCACATTTTTTCGATTTGGGTTCGACCCATTTTTGACCAATACAAATTTTTTAACCACTTCTTTCGGCCAGAAATCGTCCTAGAATATGTTTATACATCATATACCATCGATTTGGACCATCTAGGAGCGATTTTGGCGACTTTTAATTTTTGACAATTTTTGAAGGTATACCCCTTCACATTTTTGCGATTTTGGGTCGACCCATTTTTTGACCAAAACAATTTTTAAACCACTTGTTTCGAGCAAAAATCATCCTAGAACATTATTAGGTGTCATATACCATAGATTTGAACTACTTAGGAGCATAATTAGCGACTTTGATTTTTTAGAAAGATTTGATTTCTTTTCATTTCTTCGCCCCAACGAAATGTTTTGCATTAATTAAATAAGAAGTTTTTCGTGAACCCAATATATTTCGTGTTAAATTATAATGAGTCCTTCACAAGTTTTCTGAAGTTGACCGTTACCTCGGCTATCAACTAATTCACTAATAAAAATACAGTTTTATTATTGCTTTTAATACGTGGCCCTAAACCGGTGATTCTATATTCAAATGTATGCGGACATTTTGAACCTTCCGAAAACAGGATTCTACTTTAAATCTAAAATTCGCAAGTACCGTAACCCAGGTCTCATAGATCTAGAATTTTGTTAAATCTCGATCTAAAAGGTGTAGATGTGCGATGAATATAAAAAACAAATGGGACATGTTAGAAATTTGCTTCCAAAAATGGCGAAACTAATTAGGACGTAATACAAACCTTCATAAACGAGAAGCAGATAAAATCTAATTTCGAAATATTTCTAACGATCTCGTTGCCCATCGTCATTATTATTCTCGTCCTTAAAAACGAACGATAATTGGACAAAGGGATAGAATGTAATATTTTCGGATTTGAAATCCCAAATCTTGCTCGAAATCAACGCTTCCATATTTTAAGTCCGTCAATCATAAATAAAGCAAGAAGATCGCTTAATCACGAAATTGGTGATATCGCGTTCTTCAGGAAACGCATCTCACGGTGTGTGATTTCCAATAATTCCGAAGATTGCGTACAATCTTCGATCGATCAGATCGAATCACTTAAACTAGTAGAAATTGGTAAGTCCGTAAAAAAATATCGATACAAATCTCTTGATACAATGGCCGCACTTTCTTTTCCTGGAGAAGGTCTACGTTCTTTGATCCATCGGCTTTCCCTCGTTCCTTCAATTCTGTCAATTCTGCCTCATCCAGGGATTCAATTGTCCACGATAAGCAATTAAATCTTGGCCGGAGTTAATCGAAACCGACCTATTTATCGGCGGTGGATTGCAATGATTAGAGATACACGTTCCGCGCTTAAATTAATTGCGAATTGGTTCTCCGTTGCTCTCGAGGCCCTCGTTAAGTTTCTGCGAATCGAGATTAGAAAAATGGCCGATTTCGCTGTCGGCGGTGTTCCACCATTGATATTTCAACTTTAGTTCAAAGCCACGGGCGGTTCTTAGATTTATATCAAAAGGAGATCATAATTCCTAATTATTTCTAATGTTCTTCGAGGAAGGCATTATTTTGCAGTAAATTGGCAATAATATTTTATTCATCTTCTACTTCACAGTACTGGTTCCAAGTATCATGGCAAGCAATATTGCTAAAATTCTTTTACCTGGTGCAATATTGCAATAAAAAATACGTGTATATCTGACAAACCAATTAAGTAGTCGCATGATAATTATCGCATTTTCGTTTATTCTATTAGTGGTGGAAATGTAAATAAATTATAACGGGTCAAATACTATTGAATTCCAAAAATAGCTGATAGAAATCTCGACAGTTTTTATTACTGGTTATAAACCGCTATAAATATGACTGATTACCAGTGCGATCGGGAACTCGATTATAATTTCCGAAAATTCACTTACATAGATCCACAGATTCTGCTGAATCTCGAGTTTCAAATTTATTCTACCGAGAATTCATTTCTGGCAAAATTGATATAGCGATAAAAAACGTATTCATATATTATCTTATAAGTATGGTGCTACTTATGAGTGATTAATTACCTTTGCCGCTTATCCATTTCGGAAAGCTAAATTTGACTATTAGCCACGAAAAGCATAACTTTAGATCTGTAACTCGAATGTATAAACAGATAAGCTTAAGAATTTATGAATCACACGATCAAACATTAGAGTTCTTATCCGCAGATATTCATACGTGAAACACGCGTATATTCAATGATAAGTTATTTAACATTTCACTATTACGCAAGGAATAAATTATGTTCGCGCACTAGTGTCGTGCAGTTATTATTGTAATTCTAGAATTACATACCTTTGCCGTGGACTTACCATTGTAATTCTAGAAAAGGCGGATCCTTATGTAAGGTTTGCCGTGGTTTCTGTAGCCCTTAAAAATACTTGCGGGATGCGTTTTTCAGTGGAGTTTGTTACGGGGACTTAAGGATAAGAAAGTCAAGTTTCCATTGAATTTTCTCAAATAATACATTCTCGTTTATATTGATATTAAAGAGCAACAACATCATACTTCCTTCTATGAAAATCATAGATTCAAAATCATAACATCAAATATTTTTTAAGAATATTATTGGGTACCCCCTGTGGGCCGGGGGTAGAATTGGCCCACAGTATCCCCTGCTTGTCGTACAAGGCGACTAATAGGGGTTGGAAGTTAGGGGTGTGATTTTGAGCTTCAGTATTGCTTCGGTTTCTTTCATTAAATAGATTTTGGCTATTTGGTTTTTCATTCGACGAACGAATTATTATTTATTATTAACTTCGTTGGCATCGTATCACGATATGTTCGATATTTAATTTCTTTTCACATATCTCGCAAAATCTAGGATCTTCTTTTGTAATTACATTCGCGTGGATGAACCGTACGTGGCCAATGCTTAATCTGAATATCGTTACTCGAGTTTTTCCTGTGCATGGCGATGTTTTCCGCGTACATATACTTTATTTCAGAAAATAGTCTTGTTTGCGCGGCAACATAAAGAATTTGATAGTCGGCACGCGTTCTCTTCGTTGACTACGTCGTGTTTGTTCGACCAGTTAATGGCAGTGTGGACCTGACTCGAATATTCAGTATGTGCGAAATGGACAATAACGCGTCGCGACTGTTCTCGCGAGCTTTCATCTTGTATAAAGTCTCATTATGTTTCCTGGTACCTTTGTTGTCATTCTCGCGCTTTTAATGGCGATTGTTATCCAGCCATTCCATATAAAGAGGATACAGAAGGTGGACGGTGAAACGGAATTCCGAATTAGCTTCATTAGTATTGTTTGCATATGCAAGCTGGGATTCCGGCAAACTACTTCGGTTCGGATTATCCGTCTCGTTCATGCAGATTATGTACTTTCGAAGAGGTATCTATTTGGGAGACACGTTTCGAAACTGTTGACCGAGGTGAAATTAATTTCAATGAACCGCGCGTGTGAATACAAATTACTGGATATGAAATACTTGGAATTAACATCCCCCGGGTCTATCGCAATCTGTGCGGATTTTCTAATTAATTAATAATCAGAAGGATTACCTATTAAATCATGCTGAACATAGAATCATCCGAGTGAGTTAAGATAATGTTAACTTTCATTTGTAAATTGTAATTCCAAACATTTTTTATAAACTCTAAGCTTTAAATAGAGCATAAAATTTCGAGGTTGCAATTGATTAGCTTCCGGAATCCGCCGAATCTATCTACGAAACTAGTCAGAGTGTAAGTGATCGGTGATGATTAACGGTGATAATTGATTTGCTTCATAATGCAGTCTGACACACGCGTATTAGCAGTCTGCAGGGTTAATGCGTGGATTAAAGTGGAAACAGTCTCGAGATAGTGTTTGCACAATAACCAGTCTGGAAAACGTTCTCCGTTGGCGATAATGGTTTTAGTAATGTCTACCTGCACGCCGCAATAAACGTGTGTACTTTAAAATCCATCGGCACGAGATGACTACGAATAAATAGTTGCCATCGATGACTACGAAAACTTCGTACAAATCTTTGTTCAGAACATCGAAATTGTTCAAAACGCATTCAACAGTACCACAGGATATCCACGTATAATCAGTTAATATTTAAACATAAACTTTAATGTTATTTCTATTTACTAAATCCATTGGTTTACCTTTGTACATTGTGCAAAGTAGTGATTATTTCTTAATAGAAGGAAATAATATGCAAATCATTCTTACAATGCTAAGACCGCACATGTTGGAAAGTAAAGATTTACGGCTTGCTATCGCCGAAGATTACTTCCTCGTATTTTAAGTGGAAACTGGAAGAATATTAATTTGACATTGTAGAAACTTTTGTTGGTACTTTAACAAGGATATTTGTCATGACGACGGTTGGCAAAGATATGGAAGTGGTTATTAATCAGAAAATAATTATATAAAGCAAGTTGCAATAGCTACGTTAAGGAGCATTTATGTTACATAAAAGAGTGAATTGTGTTAAGTCGTAATCGGAGCAGGGCCTGATCAATTTCCCGGTTTCCTTTACCTGGTCGAAGGACTTTGATTCGGAAGCGACGAGTAGTTTCGTTCGTTTAATTATCAGGACCCTGATAAGGTATTCGCCGAAGTACATGTAAGTAGCAAAGTAAGGTGATGCTTTCACTCCAGATCAGTACTCTTATGCGTCTCATGTTACGAGGTGAGAATCGTAAATTCAATTGGTGTGTTAAGAAGCTTTAATGCTGTTCGTTTAAGGATCCGTTGACTTTTCAACGGACCCCTTTTCTACACTTAAATGTCTGACTTAATGACATCTAAAACAGGAGCTTCTAACAGACTTCCAACGGATTGGAACTTTCTTCTTACAAGGAACACCGAGAAATGATTTTTCTTGGTCTTTCATTTATTCCACAGTCATTCGGGACTTTTTCTTGTACTTCCATTGGCACAGAATATTTAAGAGATATGATATGAGAATGATATATTAGCGGATGCGTTTCCTGGAAGTCTTCCCGGGTGAAAAATATATGACATTTTATTTCCATCCATGCAAGACGCGTATAAATGTCAATGCTGCAGGCATGATAATTTTCAATTAAAATAGATATCACATTCAATGTAAAGGAATACGAAATGTCAGTGTTAAAATAGAAGATGACAGCGCCAACAGTCCATTTAATATTCTCGGGATTACGAGGTAAACATAGCCACGAGATACGAGTGAAGTCATTTGCAAAGATTATTGTTGGATATCCGTCAATTTTCGTGCAAACTGTGAAAGAGGTAAGATCCTCTAAATATAATAATATCATACTACATGGTAATATCCTTAATTATCTGGGTTAACTAGCTCGAATAATAAATTGCTTTAAAG
Organism: Nysson spinosus; assembly: GCA_910591585.2. Classification (NCBI taxonomy): domain Eukaryota; kingdom Metazoa; phylum Arthropoda; class Insecta; order Hymenoptera; family Crabronidae; genus Nysson; species Nysson spinosus. Next base: position 4,862,090 of record OU342847.1, read on the forward strand.
GGCATGTTGCAAACGTTAAAATGAATATTACGAAGATGAAGAATCGAACGTTCGACTCGCGAATATTGATTTACATAATAAAACTGCGAGGTGATTGACATCATCGCATAGGAAAGCATTAGAAAGTAATTGCGGAATGGTTAGTTATAACACTGTCTAAATGGCACGAGTTGTAATCAATTTAATGCAAATGAGACAAACGAACATTTATTCTTCAACCTGCCTCGTCTAATTCCATCCCTACGGTACTAATGGTTTTTAATCCCAGGAAACGGTTTATTGAAATACGAACTTTTAGTAACAAAGTCGTATCCAATCGTGATAAATCCAATCGGCAGTTCATCAGGAACGGAATTTCCGCCGAAAGAATGATTTACAACCATTAGCATTGTATCCTCCAATCGTGAACGTCTATTAGACCTTTCCGATAGGTGTACAGGTGTGAGGCAGTCTGGACGTAAGATCTGATAAAAATTGGTACGGTATATTTTAGCGACAGATAGTATACCGTTAGACATTTGTTGCGTAACCCTATCCGACGAGTGTTTACCTAAAGGCATTATGCTTCGTAGTTAATGGAATACGTGTAAGTTAGTTGATCTTTGTGAGGTCACTTGGGTCTTCTTCGGGAGCCGGCAACTAATATTAACGCCATATAGAACCAGTTAACTTTCGAACTTAAGTAGCCAGGATTGACTCTACGCAACTTGTGATTAAGCTCTGACCTATCCGACTTTTAACATGACTTTTAATAGACTTTTCGTTGGGAGCTGTTAGTTCAATCTGCGAAGGATGACTCCTTGGTTAGTTAAGACTTTCGAAGGATGATCCCGTGGAAAAATGAATTAGCTGCTCCTCGCGCTATCGGTTCGCTGATCTCGCGCTTCGGACGTAACAGGTGGCTCATACTAGTTTCTTATCCCGGGAAAGTTTCAATCTTGTTATCAACAAGATAATTGACTGGTTGATGCCATTTTTGTATCGTTTATGTTGCTGTTTACATCGCGTTCTAATAAGGTTTTGTTTCGCACCGTTTGAAATTAGTTGTTTATTTTTTTTTTATGCATTATCATGTATGGCTATTGAAACAGAAGCGAGCAAAATGTTTCTGGACTTAAATCTCGTTACTCTGCTTTGGAAAGCAAAATAATATGTTAAACACGATGAATATCGTATTTACCTATAAAACGAAAGTTTATTGATAACGGCTCTACCTTTTAATGATATCATAATTTAGTTTTATAGGATTTGCAAATCAGTCTTGCTTTCCCTTTCTAGAGCAGAGATGAAAGGACATTTGTCGTGGAGCTTTTTTGCGCCGCTTTAAATTACAGAAACATGTCGGGATTAATTGAATTCTATAATCAATTTAATATTAATATTTTCAGTATTAAATAAAATTTGTATAGAAGACAAAAAGCTATAATATTTCAAACAGTTTATGATTTACTGCCTTCTGCGTATACCAAATGGGAGTATGCGGACGATTAATAATTAAAAACTCGAGTATAATTAAACATGCCCATCACTTCCGTATATTTATGTTCCTTTCTAACTCTCTAATTTCTTCTACGCAGCCTTTTCTCCGAGATTAAGTAAATTCGATGCATAAACATTAATCCTGATGCAGACCTCGGCTATAATCTAAAAGATAAATCCTTGTAAAATATAGGCATCGGTTTACTTATAATAATACTCCTTTCTAATTCCCGAATTGCTCTTGTTTGCCTTTTTCACTATTAGGTAATCTGCACACGGTTTTTCATACACAAAACTCGTACGGGGAGTCGCTCGTATACCGAGATTATAATTATAAATCATGAAGATAATACACTTGATAACTAGAAGTTAACGCACCCTTCCTGCGATGAATAACTCCCGACATTTCTATCCCTTTCACAATGCCCCGAATATAGAAAGGGGTATCAGCTTGTTCATTTATCATCAGTCGCATAGATAATGTATTATTTCCTAGGTTCCATATACTTGCGCAAAATTGAAAGTTAGGAAAAAAACTACCTTTCACAATCAAATCCTTTCTGCCTTTTCAGAATACATTTCTTGTAAAGATTAATGTAAATATATAGATAATACTTGAAAAAAGTTACTTAAATTACATCCAGCTTATCAAAAGCGTTCATCTCGAAAGGCAGTCCTCCTTTCTTCCATACATACTTAAAACACATTCAGTTTTATAGAAAAATCAAGAAGTCATAACTGCTCACAGTCGCTTCGCAATAAGCAGAATCACTAAACAGTTCAAAAAACAATCTCAACGACATCCAATCGATGAATCATTAATCTTGAAACCCGTGCTTTCTTTTCTATCCGTCTCCATACAATAACTGCATTTCTCTCGTTACACATTCGCGATATCGAAAGGTCTCCAAACGTCTCAATAGAAACCTTCGGGTTACAGCGGACCTGCATAACACGGTGGTCCACAATGAATTCACGAGGAATAGCATAGCCTTTCTAATTTTTCGGGTTTCATTCCCTTTTCATCCTTTTCCCGCATTAATCATGCGGCAGAGTGAAGGAGCATTCGAGGGAGCATTCGAAGGAGCAGTCGTCAGTGACTCGTGATCCCAGATAGCCGTGCACTTCCTCGTGAATCTAAGAGCACGATCAGGTAGATAGCCGTGTACAAGGGGGGATAGAAGACCGACATGGGAGGAGCTCCTTGGAGTTCTCTCTCCGTGGAGAGATTGCAAGGAGCAGAGGTGGTCTCTGCTCACCTGAGCGTTTCAGGTGGCAGTTGCCCTGCTGAGTCGCTCAGCGACGGGTATCTCGTAGACACCGCGGTCCAGAGAATCTCGTCTGATTTCCAAACCGAGTTTTGGATCTATCTTAAATGGTTACTCTTTATTTTCACGATTAATCTTCTCTCTTTACTCATCCACGAGCTACGTGGAGTATACTTTCTTCGTATGTCCAGCCATTCGATGATTATACTTCGATGCATTCTTATAACACATTATTCTTAGAGTGTTAACGGGCCACCATTGTTTTACCTGATCGATCTCGATCGAAATGGTGATTGTATTGTTAGGAAGCAATCGGGATGATAGAGTTATCGGGGGCTTTCATCAACGGGGATATGCTTTTGGATGAACGATGACAGAATCATGTAACGATACCGATCACTTTTAGTAACCCTTTCGGTGAGGTGATAAAAGAAAGAGTTATCGGGATACCGTCGTAGAGAGATTGGAGTTCAGGTAGAATATTAAGAAGTTTGAGTTTCGGTGGAAGAAAGTGAAGGTTTCGGAGAAGTGTGACCCGCGGTGTGATCGAGAGCCGTGATAAATGCCCGATGATCGAGAACCTGTCGGCAGGTAAAAAGTGATCTGTGGATAGGATGCGTGATCGTTAACTTCGGGACTTTAGTCAAATCTCACAGCTCGATGATCATGTATGCCGAACCTCGGGATAATCGACACTTTCGTAAATGGCTAACTCAATGTAGATTCGATTATGGAAAGTCATCGATTGCCGTCATTAATAAAGGAAATCACTAATAACATTTGCACGATACGCGATAAACTTGCTAGTTAAACGAATTTAAGTATTATAATATTTCTATCGAAAATCATGCGACTCGTCATTAAATAGTTGGCTACAAAGTGATAGTATACGGAAAGTATAAATTCCAGAAGTTAGACAAAGCACAGTATTTCTATTGTATCGGAGAAAGAACAAGAAAAAAGGCAGTAAGAAGTAACACGTGAAAGTATGATAAAAATAATAAGGATTCCAATAAAATAACTTAGCTGAATCGTGTGAAAGTATATCGAAAAGTGTGTGAAATGTTATAAAAAGGTTTATGAAATATAATGAATTTCTAGAAGTAAATTCCGATCTAGAATCGGTGAATAAATGAAAATTATCGTTCCAAGTATATCGAATAGTTTGATAATATTAAATTTTAACGAAATCACTTAGGAATGGTGTCGATCGGGTATCGAAGTGCGGATTTTATTACAGTTTGATTATACAACGATATCGCAGATGTAATAAGTGTTACGAAATGGATAATAGCGGAATGTGGTGCAGAGTACGTACGACATTATAGTACGTACAGTAAAATTATGAAAATCGATGATAATAATCGTAGCTGTTTCAACTGAACCGGCAATAAATCATACAGCTATCGAGATAATCGAACTGTTTAATTATGGCAGCGTGGCACGTGTGCATGCTCAGTCGAAGGAAGACCGTGACAAAATTCGGAGAATCTTGGAAAACGTGTTACAACCTCGTCGAATATTAATAAACCATATTCAACGGTTATTTTAATGATCGTATAATAAGTTTATCGCATTGTTGTGCCTTAATTAATCAGAAGAGTAATCGTTTCTTAGAATGTTGTGTATTATGCAGGGTATCTCGCGTGAAATAGATTACCTACAAAATATGACAACGGAAATAATTCTCTTTCAAGATATCGGCCGATTAAACCAACTCGTATAATGCATTAAATATTTTCTTTTTTTGTGATTAAAGGAGATAATTAGGTGGCTTATATCATACGGGCCTGTATAATAAAATTACTGAATTATCGTATATTAAAATCATCTCAAATCACAGCTCGCAATGGAAGTTAAAAATGTATGTTTCGAGTGATTTTGTTTTGGTGACAGTAAAATGAAGTGTTTCTGGTGATCGAATTAATCGGTTAAACGACTCGTACGAGCGAGCTGGTTGAAAAATTGGACTCAAATGAGCAGTTAATGAGAGGTGATTAGATAAACGAAACGGATCGAAGTAGTAATTAGAATTTCTAGAACAGAACTGGAAATGGAAAGTACGATAAGTACGTAAAAATTACAGTTCTCATGCATCGCTCAGGAAAGCGGAATCCGACGGAAACCTAGCGATGGATTTAAATGAATTTAAATGACTGTTCTGAATCGCAAATAAAATGGAATAAAATAAGAGCGTTTAGAAAAAAGTTTGTTTCATAATTGACAACTGACGCTCCTTAATTAAAAAACTTTTGGAAGAATCGGAGCAAGGAGGAACAACCGAAAATAGATATTGAAGAAGATCGCACGGAACGTAGAAGGTTAATTCCGTTTTTACATACCGTTGACAGGAACTAACAGTGTTATCACGATAAACACATTGGCGATAATTAGCGGCGATATCGGGAGGGACGGGACATATTGCTTAACTATAACTCATCGGGAAACGACAGTCGAACAAGTGTCGCAGGATCGTATCGACGATAAATCAAATTCACGTGAGCACCGGCCTTAATCTTTTTCCGCGGCCCACCAAAATTCTTGCGTATCTAACGGGGGAACCGCGACCCGTTATTATCCCCGAAGGAACCATCGATAATATTCGAAATATTGATAGACCCTATAATCAGGTAATTAACTTTATTACCATTTGCGGACGCGTGCTTCCTACACGATAAACTTCTCAGAAAGTTTCCGTTATAAACGAGGGCTTTTTTAAATAATTTTGTTTCATAGTAATTAACGAATCAACCTTGTACTATGAATCTTACATCTCTGTTTTGTTAATTCAGTTTGCGCGACAATAAATCGAGAAAGAAATAGGCGAACTTGACGGCTTCCTTTAATCATATTTAAACAACGCGTAGGTAAATATTTGTAAAGCGTCAGTTTTCAATCAATCCCGCGTGGGAAACATATAACGTGGTGATTAATGAGATATTTGGCCAGCAATAAATCTACCTGGTTGCCTTTGATGTATTACCGAACTATTCTAAGATATAATATATAGTGCAGGGACTATATACACGTAGTTCAATCGTCAGTTTAGTCGTTTAACGCATTCGCTGCTAGTCGAATAGATTTCATTTATTTCGTACTGCCATTTTTGTTTTAAATATTTGCCTCTATTTAAGTGCCGTAATTTCCTTGTCGGTATATCATTCCAACTATAGCCGAACACTATATATATTCACAATATGATCTTTACGCTATTTCTGCTCTAAAGATAATAATAATCTAATATGACAACTATATTATTGGTAGGCAGTGAATGCGTTAAAGTATTCTGGCAAAGGTATCAAAGTATCTACGGCATTATTTAAATCAATCTATTAATCGCATGGATGCTTTGTTTCGACAAACTTCGCAATAACGGATACAGCTTCTTAATGGACGTAAGTCCTGCAGATAAACGTGACGTGTTAAGTGGTATTCCTAGATTAATGTCGCGCCATTAAGAACATGTTAATGGACACGGTTTCGAAAATAGAGATCATCTAACGTCACTGTTTCGTCTGAAACATTTCCTATGCGAAAATGATTTCGTGTTCGGAGATTTACGTCGGACGTACGAATACTTTGAGCTTTCAACAGAGTTAAGTTTCTGCGGTAGAACGTCACACGTGTCGATAGTTTGAAACGCGGGGGTATTTTCTCGTGGAGTATCAATTACTCTGCCTCGAAGCAATTTCACAGTACAATGGCATCAGCCACGTACTTGATTCATGCAAACCGCTATCGGGGTGCGATAAACCGTAATAAAACCTCTTACCGGTTTCTCCCGCGATTAATTCACGGGGCCGGTGCTCGCTTCGGTGGATCGTTGCAATGAAACACCTCGAAAAATCCCTTCGGAGATAATACTCCTTGTAACTTCATACGTTACTGATAATTAATCACTTCCAATTAGTTACGATCTATGGAGTTACGAGAAACCTTTACGAAAATACCGTGCTTTTGCTTACATAACTACATTGTGCGAAACGTGGGGTCGTTTCTTCGTGAGTGAAATATTCGCGGTCGAAAAAAATCTGAAACATATCGTTTTCATTGATAATTTTAATTATATTTATTAAAGTTAATACAAAGATAGTCGTGTAATTCTTTCTTAAGCGATTACGAAACGTATTTTGCTGCGAAAATTGAACAAGAAATGACTCGCGAGAAGAAAGACGAAAGTGGGGCGATTAAAGGACGCCAGAGAAGTGGTATTCCCGGTTTTTGTTTATGGACAAATTAGTAGAAAGATTAAGAAGGGATGTAATTACTAAAAAAAAAATCGTATCAGAATCGTTAGAAAGATGTTTGCAGAATCTTTTATTCATGAGGTGCAGCAGCTTACAACGTAACCGTAAAGGGAATACACCATAACAGAAAAAGAACAGCAAGATTTTTCGCTTACCTGGAAAGAGGAAATACTTGTCCATTCCTTATATGCGCGAGAAAAAAATGTAAGCTTCTTCGCGGAGAACTTTTTCGTGCCGCGTTATAAAACAATGTCTCGTGGAAAGAAAATACTCGGTTTCTACAGCTATAAAAAGCTTTGCAGTACCGTTTAGATATCTCGTCCCGTTTCAGGTTCTCCGTACTTCGAAAGTTGTTGTGAATTATCATATTTTACATCGATTTATGTGTCGAATTATACGCGTGCACTATTTATTATTATCATATCGCGGATCAGACATTTTATTGCTGATGTAGTAGGTTGGTCGTAGTAGGGTTATATAAATATTAGTTATTACAAGTTAATCAGTGGTGGAACGGAAGAAAATTTATGAACACCTTTTGTGGAAATTTGGAAAGCTAAACGATATCGAAGCTGGCTGGACATTAAGAATACACCACAATCTACGAATTGTGTGCTCATGAAATTCAATTCGCATTTATATTTTTTATAGTATCCTCAACGGTAAACAAGGAGCCTGGGAACTTTCAATTATAAAAAAAACAGTGATTGTATTTAGAAAGTTCTAATAAGTTGACAAAAAAGCAATAATTAATATTAATACTGAACTGAAAATTCAGCAAGAATCATTTACAATGAAGTATATTAATAACAGCAAGAATAATGCTGCAACTATGTGGTCCATTTACGTGACGCATAACACGTTTTGTTAATATTTAACAAAATTAAATAATCATAATATAACATGAATTATGACTACGTTGATTATGTTTGAAACGTGAAGATACTCGATTAATTAACTAAGACGAAGAACTTAATTAATTCATAAAGTGACGAGGGAAATCTCAAGTGTTCGGGGATGAAAGTATCTTGAAAAAGATTCGTTTATGACTTTGAGAGATCTCGTGATTAGTGTGAAACTTTTTGTGGATAAGAATGATGGGGGAAGTGATCCGTGTTTCCGGGAGGGCACCGGATGTTGGTGAGTTCCTGAGGGAAGCTATGTTGTCCCAGCGATTCGCGGATGTTGCACTTTGCTGTCCTGGTGGCCAAAGATTCCTGGCACACCGATTGGTCCTTTCTGCTGCGAGTCCTTATCTACAGGTTGGTGGATACTAGGTTTAATAAACCTAATAATATTCTAGTGTCGGTACTACAAGTACTTTTATTATTAATATTATATTTCGTGGCAGTGCATTGTACAGCCGTTTTTGTTCTCCAATAATTATTAATTAATATTTCTATATAATCTATGTAATATACTGTACATATAATTGGCATAGCATATCATGAATTAGGATTTAGGTAAAAAATCTAAAGGATTATTTGGTTAATAATGATGGGAAGAAATGTTATCATCAGTATATTATAAAAATAATATTCGCAATATTATGAATATTATTCATGAAATTATTCTTATTATCGTTACATCGTAAAGCAGGATTAAAAGCCAAACGAAATATTATTAAGATGTAATCCACCGACGTTTCAAAATATTATCATAAAAATGGCGAATGATTCACACGGAGCCGTAATATTTTATCTTGGCGCGAACGGAAATGCGGGACGTTTCACGATGAGTCGTGATATTTATTCTTTCATTGACCGAAATGAAACGTTCTGCTTCCGACCGGTTTCCAAATACGAAGTTGTGCAAACATCAGTGAAAGAAGTCATGCATTTTTGAGTGCAATAATATTTGACAGTGGCAGCCACGAAATTTCTCCTCGTCGCAACGAAGTCCTCTCGATTCGACAGTAACGAATCCAAAGTAGAAGGCCTTCTTCTTCGCGCTTAAATAAATACACTCGTAAAAACCAAGTTGAATGTAAAAGGTGGAAGATTTTATGCTCGCCGCAATGAATTTTCCTGAATTATAGCCACCTTCAACGGATCTCGAATAATTATACGATTTTATATGATCATTTATTACGGCCTCTGTATAAGTTCAAGTGTAAAGTGTGTCAATCTTTTTATTCGTCTATTAATCTGAACGCTTCGATATTAACGACACCTATAAATTCAATAGGATCATTTTGATTCTACATTTTAACATAAATACCACGTCTTCCTTGAGGTCGTTTCTAATGCAAAAATCTATGCGACTAAACGAAATGCCGATCGTTTCGTGATCATAAATGTCCAAACTTCGTGAATAACTTTTTGACGAAAAATTATGAAATACGATGATATACGATGATATACGTATTAATTGTCTAATATGAGTGGGCAATTAAAATGTATAACCTAGACGCATCCTTCGGGAAGATACCCAATAATTCATTTCGGGTTCCCTACACGTGGGATCAAAACTGGGAAAAAACTGGGATTCTTTGATTCGGATTTAATTCCAGCGACGTAGCGCACGCGTTTGTAGGGACTGCAGTCTTTCGTGGTGGTAGAATGGGAATACTTTGTAGGTGGATGGCAGTGTAGTGAGTCAACTACCATAAAATAGGTGCGTGCGAGTATTTTAATGGTTCGTGTGCCGCTATCTCTTGGATCGAGCAACCCGTTTAACGTGGATCAACTCCGATAGGTTAGGTTAGCGCGTCCATCGTGCCTTGTCCCGGGTGCTTTTACTTTTTACAAGAACGGAGGAGGCTAAAACGGTAAATGGAATCATTAGAACGCGCTAGGCTGAATATTAAAATGATTCGCCGTACTCGATAATCCTGCTTACCCTCCTGTCACTTTTCCATCGATAATTCCGGCTTCTCGATACCTGATTTATGGACGTCGTATAATTAATTTATTTTTATTAGCCAGCCAACCTTTACTTTGCGCCGCGCCGTACATCGAAATCTACGATTTTTATTGCCACTTATCTACTCGCTAATTATGCCTTATCAGAACAGTTTAACCTTTTGTGGCTTAGAGATTGAATAGTTAGAGAAACGATGTAGTATCACGAAACCAAATGGAGGTTTTGTCCACTGAATATTTTACTGCTACATCGTAATCATTAATTATGATTCCTTGTTTCCAAAATACTTGCCAACTTTTTATTTGAAGACATTTAAATCATTAATTTATGGAAAGCTCTCTTGACGAAGTTATAGATGCAGTTAAATAGTCTATCAGTTTATTGGTGGCAGGAATTCACTTTAATGACACCAGACATTAGCGGACCGTGACGAGCTGGTAATTAAAATGATTCACCTATTTATTTCGTGATTTATTTCTCAATTTGCATTTAACGACTGGATTCAATCTTTACACTTATTTTCAATGGAGGTTATTGTGAGGATTATTGGACATAACTTCCGCTTTATTACTGGTATTTCCATTTACCTGTCCATTATTTACCGATGTTTAACTTACGTCTTTATTATTGTAAGCGCTTAAAGTATTAGTATTATGTTAACGCAGCAAGAAAATTGTCTGACACAAACTAGTGATAATCTACTTGATAACGAAACATCTTACATTGATCTGCATTTATATCGTCATCGTAAGAGCTTTATTAATAAATTCATAATAGAGATATCTTTTTTGAATAAAACACTAGAAAATACCGTGAATGTTAGGACTTAAAATATTTCGTTAAAATAGAAACTATTAGAAACTAGAAAACCTCATTGAGAACGAAGAATACTAGGAAACAGTGGAGTACTCGGGCAAAAAGATATAACAATAAATATCATCGAGTATGTCACCTTGCATGTTCGCGTTTATTCAGGAAAGCTGTTAGCGAAGTTTAATGAATTCTATGTCTGATGAGAATAACCTGATTTCACTGGATACACAGTCTTTTTACCAGATTCTTTTAATATATAACCTTGCGAGTATCGCAGTTCAGTTTATCTCGCGATTTTTCCTGGCGTTATTCCATTTTAATGTTGTCGTGTCATGGAACTGGTTTCTAACATCTCCGTGACTAGTTAAACTAGTTAGAAACGACGCCGATGTTTTTAATCGAGTCAATAAAGTCAGCTTGACAATATTAAGAACTAATCAATATTTCTTAAGAAACAATGTTTCTAATAGCTTCTAACATTACGTTTCATAATATTTTTCAAAAGTAATATTAAGAAGTAGTATTAGGAAACGTCTGAAAAGTGATATACGCCATTGATTCTTTACACAGACAGAAGTTCGTTAATTAAGACAGGTAATCATTTAATATCTTTTATCATCATTTTATAATTCTTTGCGTAAGTAGGATTTAATTAATTCAGGCAGGTGATCATTTAATAACGTTTAATCATAATTAACGTTATAATAAATTAATGATTTCACATCGATATTCTTTCTTAAACACTTAGTGTCCATAATTGGACAAGATTCTCATATTGCTCTACTTATTTTGCGCTAATTGTATGGAAACGAGGAGATGAGGGGTGTACTTATCTAAAACACATCCAATTGGTGTTCCCTAAGTATTCCAGAAGTAAATGTATGCTTATTACATCTAACGGGTGTAAAACGAGACGGCCATAAAACGGAATACAAACGGTTCGAACTGTTAAAACTGTTTTGACAACGTCATATCTCATTGTCGATAGAAAGTTATTGGCAAGAAATCAAAGCCGTTGTTCCTGATCATTAGTTGTACGCCCCACGTTTCTACCGATACTCCACCTTTTTCGTGTAGCCTTACATTTCTGAGAAACTGGAAGCTAGTATTCGTGTCACGTTTTACAATGTTTACATGTTTTCTCGGAAACTACGTCATTAATCATTCGTTCGTGAATGAATTCTGCGAGGAACGGAATGGAACAAAAGTGCCGAAGAATTGGAATGCGTGTATTGAAATCTTCCTCGTGTACAAATATTCAAACTCAAAGACCGTGAAATCTATGCAATGCTTTATTACAAGTTTAACAGTATTTAAACAGACGTTTAAAAAAATATACGAAATTGAATAAAGATCGGTTTTTATTTGCAGCTAAAAAACCTTTCCGAATTTTTTGGCCAACCTAATCGTTAATCGCGCAAAGTCCCGATGCACGGTTTCACTCGAATGCACTTTCCGTTTCGTTGAATGCGACCGAACTTCAGAACTCCCCTTTGATTAACTCTAATTGTAAGCTTCACGGTTGTTATCCACCCGGGTGCACCGTGTTCCACATTCTACTAGAAATGAAACGACTTTTTTCCGCGTGCACTACAATTTCGTAGGTGATCCTTTCTAGCTTGACTGGGTTCCTCCGTGCGGGAAAAACGTGCCTTGAAAACCCTCACGAAAGAAACCCACCTCCCTATACGTATTCACGTTTCCCTTCCCACCTTTCCAGATTACGTAAATTACGAAACGACTGTCCGTAGACGTGATCTAGATTTCGAAGTTCACGTTTAATCACCCATAATGAGCACTGTTTATGGTCACCTGTCCAAATGACCATCTTTGCATTCACCTTGATTGATATTGCACTTGCCGTTGCTAAGTCGAAAATGTTCTTTCTTTTGCAGCAATTTAATCCCTTTTTGATTCGTTCTGTTCGAGCTTAATTACCCGTTGGTTGCACCAATTTTTAGAATTCTATAATATAGAAGGTATACAAAATAAAAATATAAAACAAGATAAAAAATTGTTTAATACTGATTTGTAATACCAGACAAATATTAAACGAAATGAAGAACTAAAAGAAATGATTTAAAATTCCTGAACATATAATTTTTGCCTTAAGATCATAATTAGCCGTTTTTTGATTATATTATCCACGGGTAGTATTAAATTACATCCGCTTTTTAATGGTTGCCCTTTATACTTTATATTCTGCAATTGAATTCTATAGAGATTTATTAATAAATAACGAGATGGTTCGAGTTAGTGGTATATTAATGGCATATCCATAAAGAAATCCAAAGTTGGCAATCAAGTTTTAAATTCAAATTACTTTTTAATTAGATTTGAAATCATGAGCAACCAGCTGAGATTATAAAATTATAATTTTAGTCACTAAAAATAAATTCCAAGTATTACATTAATCTTTAATTCAATTTACTAATTGGCCGAGAAATAGCTAACAAATTGTACTAACGAGGATAATGAATTTAATTAAGTTATATCAACAATGGCGTGTAAACCAGTCCTGAGCAAATAAAAAGATAGCTAATACAGTCATACGAGGAATAGTTCTTATACGAGTTTCTTGATTTATCCAACTCGAATGTAACTGTAGTCCCGCGTTTACCAAACTGGGAAAAACTAGAAATTTCGAAAAAGCTCATTTGTATTCACGAAGCTACTCTTTTCACGGAAATGCTACTATGTTGCATTGAAAGGCGGTAAAACACGTCGAGCGTAATTAACCCGTTAATGAGAAGTGCTTCGCTTTGCTTTATCGTTGTCTCTGTCAGGCCTCCAAATAACTGGAAAGAGAAAAGAATCACCAAAAATAGAGTTCCGAGAGAACGACCACTTCGATGCATGCAACATTGTCACGCCATTATATTTTTAATAGTTGCACAATAAATTACGAACTTGCAGTCTGTCAAATATCTTTAAATACGAAATCTTAAAGACGAAACTTAGATTTTGTTTACAGTTGAATTAATTAGACTTATTACACCCTTATCGATTAGCTTCTTACTGATCAGATCTTGTCAAATCTCTCGTGGAATATTCCTTTTTGAAAACACTTATAATTAATTATATAAACACTTATAATTAAATTTTCATATTAATGGCGAAACGATTAAATAGAAACTAAGGAAGAGAACTCGAGAGCAAAAAATAGCAGATGCCGATTGAGGAGCACGCCGCAAAAAATACTATGAAACATTCGTCGTATCTTGTCTCTTTGATAATAACATGTCATTAGAGATCGTTAGACATATTTTATCTACGCGAACTTCTAAGTGCCTAATATATTAAATATCATACTGAAAGTATGATATTAATCAGTGGTTCATCATGTTCGCCAATTAAAACCACTAATTCTAACGAATTGCGAGTCGCGTTATTAACACGGATTTCTATCCGGCAGTCAACGTGTTAACAATCTATTCGAAACGCTTTGTTAGGTGATCGATATTTAATAATTATTACCAAAGCTTACACGATAATTTACGCAGAAATGAATATCTTATCTGAACTTATTTTATTCGCGGATTAACATATTTTTGCGCAGGAAGGTCAAGTTCGTGTAGCGAAACCGTTTAATAGGTTACATGTTGTTTCGTTATATTTGCTAATTGCCTTCGAACTACGTTTCTAATGTCAGTTCCGATTAGATTGATCGATCATGACGATCATATATTGCCAAGGTCGAATATGGCACCGCTAGGAATTCTCGTAGAATTCTCTGTAAGGATTCATTTTTTAAATCAAATCAATTTTGAATCAAATGTTCGTTGTTTAAATTACATCGGTTCTTTATCAACACTTTGCCGACAAAACTTTGTCGAATACTAAATTTTATACCACAGTTTTACTTTCGTACATTTTGTGTAAATTATATTAAATGTAAGGTAACCATTATTTTATTAGGCGAAGTAGCTTTTATGTTTTACGGACGCTCAAAGTAGAATGTTTTTACTTGGATCGGAATTAGTTATTAGTGGCTAATTAACCTAATTAAATAGTCGCTTGTTAATCGCATGCACTTGCAAAAAGCATATTTAATTGAATCGTCGTAAATCTAGGATAAGACTTTGTCTTTCCCATTGTACAGTTCGAACTGGTTCAATTAAATTGCCAGCTGCGTGTGGAGTTGTAACCATATTCGCGATGTAGTTTCCATGAGCACGAAATCACATAATTATTATTTAAGTCGGTGTCCGCCTTTCGATTCTCCCTTGTGGGAATACACTACGGTTAACTCACTGTGATAGCCGGTTTTCATGCTGGATGATGATAAAAACCTAGTGATATTCCGAAGCCTGTTGAAATCTAAGCACGACGATGGTATTTAGACTAATTGCAGCAACGCGATATGCTCAAATTGTTGCGTTAAATATCAAAACCCTCTCACTACATGTAAAGCATACCGCAGGGGGTTCGTACATCATCGAGAACAACTTTATTTGTTTGTAAACTTGATTGTATTAATACCTGAAAATATGTTGAAAATACCAGAAACATATTTTGCACTTTTACACTCAAATGTAGATATAACTCGATATCCAAATGTCTCAATAAGTGGATCTTTATTACTCAGCAGGGAATTTCATATTTAATATCGTATTGTAATATTAATGTTTCGTTTCAAAATATGATTGCGTACTATGTTTAGAACAAGCCATAACAACCCAGGAAAAGTGAGTTGTGTAACACTTCGAACAGCCGGTGGAAGTGCAATTGGTACTACTTAATATAAAAACGATCAATCCAGACAAATATCGTTCCACAAAGAACTAGGAATCGTTAGTTTAATCGTGGTTTAATATCAGCTATTTCAATTTCTAATTCCAAACCAGCGGCAGATTTACGAGGAAGTGGAAATAGCTGATTTAATGGAGATTGATATCAGCCAGTAATAATTAATTCCGATCCAGGTGCTGTTTTAATAAAAAAACCCGAAATTGTTCAGTTTATTAGGAAGGCCGTATTAAGGTCACCAGTTAAAATACTAGTTAAATGCCGAAACACGAAATATGAATAAAGCAGATCTGAATTCTCCTGTTTCTGTTTACTCGAATTATCATTAATATTATTAATCATATTAATCATATTAAAAGGAATTTCTTTATTGGATCGCCGGTGATACGCGTTAGTTTTTGCGCGAAATTGTCGGTTAATAATGTGTTTACGGGGTTCAGTGATCTTTTTGGCAGACGGCGTTGCAAAAAGGATACGGTGGCGTTATGGATTTACACCTCCCGGTATAATTATATCGCATATATCGATATCAGGGTGGGTCACGCGCACTCAAGCGTTAAAGCACTTTAGGAAATACCTGCGATTCGTGTGCGAGATTGCATGCGATATCTACGCTGCAATGATATTGTATTTCACACCACGCGGCAAAGACCTTTCTTTCTCTCCCCGGTTCCGCGGAACACGAGACACTTAGACATGCAGAATAAATCACCGCTCTAGTTTTTCCGTAATTACCGTAATTGTGGTTAATCCTTTGTGCATGACGGAAGTTGAACATCGCGTCGTTAGAACATTTGTCAGAAACTTAATCCGCCGGGTATGTCAGTCGCTGATAGACATTTTTTGAGCAATTATGTCTGGCGGAATTGTGTGTCTTTAAGAATAATTTCCAATTGCAATGAATTTAGGAGCATTATTGCATTAGTGAGTCACTTATTATTCCTTTTAATTAAGATAATACAGAATTTAGTTTTGGTAGTTCTAGTGTTAGTAAATCTAATATAAACCACCGGTTCGATTTACTTTTCTAGCATCCAGAAAGTAGAATTCTTTGGTAGAACTTTTCTTAGCGAATTATGGGAATAGAAGTACTCGCGTAGTAAGTTCTCGCAGGTGGTTCGAGAAGGCGGAAATTTGATTAAAAAGAAGCGGTAATGCGTGTTACAGGACGTACTATCACGGTAGTCATTTAAATGCCCATTAAGTACACGTGGAATCTCTCTAAAGTACTTAGACGTCGTGTTCAATTTAAATTCGACGTAAGTTATTTGCTGTTGATACTTGCAAAAAATGACGCAAACCATTCAAGCGTATTGCGCGTGATTTAAAGGATCTTGTAAAATATAACGGAGGACCTTGTGTTTCAACAGGAATTACAAAAATATCATTATGATTAAATTTCTCGTCATATCATGCAATATTATTATGTACTTTCAGCAAATTTATTTATATAATGTTTCTTGCGAAACTGTTTTCCTCGCAATCATTCTTGACGAAGTGGCTTCATTTCGGCGAATGTCACTTGCACCGACGTCAAAGGTGAACCCTATCAAGTAGTAATAAATAGCAATAAATAGCAATTGGTATCTGATATTCACTCTCTTCAAGGTGTAAAGTTGTTTTAAATTAATCCTTAAGATACGATTACCGTAATCGTATCCTGACACCTTGAAAATTGCATAATTTGAAATCGAACGCGACGAAACGGGTTTCTCTTTCGGCCGAATTTAAAAGTCACTGCACTTGCAGTCCAAGTGACTTCGAGTTACTTCAAATACCATCCGCAAATCGGCGAATCTCATAAATTACTTTGCACATCTCTATTAATAGATTCGATCAAACGTCTCGCAGCATATAATCCCCTCAAGATTATTAGTTTAGTATATTATAATTAAATCAGTACATGTTTCAATCAAGCCATCAGGAGAATGCATTTCATGAGAGACGACCTGATACATAATTCCCTACGGACTCCAAGAAACATTAATATAAATATTCACATTTTGGATTTATTACGATCACACAAATATAGATACAAAATGATTGTTTTTACTTACAATCTTTAATCGAAATATTGTGTCAAGGAATCACGTTTTCGACATAGCGATTCCTTGTTCCACCAGTCGACAGTTTCATTCCATCGAAACTCGCATCGATCGTAATTTATGGGATGCAAGAAACCAAGCGCGCCGCATTCTACGAGGCTCAAAATGGGCATTCGTCGAAATGTGGATTAATGAAAAGTCGTTGGAAACGAGAGTTCCGAACCAACACTCCTGAACATTCTCAGGTGCGACTGTACACGGAAAATCCCAATACAGCGAAGTGTAGGAAAAAAGCCAACGAAAAGCTGCCGAGAAGTTTGGCGATCGTCTACGTCCGGCAAGATTATAAAATTCCTCGGATTCGAAATTGACAGCCAGCCTTTTCCTCGACATACTTGCCCTTTCGACGAAACATGCCGATCTACTTATCCTTATTAGATAAGACACACTCGTCTACGATACGCCGTCTTAATTATTACAAAAACCTCGGCCGAACGTTTAATAGAAATCGTTAATTACATCACATGCCGCTTCGTTGGAAACTACTTTCCGCGGTAGAATCAAGAGTGGAGCGAAGGATCGCGTTGTTCCTGATTTATTTAACCTGGTTTGCAAAATGTTCGTATATCCTGGGTTCGTAAATATCAAAGTATTAATATCATATATGTAGAGTATTACACGGAAACATTTTTGGAAATTTAATATTACGTTATTTCTTAACTCTCGTTAAAAGACATTATCTACTCGTTCATCGTATGAGAATTAATGTGTGAGAGCAATTCCGGAGTTACGGCGAGTAACTCTTTAATAAACTCAATAAGCCGACATGAATGTCAAGCGAGAGTAAATAAATGACTTTCGATCGATGACTAAGCAGACATGACAAGTTGAAAAAAGGAATATTAATCCTGCTACTGGGAGGTAACTTTATTGCCAACGAATAAGAAGCTTGTATGGGTTCGGCATTCGTAGGACGCCATGATTAAGGTCACCGTCGTACTTGATGCAATTTCGAAATCTAAAGATTCCTTGATAATCATCTTACAAAATACGATATTACAGTGTTAAAATTCGAAGTACACCCACTCGAATTATAATATTTTCGAACGTAGCAATTCGTGCCAACACTGGAACCAAGAGATGGAGATATTTCTCCGTGGATTGCACGAGTTGCAACGCTTTTCGAACATTCGCTTTGAACCGCGCTCGTTATTTATCTGTCAGTCTCCAAGAAACTAGGGATATCTTGATAACTGCTACCTCGGATCAATTTTCACCTGATATTTCTTATTCTCCATCTCACTGTTTACCTGTTACTTTGATATACGACACCATATGTGTCTGTCCTCAATTTCCTTTAAATAAAAATTTGTGAATTTATTTCGAATTTTAACGTTGAAATATTAGCTTCGGGGCTTGGAATTTCGGCTACGAAGTTATTTAATACGCCGCATATTTTCCTCGTTTTGGGACGTGTTTTAAGGTAAGCCACATTAATCTGGAAAGAGTGACGAATGTGACTTAACCGATATCTTACATCTCGAATGTATTCTGATCCTAGTCTGAAATTTATATCTGCTTCGTGGATAACAAATTACTGTTTTAATGTAAACAGTCACAGCAAATAAGGTGAAGGATATTTGTATCCGTTGCTTCTTAATTTAATGGTCTAATTAGCAAAGTTGTTCCTTGACGCAAATCCATAATCCACGATCTGCAGATGATCATAGATAAGGCAAACATAAAGCATTGCACAGAGTTTTACATAAACGGTAAATGGATTTGTTGATAAACAGATAACAGCGTAAACTACCTACTTTGTAAGCACGCGAAGACAGTTGAAGTGAAAAAGATATATGAATATCTATAAAGAGTCACATCAGATGAAATACAAATTCATAATGCTAAAAAAACACGAACCTAACGAAAATATATTAATTTTTATAAAGAACGACAAATTGATAACGATTAACATGCACGAGGATCAAGATTAATCATCTTAATTATAATAATATAAAAAGTGGACCTAATTAAATACATTTATTGTTATTTCCGTGGCAAATTTGATAACAAGCAGGATATATGAACACCAAGATCCATCATCATCAGAAACCAGAAGCACCGCGATCGTAGATCATCGATCTTTACGCAATAATGATTCGTGACATATACTTTCTAACATGTTAATTGAACTGTATCAGAGTAAAGGAGTTAATTGGCTGCCCTGTTCGCATAATTTCTACAACGAGCTGTTTCCCAGACTGTCAAATCTATCGGGATGTGTCGCGATCCTAAATCGGCGCGATGCGATTATATCGAACGAGCGGAGAAATCCAAACTTGTTTACGAACTGTCGTGCCGGGGCATACATCGGAAGATGGAGTGAAATTTCGCTTTTACGAAGGGAACATGGGTCCAGTGACAAGCTGGACAGTCCGGCAACATAACCTTGTCAAAGGATAAAGATGTAATAGTGTCGGCACAAGCAGGTATTAGAATCACCATTAAGATTGTTCCGTGTCACGCTCGATTTATTTAATTCCCCTTCCGTCATGCCATAAATATAATATAACACGAGTGGAGCGGTAAAGCATCATATCATTGTATAAAGATGACTATTTCAAAGATTCAACATTCTTTACTTCAAAGTAGAGATAAGTATCATCGAATAAGGGAAACCGTGAACAAATAAAAGCTTGAATAAAAGTCAGTTTATAGTTGCACGTTAAATGCCGCACAGACTTTTTGGCCAATAAGAAAGCATATAACACCCGATAAAAATCATATAATTATAAACGGCATCCTAACTCGACCCTCTCACGATCCAACACGCTGACAATGAATTACGACGCCTTATTGTTGCCGCAACCGCTGGACTCGCTATAATTGCATAGTTGCTGCCCGGTAATCTTCCTTCGATTTTCAACTTTTTACGCGTATTCCCCTCCGGCGATAATCAACCACCATTAACCGATCGCCGTACTTCGGAAAATGAAGAGGCCGTTTCGGTTAAACGAGTTCACTGCACGATCCTTCCTCTAAGCTTTTACATAAGCCTTTACATAAGCACGATCATTTACACGTAATCTCGGAGGTGTGAAACGTGCTGGAATACATTAAGAGGAATTATGCGTACATCAAACAATAAACTCTGATATTAACTGTTATCTTTTTTATTTTAAATGAATAATTATCACGGATAAGTGTAACTGATATTGAATATCCTGGCATCATTGTTAAAGTAAGTTTAGAATGAAGTGGTACTAAAAATACTCGGAAAACAGTTATACAGAATAGGCACCGCTGCATTTGCATCACGTTGCATTTAAGTTGCACGATGAAAATCCACCAGATAGCACAGTTCACTATACGGTTGCCACATAGGGCACGTATTATAAGTGCATACTATTCTCCCTACGTTCCCTCGTGTCACATGACTTTATTTATTAGTTATCACCGGCGACGTTCTTATTTGTGTACGTTGTATGCCGCGCGCGTAAAATATGCGGTCACGAAGGAAATTTTATTTATTGCCGCGAGCGTAATGCCTCGAATGTAGGATAAAAAGAATTACTCAGGAAGTAGCTTTGTGCGACTGGTAACAGTCGCGCTGATGTAATTGTTACAACCTGGCGCCCTGACAATTTCACGCGAATGTTTTTCCACTGGCTATCATTCTTTACTTGATCGTTTGTTTGCTTCTGCAAACGTTTCCTGTACTTTTATCGTGGTTTTGTTCTGTTAAACTTGTGTAACATGTTCGCGTGTCGACGTTGATGCTTTGGTTTCGAGGATGTTTGTTTTATTATTTTGTAAACAATTCAAAGAAGATTGCTTAAATGTTTTGCTCGCGTTTGAAAGCTAACATAAGTATATTCTTTATTATTAAATTATAAATGGAAAGATATCATCGGTGTAGTTAATAAAAAATTGATTAAAAGCTTACTTCGAAGCTAGTAATATTCAAGGATATTTTGTGGAAATTGGTGTACAAATACATAATTTCTTTATTAGCATTGTAAAACAGTACATTTCTAGAATTATCAGATTATTATACACCCGTCTTTCTTATTGCCTACGCATATGTGTACATCACGAAAGAATCATGAAATAATCGAAAGGAATGTCCTTTACCGAATACCAATAAGTGACCGTGGTTTGAAAGCTTACGGATGACAATACCCCATTTGTCGAATTCTAGGGATTCACTAGGAATTCCAGTCTTTCCAAAGAAACGAAAGAAACCGCGCACACGGAATTTAAATCGCCGGCAATGAGTGACGTGATCCACTGTAGCTGACCTTAAAAAGTTGGTCAATACGATTATGCATTCGCAGATCCACGTCCCCCATAAATATTCCCACGAAGCACCGAATAACACGGCTACCATTCTGCTTTCAGGAAGTCTTGCTGGCACACAGCAAGTCGACAACCCATTGCGAGCCGATCACAGTGATCCTAGCTGAGGTCGAAGCACCAGAACTCGCTGCGATTCTTGGTTTCGTTTACACGGGAAGTGCAACGGTGCCACGGCCACGATTGGATGCATTTATTCGTGCAGCGGAAGCTTTGCACATAAGACTTCCAGCAGTGCCAGTAGTAATGACCTGCAGCGAAACAAACTGCAAATTGGAAGATGTGAAGGATGTAAAGATCAGCCCCAAGTACCTCCAATGTGATCAGTATCCATCGTGTAATCGATGGTATCGGTCCGGTAGGATCATCCAAGAGGATCGAATGAACAAGAAGGAATCCTATCCAGGAACCTCGGCGAACGATGCTTCCGAAGTTACCATTAGATCTCATCCCGATACAACGAACCTTCCGGGATCAAGATATAGTCCTAGTAGACTACATTCTTCCAACACATGGACTGTACCTAGTTTCCCGGGTGTCGATCAGGACAAGGGACCTCAGAATATCAAGGAGCCCGTGGAAAAGGACGAAATGAATCCCGTGAATATTAGAAGGTACCATCCGACCACCGTGTTACCGAGAACTGACAGGACCAGTGATATGACCGATAAGAATCTAGAAAATAAAACTCTCGGATCTGGTTGTGATACTTCGGTTAATACGTGTCAGGATCCTTATCTTTCCCGTGATTTAGTCGATGTCCATGGAAGATTGGATCCGCTTGAGTTACGGTTGAAAGGCGACTATGCTCGTTTGCAGACGACGGCTTATACGAATAGTAAATTCGTATATGAGGAAGAAATGTACGAGAGGAGTTTAATGATGAACGAGATGTCTTCGGATGGAGAAAGGGCCCGCGATCGCATTGGCGCGATTCGTTCGCGGGACGGCTCTTTTCAGAGCAGAACGGCGTCCTTGCAATATACCGGTCGGACGAGGTCGTACGAGAAACCAGATTATGGACAGACAGGCGAGGATCTAACCTGCGGGGAAAGCTGTTGTAGGTGGAGAATACCGAAGAGACACGTGGCCAATCGGGTTACTGCTTCCCCGTGGAGGCAGATCGTCAGGCCTCATCATTCACCGAAGTTACAGCCGATCGTACTTCAAACTCATACCGACGACACCGTAAGTACTGCCTACTTACTTTCTTATAATCTTACGTGATCATTGGACGACATACTTGGATAAGCTAGATGTGTTTTAACTCACCCTCAAAAATGGGAGTGCATTATTTGCATTCTATTATAATAACGAAAAAGGAACGCGATAGAGATCCAGTAGCTTGCATGGCTACCTTGGAAATTGATTTAATAGCCGAGGGTTTCGAAAGAATTGGGAACGATTCTTTGAAACGGGTATTTTAAACTATATCTATTATTTTATCTAAACAACGTTACCTTTCTGCGTTGAAATTCGGTTGGCACATAAAATGTGTTGTCCTCGTACAGAACCAATATTAATTAATCCTTCGCGATC
Organism: Nysson spinosus; assembly: GCA_910591585.2. Lineage (NCBI taxonomy): Eukaryota > Metazoa > Arthropoda > Insecta > Hymenoptera > Crabronidae > Nysson > Nysson spinosus. Next base: position 4,885,451 of record OU342847.1, read on the forward strand.
GTGATTAGAAATTAGTTAGACTAAAAGGCACTTAAAGTCTTTCGATAATTTACATATAGAAGAGGACATTTAAGGTGGAGCACTTAGTTATCTTACACAAAGTGAAAGGTTCGATTAATAAATTGCGCGACGATAATGCAAGGGACTTTCTATCGATACTTTATTAAACATTGAATCTTGATTCGCACGTTTACACTTACATTATTAGACATCGGCTACATCGTTCTATAGAAAACGAAATATTTCAGATTATTCCTCTGAAAAACTTAGAACTGCTTCGTAATTGCATTATTTAATAGCTTCATCAAGTATAACAAATTCTTTGCGAGTAAAATACCAGCACACTGGAAAAGAGTTGTAGAAATAAATGGTGCCTACTTCGTCAAATAAAATTATTTCCCAGAATGTCCAGAATGTCCAGAATATTTGAATTTTGATTTACGAATCTGCTCAAAGTATTTAGTTTGAAAGTCAAATCGTGTACGCGTTTCCATGTTCGATGTAAAAAGCTTGAAGTATACGGCGCATTCTCGTGTGTCTCTCGAAATCCGACTGCTGTTGGTTCCCACGTCGGGGGAGGAACTCCGGGGAATAATTGAGAACAGAATGCAACAAAAGGATCGATGTGCATGTTCGCGTTTCAATGACTACTGACAGTCAATACGTGTTGTACGGTAAACGTCGACAGGGAGTTCCTTTGTATCTCCGGGAATAAATTACAATAATTTCAACCAGTTCAATTAAGAATTTACAGAGACAAATGCTTGAGTCACTTCGAATCCCAGATCTCGTTGCAGTTAAAGAGAAATTGCGTTCGGTTCTGTATTCACTCTGCACTCGCGTATGTCTTCGCGTGACGAATAAGTTCGGAAATAAGTGACATTAAATAGAAATTCTTTAATCCTATCAATAAAAGTGATCCTTTATTATTTACTAGTATTATTATAAATTAGTAATTTGTCATGTATAAGGGTACCGGTGGTCTCCAAATCTATTGTTTTGAAATAGTGAATCGTTATGTTCATCTTTGTTCAGTTAGTTGTTAATTTATATTACCGTGAATGCGGTACGCCAACAGATAAATTGTTCCTTTATACCTTTCTTGAAGATATTACTGGCGAACATGCAATCCATTAGATACTGTAGATGGAGAGTAATTCTAATAAGCTATAGAAATGTCTCTTTGATGGCACGATGGGTTAATAGATAGTTACTTTTATAGGTTTGATTCCACTCGCTGTTTATTGGATACCCACCGACCACGATTTTATATGATTTACTCCTTTCTCTTCTCTTCGTTTACGATTATATGCAGTTAACGTAAAGTCTCCCTTCTGACTTTTGCCGCTTGCTTTTAATTCGGAACATGTTTCAAATGAAATATGCTGAACTGAGGGACATCTTCCAAAGTGCATTGAATTCAAATTGATTATAAAATCGCGTATTATTGCAAAAGTGATTTAAATCCATCATTAAAAAGAATCGAGTTAAATCTTAATTTCCATTTTAATTCCATACAAATGAACGTGCACTTCATACTCGCAAATAAATTACAACCCACGTTATTAACGTAGTGACACCACTTTCATATGTAATAAATCGCTGATATAACAGTACTCTACCTTCGTTCATTAGTCAATTAAAAAATGCTTCGTTTCCGCTCGAAGTATCATGGATGCCACGTTCCACATTTCCCATTAATCGATGTCAGCATAGAAAACACATCTCGCGGTAGAATTGAAACTTATTCGCGACGAATAAATATGGACGAAGTTCGAATTCTGTTTCACTGGCCGATTCATATTTCGCAGGATGATCCGCGACGGATACGATTATATTATAAAGCGACAAGTAACAGCGCATTAATCCAGGCGCTCTTAATCCGGCCGAGAATCAGATATCAGAAAAGTGCTCGATCATGTAGCCTCGAGCTCAGTGTAGAATTGAATGGCGCCATAAAATTAGCGTATCCACTTCCTCGTAGCACCGTGATTAACAACCGTGGAGGATAGTAGCATAGTAGTAGAATGAATAAAAAAAAGAATAAGCTCGATCAGCGAGCCGGTGCACGATTGTTCGACGAGCAAATAGCTCAAAGGCCGAGCACGCGTCTTCCGAGAAACCTAACGTAAGTCTATGCAAATATTAAAGTCGAGAGCCGTGAAAAAAGTCGGGGCTATTGATGAACCGATATATCCAATTCCCTGGTAAATAGGTACATACACAGTGCCGCTTTTTTTGTTTACACTGTGTTAACACCCGTTTCGTTCCGCTATTTGTTAATGTTTAATGGATGTCACGTATGCGTAGTCACGGCTTGTTATATCGTTATTACAGTTCTTCCGCGTGATTTATATGTTACGATTATCGTCATTTTTCTTGGTGATTCTAATTCTAATATATCGAATTAATAATATTTATTACGTCCATCACTGATAGGATTATTATAAATTAAGAGTCCACAGGCAGCACAGTATAGTACTAGATATAAGTATCATTGACAGCCATACAATTTCGGGTGGAATTCTCCTATAGCACTATATGGTACTAGATACGAGTACTATTTACATAAAGTACTCCGTGTCAAGTACTTTTTTGAAGAATGTCAAATTTTCCGTCGTCGAGTAGTTCGTCAAGCATCTTTCAGATCCGTCGCGGAGATAATGCGTTCACACGTGTCGGTGTCATTGCACAGGTAATGCATTAAAACATCGGTCCGATTGAATTTACAGAGGCGTGTGTTGAAACAACACCAGGGGCTTCGAGCGGTTTCGTTAAAATATGTGAAGTCACGGAAGGACGACATTTATGGGTAAAAAAACCGGTGTGAGTTTACATGGGTTCTCTTCTTTTCTGCGCCGAGATTCGAGTGGAATTCATGGTTTCATTTGTCACTTCAATTTTCGACCGAGGTCCTTCGAGTTTCGAAATATTTAGTATATCAGATAGAAACATTAAGTGTACGCATAAAGTCTTTTTTATCTGCTATTCGTCCGACCGTTATTTCTTCAATAAGAGACATCGTGGATAATTGGATATCGAGATTGGACAAATATTTGATCCGCGCGCGTAAAAAGATTTAGCGCTTTCGAAGTTCCGATCGCACGCAGTCATTTTTGTTTGGATCCAAAGGTATGGAAAAAAATCAGTGCATTCGCTGGTTAATTTAGTGAAGTTCAGTAATTCGATGATGCCAGGTGATAAGAGATACGCGAGCAGCTGCTATGTCCTGGTTGGCCAATGTCATTCTGATTAATGAGACTATCACTTGCACGACATTCCCCTCCTTTCTCCATCTTTCTTTTCCGTCTGTTTTCTTTGAGGACCAGCTGGTGATGGTGCATTGCCAGCTGCATTTCGTTTTGACTCATTATTAACTGCAATCTCGAAGAGATCGTTTTCTCTTTCGACACGTGCACTGATACGCTCCAGATTTTTCAGATTATTTTATGATATTGCACAATTATTGGGATGTCTGGACAAACTGGATTATACATACTTTCAGTGGCCACTTTTTCTTTTCATCGCAACGCACCGGTACTGATTTTTATGACCCCTTTCGATTCAGCTTGTGTCTTCACGCATCGTGTTTCTTATTCGTTTCATCATTTTATTGGCGCTTATTAATATCTTTGAAAGTGAATAAAACTCAATATTTAGGGATTTCTTTTGTAATTAAACTCGCGTGGGTAAACCGTGTGTGGCCAATCCTTAACCCAGATTATTATTACTTGACTTTTTCTGTTATTTCTCATTTATTACATGATACATAAGTTATCTGATGGTCAATTAAATCGCGTATCTTGATAATCAGCGTTAAGCCTTCGACTTATAGAATTTTTTGTTGATACATGATATTAAACCAAGTAAGGTAAACACTAGAATTTTCTATGGCCGATTTCGTTATCGGCAATAGGCCATCAATATTTCCAAGACTACCAATATGGTTCGATTCACTACTCTCTTAAGACATTCTTAGACTGACATTTAACCGGGAATAATTACTTACTGTTCTCTTTCTCATCTCTTTATCTGGAAGTTGAAAGTTAATCTTCGCATAAAACATCTTGCTTCGATAACTCACGGCGAATCTATCGTTCAATGTTATCATAAAAAGTTTCGTATTAAAAACAATAGAAGGTTTCGAAGGAAGAATGGAAATAAAGTATGGCTGGATAATTTACTTCAGCATGAAAAGAGTTCGAAATTAATTTTACGCATTTCATGCATTCTCCTAATGTTAAGTATTATTATTTATAATAAACAATATGGTTAACACATACGAGTTTGAATATCAAGGGAGACGCTAAATATTCAGTTTTATCAATTGATTTCTTTTAGTGGAGATATTTTGATTGTATTTAACTAGGCGATGATTACATTGCATTATTGGCACAATTATTGAACATTTTTTAGCCAAATAATATTATTATGATAAGTCAAAGAGAGTAAATGCTAGTAAATGAGAGTTACAATACTAAATTGGTAAAACTAGTAATACATTCAGTAATTAAACATTCCTTTCATGAAACTGTAGAAAGCTCATTTTGTTTCTAGATTTTGTCGCGTTCGCATTTAAAATACGATTAGTTTTAATATTCAGTACAAGGGGTCGGCAGAAAAAGTAGTATCTCGAAAATAGTAGAATTCTGAAAGTGAGTAGTCGCCGCATAACTTCCTCTTCCCCTTTCGTACTTGAATCTAATTAAAGCTCCCGCTTAGAAATATTATACTTTCAATGCGAAGTGAACTGTGCATTGGTTGCATCGAAAACAGGTTGTATGGCCTTAATAGAATATTTCCCTCGGATTATATTCTATATGAAGATAACACCGTTTCCGCGATCGCGATAATTTCTCACCAGCTTTTCACTTTCCATCCGCAAAAAAACTGTTCGACTTTGATACAGTTTTATCATGGATTTACTATTTCTATATAAAATTAATATTTGATCATCTTTTTTATCATCCAGTGATTTAAAACGTACGAGGTCCTCGTGTATTTGTTTATATATTTTCTAGTATTATTTTTCATTTATTTATGAATTATACTCGAACTGCCGTATGGATTCACTGTCAAAATTCCATCGCAAAGTTACCAAACGCCTTGACATTTCGGTGCTTTAATAAATTTACTCTACGTATTACAGTTGTGGCACAAATCCTGGTATTTCCAGAAACGCAAGGATTACCGCGGTTTACGTTTAAACGTTACTTTCTAACTGATAGGAAGGCGTCGAATGACACAACCCGATAATTACGATTCCACGCGGGCTACCTCTTGCGAGAGAATTAATGATCGAAATTAAAGTTAAACGTGATTTTGCAAACGCAACTCATGGCCAGGGGAATTGTGTTCGACCGATTATTTCCAATGCAATGATACTACAACACAATGTCCAGTGTTAAGCAGGCCACATAATTAATCAATCTTCGACGCGAGCTTCACACATTTTAATCAGTTGCAATAGGAGTTAATTTGTAATTCCTGAATTGTCACCGAGAACAACAGTTTCTCTCATTATCATAAGAATGACCGATACTTTTCTATCGTTGTTTGCATACGATTCTGATTTCCACCGATCCAACCAAATTTATATATTTCGCGTACTCGTTCGCTCGTAGCATTATTCATTAAACTTTTACCGTTATATTCGTAATAAACGTATTTGAACGGCTGCAAAATGTTCTACGCCATGTTGAAATATATCATAAATGCAATGGGAAAGGAATAGTATGTAATTTAGTACTCAAAACAGAATTTAATGTTTGATCGATTACTTAATATCTGAGTATATACGTTCAAATATAAAACGGTGAGAGTTCATTACCGAACGATGTTATTAGCGAATAAAATACCATTGCAGAATATTCCGTAATTGCATCATGAGTAGTTAAACCCTTCCCTGTACCGGCAAAAAATGTGTATATCGCGTTTCCTTTGTTTTTACCGAGAATAATTAAGATAAGTGAACGGCGAAACTGGCAAGGATTCCATTCAATTTTACGGCTGAGCAAGCTTCGGAAAATTCAGACTATTATGTATATAATTAGACTAGTTAATAGATCTAAAAAACCGTGTTAAAGAGTCAACCTGAACTAACAGTAATAACCACGGAATGCTTGAACCACGGTAGAAATTTCGATGTTACTGTTGCAGGAAGTAGTGGAAAGTGTGCATGTACCGGAAACGTTGCGATCAACCACATCGTTGAGTAGCCCGACTCGTCAGTCACCGAAAAATACCACAACCACCGATGGCTTTTATGGTTTCGAAGCTCCTACAACTTGCGAATTGAATTTTAACAACAATGTCCGACCATTGGAATCCACCGTTGCTTCGGAATCGAGAGTGCAGCCATTTTATACTCCACCGGTGCCATATTCGACGAGTCCGCAAACAACCTTACCGATTCCTGCAACCACCAATCATATTCGAAACAACGAAACATTCTTCCATGCAACCACCAGTCCTACCAACAGGACAGTCGTAACTCCCAATGAAAATGTGCCACTGTTAAATGCCAATAAGAAAGATGGTTATTTCCCACAAGTTCTTCCGCAAACACCAACGAAACCTGAATTGTCACACCCCATCAGCAGACTTTGCGACACGATTGACTCCGCCGAGAAAAGTGATAACTTTGTAAACCTGGAAGTGAAGAAACTGGATGATGAGGTGAAAGGAGAAGAGAAAGTGACTGGACGGACTTTTGTAAATAGCGATAGTAATAATAACGATTCGATTGTTAGTAACGATGTTTCTCAACGTGGAAAGTCGACGGGTGGACAAGATGATCATAGGTGTGATCAGTGTGGGAAGACTTTCGTCACTCGGGCGTCATTAAAGGTATGTTTACTTAATAATTAGATGATTCTTTTGATTATATGATAACATTTTTCTATTATAAAAATGAAGTAAAGAAATTAAGCGAAAATATGAAGCAGCTTAATAAAGATTTAAAAGGTGGAGCATATTTCATTTCAGCTGTACTTCTTTGATACAAGTACTTCATATATTTCATTTGATAATTCCAAGTTTCGTAAGATCAAGATGATAGTAAACAAGGTTGATGCAATATTAGAGAATCTCCACCAACTTTTGATTCTTTTGTTTAATGTCAAATCTATACAGTCACATTCCAATGTCTTATCACACTGTCGACCAACAATAAATTCAATTGGCCCCCCACCCCCCGATGACACTTAGGTGCACAGCAGAACGCACTCCGGGGAGAAGCCATTCCGTTGCGCCGATTGCGGGAAACAATTTTCGCAGCTTCGCAATTACAAGTACCATCGCAGCGTCCACGAGGGTACGCGAGAATTCGCGGCCACCTGTCCGGAATGCGGGAAGTACTTTAACGACCGCGGTTATCTCAGCTCGCATATGAAGATCCATCGTAATCGAAAGGAGTATGGATGCGCGGAATGCGGGAAGAGTTTCAATCAACGTGTGGCCTACAACATGCACGTGAGAATACATACAGGTGTGAAACCGCATCAATGTGAGCAATGCGGCAAAGCATTCTCAAGGAAGATGTTATTGAAGCAACACTTAAGGACTCATTCCGGTGAAAGACCCTACCAGTGTCAAGTTTGTCAGAAAGCATTTGCGGATAGATCAAACATGACGCTTCACACGAGACTTCATTCCGGTCTTAAACCCTATCAGTGTACCCTGTGCTCGAAAGCCTTCACCAAGAAACATCATCTCAAGACTCATTTGAATTATCATACCGGTACCAAACCTTACTCGTGTCCGAATTGTGGACTTAGATTCTCGCAAAGTAGCAACATGAGGACTCATTACAAGAAGTGTACTATCAATAATCCTGGCGGAGTGAAGAGCACGCAGAACAGTGGGGATAATATGGAGTCTACGAAGATCGTAGAGGTTCAAGTGATATCTAGAACGGCGACCGATGCTCTCACTCCTCCTAATTCTGATCAGGAATCTAGCATTTTGACACCGATATCGAAAACTGCCGGTGGGGAAGTTAACCTTACGTAGTAACGGTCGTTTGTAACAGACTTCAAGAATTCGATGCAGCATTGTGAATATATTCAATTTCATGAAACGTTTATCTTCGGAATATTGGAATGCTTGGTTTTATTCGGAAGAAGTATTACGTGGTAGAAAGAACATTCGAATTTCTACTCGAACTCCTCTACGAAAGCCTGGAGAACAGAGATCCTGGAGCAGAATATTTTGCGTTAGATTGATGTTATGCCAATGAGGACAAGCAGATCACATTTAATATTCTACTTCTTGAAAATGGATATTCATTCGTATCGAATTTATTAAAACACGTGTCTTGAAATATGACGCGTAATAGGAGAACGTATTCTGCACGTAGACTGCGAAGAACAAAAAGTTACCTCCGGATTCAATGAAATTTTCACTGAGAAGTTATGTTGTATGTGCCAGCTGTGTACATGTATCTTTAACCAATTGCGGTTCCCGGGAAACAAGAACACGTGAATTTATTACACACCACACTCGCGTGCGTTTTGGACAACCAGTTCCAACTGTGACACTTCAAAGAGCCAGAACAAGGTAATTCTTTTCGCACATTTCATACAATTTGCGGTCGAATTTTAATTACTGCCACATCTTACGTGCTTGCAATCAAAGCACGTGCAGTTAAACTAATTTCAATTGTATCAATTAATTTTCGCACTTCCATTTAAACCATAATTCGACAGTTTTCCGACGTGCTATTTTATAGACTTTCAATTCAGCTTCGCGCAAGCTGTTATTTCTGAAAGTGATATACGTCCATTTTTTTCTTGCGCAATTAATTTCAAATAATGCAGCCCGCAGTGGAAGCTGGTTTCAAATCAATTTCAAAAACAATTCCACTAAGAAAAATTGAATTGAATCGTGGAATTATTATTAAAACAAGAACTGTAACTTCGATACAAGAAGTTCACTTGTCGGTTCCAATGTCGATGTTAGATCGAGCGCGATTCTGTTAAGTGTTATCTTTGATCATCTTTTAATGTGCCGTGTCTTAATTATCGAACAAGCGATAATGGATATTTCCTCGTCGACGGACATCATTAACGAACCATGTTCTACTTTTCGCGAGCGTTCAACCCACAAGAGAAAAGTTTGTTTTCTTCGTTTAAGCGAATCGGTAACGGAAAATCGAGGACGAAGAATGAAACGATACCATCCAGATTTGTGTTTAACTATGCGCCTATTATTAATGCCATGGTATGTGATTTTATAATTATTGTACATTTCAGGCTTGGCCCGTTGTATATATATTTGCTTCCTGTAAAATTATGTTGTAATATTGTGTTGTTTATAAGGTTCAGTTAAGTGGTTCACGCATCGAGTAGTGATAAACTTGTGGAAATTGCAAGTCACATATGTTCTAATTGTTTTAGACAAGTGTTATCTATTCGTACATATTTCAACCCTTTCCTTATTTAAAATACACTTCCTTGTATGTATCGTTAGTTTGTGTTAGTGAAGTATGTAATAAATGTTAATGTTGTATAAATCTGTCAAGTGTGTACGAAGCATGATACTCGATAATTAATGTTGTGATGTGAGTTAATTAAGATGAACGCGTTGTAATTATAGTGACATGATTTTCCGATGCATCTGTGTTGGAAATAATATACATATTTCATTATCGTCCGACTTATTCGTAATAAATTTAATATATTATGTGCATGTAACGAATTTAAGTTAATGAATAATTTAATTGAAAGCGTGTTTGTATGCTGTTATTAAACACCCTTAAATCAAACTGGAACGTTGAAAACTAGTATTGTTTGAGATATTTTGCACGTAGTTTATGTTTCTCGTTGAATTTTGTATCGATGTTTGTTTTTTATCGAATTAGTATATCGAACTCTGAATTTTTATTGAATATCGAATCCTTTTTACAATTAGTGACACAAAGTACTTTTATAATTTAGAATTTGGAAGAAATTAATTTAAAAAATCCATAAGTAAAATCAAAAGGAAACAATACAATTTTCTTGTACATTTACATATATTCGTGGCTTCCGAGTACAATGACGTAGGTAAATCAGATTTGTATCAAAGTTATCGTCCCTTTTAGTAGTGAATTAAATCAAACATTACGTGAATAATAAGATTCACTTACGTTCGTTCAGTTGGCAGTGATTGATGAGTGGAATGAGTACAGTATAAGTAATAATAATTCTCTTTTGCTAGCAAGTACTTCTGGTCAGTAGTAAAAAGGAGTGGAACAATAAGAAACGTAGGTGCAGGTACGTAAACCGCATATGCATGCTTGTCGTATTTCTGTCAACAACTAACATATGCATGGAATAACTATAAATCGCTCGTACGTTATACTTTGTCCACGCAAGAATAGAATTATCATAAATCTTTCACGATATACGTCGCATCATAAATCTCCGAGACAAAGATTACTTCGTCGGATTACTAATAATTCCAAAAAGTATTCTAATCTGGTGCGTGGGAACATACATGTTTCTTTTAACTAGATTTTTCTCGAACATTCTTTTTCTGTGTTTGTTAATATAACTTTTGGTTATCAATTTATTGGGAAAACCACGATTTTTACTTGAAAGTATTAGCTAATGAAATTTATTTCTATAACAACGATATATAATACAGAATACAATACAGAAGACGTATAAGTATTTCCAAAGTTTAATTTTGATTGACTTTCAACAATTCGAATTCCGGTATCGAAGTTTTCTTTAAAGGTGATGGCGAGTATAAAAATTATTTAGAGATTGCTATTTGATGAGTATTATTCAGTATATGTTTCTTAGTGCCCTCAGTGCGAAATGTAAATACGTGAAGGTTGAGATCCTTGTTTTTCTTTAAATCCTGTACATCGAAAGTTTAGGTTTGGCGTGATAATAATAGATCAGCCGCCACTGTGAATATATGTGTGTGTGTTCGCCGAGGCGCGTCGCCCTTCCCTTCACTTCGCCGGCAGCCAGTGGAAGTGTTGGGTGGTGCGCATTCCTTCTCGTAATAGTTTTAATTAAAGTGTTTAATCTAATTACGTAAACGTTTTACCGTGCTATTTAGATGCAAAAGATCGTCGTTCCTACCGTTGGCTATCGATAGGGCATCCGGCTTCCCTTATTTCTACGCGGTAAGTCTTCCAAGTTAATTTTCGATCTCATAACCTCCATTATTGAACGCAATTTGCGAGTAACGAGTTACAGTATGTACTCAATATGCGTTTTGAATATTGATTATGTCAAATGAGATATGTTTGACGATATTTATTGCTATTAGATGTCGAAATAAAACAAATCGAAACTTCGAGATTATTATAGCGGCGAATATCCGTAAATTATATGTCGCAATAAAAGACTTACACGAGTAAGTTCGACATATTTTCCGATGTTTTTGCGCGGATCATATCTGCTTGCAATGTTTTATTAAATCTGCGATTGCTATACAATTATATAGCGCTATACAAGTATAATTCTTGTACTTTTACATGTGATTTGCATTTTAATGTAGCCCAAGAAGCTACATACTTGTCGTATTTTATTGGGTAAATTAATGCGTAAGCTACGTAAATGATTTGATACCTAACCTTGTTTATGCAAAGTAGTGAGTTTACTGTTTTCATAAAACGTAACTTACAAATATAATATATTTTGCAAAGGAGTATCGTAAGTTTGCAAAACTGAAACCGTTTTGCAAGTATCTTTGAGGACGATCTCAAGCTCGACAATAAATGTTTAATAATAATAGTGATATATTACGCTATTCGTAAGTTCCGTTTTAATTGGCAACATATACATATACGTCTTCTGATACTTTGCGAAAAAAAGCTCCAGCCATAGATTACAAAGTTAATCTGCCTCCAGTTGCACACTTCAACAAGTAACACTAATTTTAGTTGGAAGCCCAAATAATTAAACTTGATAATAACTTCATAGAATCATAATGATACTGGTATTATTCCAGTGTTTCGTGGTGTAGCATAATGCTCCATTTTCTATTCTTTTTCGAGGCAGGTTCTTTGCAATGTTAGATCACCATAGATATTGTTGTACTCACGTGAGTAGATACATATATAATATACAAGGTGCGCCTAGTTGAATATCATATATAGAAAACTTGTGACTCATTGACGAATAGAAACCGAATAGAATTTAGCATATGTCTAATGTATTCTCATTATTTTGGGTGGGGCACTTAGCTCCATAATCCAAAATATTTTTTATCTATTATCGTGACACAATGTTTAACCTGGCGATGTGTTAAATAGTTTTATCTGAGGACGTCATATACGGGTTACTAAATCCCAGAAAAATGATTTAAATAATCGAATAAAAATTATCATCCAAATTCCCGGCATACAAGTAACCAGACAATCGCTCGAAAATTAGCAACATTAGAATGATGAACACTTAGCTGCGGACGCGCATCCGGTACGCTTACTTAGAAAGTTTGATTCGCATAAGAAAGAAAGTCTTTATGCAAATGTTTGGCCATTTGGCTAATCTAAATTCGCTGTTCTTATCCGTGGTATAAAAAAAAAGAAACAAAGCTGATAGATAATAGGTATGTGTGCGGCCGGGTTTTCTATCCCACGTACCAATACCGTGTCTTCGACAACGTAACGCCATTAGTTCGTGCTAATTATTAAACGATGATGCAGCTGCGTGCTCTTTAACTTCCTTGCTTACTTCCTGTATCTTCGTGCTCCTTGCAGCCTCTCTTCGCTTAAACCAACCTAAGCGACCAACCGTGTACCGTTACGATTGAAATTGTTCTAATGTAAGTCTCCAGCCTATTAGAGAAATCTACCCGATTTTTTGCACTCCTTTATCCTATATAATTTGCCGACGGTAATTGGTACGCCTTTGTAAACAATTCAAATCTCAACTGACGAATCGCGTCGTAATTCTGCATGGTGCACCGCAAGAATGCATGTTTAATTAACATATCACGCATTAATTAAATTCTGGGGTCACCACAACATTCTACTTGGTGTATCGAGGCCCTTTGTGAAAACAGTGTCCTAATTTCATTGGCCTAGAACGAAGTGTTCCGATTAATAAATTAGTGTTTGGTCAATTCAATGTTTCAATGTTTATAATACATCTCCGTTTCGATTTGGAATTTCTTCCTGTTTTTAAATAGATTCATAATTGAGGAATTAAACTTCTTGGTTAATTCTGGGTTCATACAAATTTATTTACTTCTTCAGAAAATATTAATGCAAACTGCATGAACTTTCTGGCGAAGCCAATATTTTGTTCGCATTTAAATCGCTTCGGTTATCAAAGCTAAGACTATTCGTGGATCGCCTTCGGATATATACGAGAGAAATGTTAAGTTATGCAAGCCGCATTAAATCGAAGTTTTATTCATCTGCCTCTTCCTCACATTTTCCCTGTATAGGGGAATATAGAATTGTTGGGAAGATCGTTGCAAAACGCTCGATCATGAACTGCAATTCAGTGTAATGCAATAAGCGACGTCGGTTTCAACACGATTAGGATAAGAAAACCAATCTCCACTCGGTTTCTGATATCTCGAACCTTTTAGGATATGCATCATATTCTTCATATTCATATTTTGAATTATATTCAATTAAGTGATCCCGGATGCGGTAAAACAGAGTGTGGAGGATAAATAAATAAAATTTCTCACCAGTCAAAGTGATTAACTCAGTTTAAGCTTGCACTAATTTCTTCGTACTTTTATTACATAAAATAAATTTGAATGCAAGTTGTTTCCGCGATTAGCACATAAACCGAAAAATATGCAGCAACATTACACTTAGATTTCGTCTGATTTGGTCGGATTTGTTCACCGTGGCAAACACGTATCGCGTTACTTAACAATTAACGTAATCCAACTGCCATTTAGTTTCTCAATGGCCGCGATCGTAATGCATCTAGGTCCTCCGTGAAATCAGTGTCCTGATTGGACGGTGTTAGCGGTAACACTTTCCAGCGCGAGTAAAAAACAAATTCCCCGCAATGAATCGCGTGACGAATTATTCGGTCGAAGTATCGCGGCTGTGCACCAACAGATCAAGAATGTCGGTCGCTCGAAACTTATCTTGAACGGTGACTTATGTAACCGTTAGAAGTAACTTTCGACCTGAGGTCGAGCATTGCCAACCATTGATCGGCAGGATAAGAAAGCGTGATAAAAAAAAAGTTTAATGAGCTTGGTATCTAATTAACGATATGGTCAAGATGACTTGGCTCGATGGGACGGATACGAGACGTCCGTTCGTGTCGGATGTCGCTAGCTTTGTCTTGTTCGTCGAAATGAACACTGACCACACTAGCTCTTCCTCTTTGAACGACTAACAAGTTGAAGGACTCCTTTTGCATAGACGCCATAGACGCCATAGATGGCATACACAGAGATTGTATCTCCGCGTGAATGCCAGTTTCCCGATGTTCATTCGTTCAGAAGTTTTAAACGATAGGTCGAGAAAGCTCGGTGTAATTGAGAAGCGTGCGCTTATCATCTCTTGAATAAATAGCGGGTGTATTTTTCTAAGGATGCTGTTCTTTGGAAATTATCTGAAGAAAGTGTCTGATTAGATTGAAAATGATTTAAAAAGGTTATTTTAAAAGTAATGATAAGTACGGTTAACATAGCTTCCATTAATCGCTAAACAATAGATTATTGAACATTGAAATGATATGTCCACGAAAGTTTGAAAAGAAATTAGAGGCAACTTGGATTCGCTTGGAAGGACAGAATAAGAAGGAAAGAAGGAGAAAAGTACATAAATTTTGCCGAGAAATAAATTCTCAGAAATAATCGAAAGACGCGAGGATTAGTAAGGCATCGCGTTGTGGCCTGAATCTTAGAATTTATTGCTTTGCCAGTCACAAAGCAACCACTCCTAAAAGGATGCACCGAGAGATGCCCACGGCTATAGGTGGAACCCGCACCTCCTGCGGAATCTCAGCCGTCCAATGATTTCCATATTAGTACTTAGAAATAGTTAGCCAGACTTAGAAATTCCAGACTTTGTTTACATTTATCAGCATCGTTACTGTCTCCGTACAGCAAGTACAAGGATAACAGTGGAATGCTATTTCAATGGGAACCCTGCAAGTAGACTGGCAGAGAATAAGGATGAGAGATTAATCTTTAATCCGCGAAAATAAAAAGTCAGCCGAACTCGCAATTAGTTTTCAACACGTCCAGCGATCGCAAGAAACCTTGGCGGCGCGAATACTTTATAAGATCAATGCTCCTTTACTCGATTTTTTTTCTGGCATTTCATTCTCGCGTGTGAATGTTTTGCATAACTACTTGCCTAACGAGAAGAAAGGGTGTAATTCAAGTACATTCCTTCTAATGTTAAGCACACGCGATCTATTATGATGCGGGTGGGCATCAATAACTGCCGGGCAACTACAATCATTTACTGACAATGAGAAACACTTTACATTCACTCGAAGAAAGTGAGCGTGCAATTTATTTAAGTAAATGGAACCTATCATTCTACGTATTCTATCATTATTTTTAGGGACAAAGTATATCCGATCACGTTTTCGCCTTTCGTTTCGTGCAAATGCTTTACACTTCGTACAACAATTTCGCTTTTATAGAAGTAAAATTTTGTTTAAAATTATTTATATATCATTTGTATATCTTGCTGGCATTATCCAGTAAAATCGTGTTTATTAAATTATTATGTTTGATACATAAGACGTTAACAACCCGTGGTTAAAAATCCGCGGTTAAAAATCCGCGTGTTCGATACACGTGTACGTTTTCTCCTTAAGTCTGTAGTTTTATCGGTATCAGCGAAGATCGTGAAGTTGGAGAGAAACGCGAGTAGAAGAAGAAGAAACGGTAAACCGCTTGTTTGACTGTAAATCATCGCTTTAGTAACGATATACACGTTGCTGATGGAATTTAAATGATCCACCTTACATGATGCAACCCGAGGAAATAACAGATTTATGTTACTTATTTTTCCAACTTTTCTAATGTACCTCTGAACTCTGCCTTATTGGAAAGTCCTTTTACCGGCTTGAATTATTTACTTTGTGCCGCACAGACTGCAAAAGCGGAAATAAGTAATTCCGAACATTTTCCCGGCGAGTTTTCATCACTTATTCATGAATCCTAAGCAAATCGATACGTGTTTTTCATTGTACGACTTACTGGATTAGATACAAAACAATGCTTCCTTTCGTGATATTAAAATATGTAAGTTACGCGAGTTCAAATTCTAAATTAATATTTAATTAATTGCTTATAAAATGTTAACTTTATGAAAAAAAATCAAACATGCATCAACGTCTAAACAAATATCCGACAGCGATCTAAATTAAACGATTTCCGCGTGGATTTAAATCAGTAATGCAAACTTTACGAGAAAACATAATCCGCCGCCGTGAAGGCACCATGCTGCTACCTGATATTTTATTAGTTTCTGCGTATTATAATTGAAGCTAATGCTATTTCACGAGACATTCATAATCTCTGTCAAGGAAGCATACACTTTGGAGCTTGTACATTGATGTATCTTCGGGATGATGATGTCATAGTAGGAAATGTGATCTACGTTTTTAGATGCAAACTCACGCTCATCATTGGCCTTTACATATTTAATTGAAGCTAGTATTATTTCATTGGATATTTCTGTCATCTGCCGAGGGAAAATGATTTATATAATCTCGTATCAATACAAATCATATTCTCGCCAGATCTGCTTGAATAACGTGTGTTAAGTCAAAATTGTTGGAACAATGCATGTTCGATTATCGAAAGGATATAATTGCGGTTGCATAACGAATTGCTCGCGAAAGGTTACACTTCCTATCACTTCCTAAATCGGCGTATCACCGATCAACGATCGATCCACGCAATTTTTTAAATCTGTTGGATTACCTTGTTGGAGGCTGTTAGTTCTGCTAGTTCTACTAGTTCTCTCAGTTCATTCTACTAGTTTGGGCTGTAAGTTCGGCTAGTTCTACTAGTTCTCTCAGTTTATTCTACTAGTTTGGGCTGTAAGTTCGGCTAGTTCTACTAGTTCTCTCAGTTCATTCTACTAGTTTGGGCTGTAAGTTCTACCAGTTCTACTAGTTCTCTCAGTTAATTCTACTAGTTTGGACTGCTAATTCTGTTAAATGGACTAATAGTTTTTCGACGAATATCAGGTAGCATCAGCTAAAAAACACTATCCCGTCGCAACACATCGTGATCGCATTGCGCGATCGGAAAGATAAAAGCCAGAACACCCGGTAGAGGTTTATTTTGCCTTCGGGAATCGCGCACTGACCTCCTGAACTCGATGACCAGAGAGAAAATCTACCAACCGAACCTGACCGACAGGTTTTAGAATACAGGAAAAATCGCGAAGCTTTTTACGTTTGTCAAAAATATCGCTGTGTTGAAAACCGTTGAAACCGTTTGATGTCTTCTATAAGCTATAAATTCATTTATAAAAGGTTGACTTCATTTTCCGTTCTTCGCGGTGTTAGCTTCGTTGTGGTAGCTTTTCTTTTTTTAAGGAAATTTAAATATCATAATACCACAGTGCATTGTTTGAGATTTCATATACTTTTATATACATAAATATTTTAGCATGGCTAAAAACATTGCACGAATAGTAAGAATATAATATAACTAATTACTGTTTCTGCCTCGCTTCGAAATTCCCGCAATTAGTGATCGAAAGTAAATACTTGGCGGAATTTAATAACTCTTAATACTCTGAATCTTCGCGCACGATTAAAAGGAATAAATCGAGTAAAAGGCGTAAGGCGATTATGAAACTTTGAATGAAGACAAACCGCCTCACTGCAAACGGTTAAGTGGATAACGAAGCCGATGGGATGCAAAGGATAGGATTTACATCGGGCAAGTTCGAGTCGACGTTATGTAATATTACAGCTTAACGGAGCGTGCGAGAAAAATGCTTTTTGCCCGAGAATTCCTCGCGGTCTCCCTTTCTTCGTTCTCCGACTCGCACGTGACTCCTTCGAGAAAGCATGCAAAAACCACCGGAAAAAGTCAACGTTAATTGCCGAGGTTAACTCCGCGGTCCATTGACTTCTCATGCCAGTAATTAAGACCATTTAGTTACTTAATTTCTAAGTCTGCCAACTTATAACTACAAGCTCAATACACATCGGCTCGCAGCTAATTACACGCGAAAAAATATTCCTAACTCCGAACCCGATAACTTCTTCTGATCGAAGTTAACCTTGCTAGCTTTATGCTAATTTCAGCCGGAATTCTTTGCAATGTTGATTAGAATGTTGCCGTGTAATTAGCTTCGATTCGTGGAAACTTCGTAGAATTCGCGGTATGCGAACGTGGTGTATGAACAATTTTGCAAACGGGGGAATGTTTACGTTGTTTAATTAGACGGAGAGATGGTACTATTTTCAATTTCGACTGATGAGGGTGTATAATTAAGCTAAGCTTTTTTTACGAATTTAATTAAAATATTTATTATATAATATCGACATTCCAGGACATTATACCGATATAAGATCGGTGTAACGTAAATACTAGAAAGCGTACTATTTTCCTATTTCATTTGCTACACCCGCTATATTTAAATCCCTGAAACGGGATTCGAAGTGGCTCTTTAGTTAGTTGAAAAATGTCGGAGTGAAGGGATACGAGTCGAGAGACAATAGATATTCTTTCGATAGCGGTATAAGCGAGAAGATCGGAGTCGCTTTATCAGAGGTTTTTATCTACGACTTCCATAAAGATCCAGCTAGTACTCCCAGCGGCCTAACTTTCGTGACACAAAATGCGCCGGTTTAGTTGCAAGGTGAACGGATATACCGCTACCGTGCTAGAAGATCATCGATTGTTCTGACCTTCTTAGCTTGCGTCTCCTGTTCCAATTTTTAGCCGAGACGGCTCTTACTTTATATGTAAATATAAAGTAGCTGATATGTGTTAATGAGTATATTAGATTACTTAATGGACCTGACGTAATGATCTTTGGGTATCAAGAGAATTAATGTATTATAAATATGAGAAAACCTGGATTTTTTAAACTATCAGAGCATTCGATATATAAACTCTGGATTGCCGACTAAAATTGAGTAGAAAGCAATCTGGCAGAAGTCGTGGATTTAAGCATGAATTTTGGTGTTTATGCGAAAGTAAAAGTATCAACATCGGTTATCGAATCGCATCATGGCAGATTCCGGCCTACAGCTCATAAAACATGTTACTAAACTGTTACGCATCACTTTCTACTTATGCTGAAACCAGTTTTCGATTTTCAGTTCGGCTCATTGATGAACCAGTTATGCCGAATTGATATAAGATGCGTACCAAGTCAAGTGGTAATTAGTAATTGGAATTATTAGTTCAGCGATATATTTGTCATTTTCTTCTCGGTAGTTCTACTGTTAATGGACGAAGTAGAATATAAAATAATATAGTGAGATTAATTGATTGAGTTGCAAACCAGTGATTTTGACTGGTTTGGTAGTTCTAGTGTTAAATCAGTGTTCAAGGTGAGCACTGGTTCCATATATAATAGTAGAACTAATTCGTCAGAAATCAATTAAGGCGTGGATGATGAAGTATGGCTTAAAGGAATATCATTTCATAATAATAATAACGGCCAAATAGAGTGCATTCATAGATAAACCTAGGCTGACCTTAAAAGCATTTAAATGGCCACCGACTTACGGTACGAAAGTAAGCAGACGAATCTGATAGACGGAATGCCATTGTCTCATTTTGACAGCGGTTTTACCGAGAGCTAGTGGCCGATTTGGCCGATTTAATCGAGTCAATGGCTGTGGCAAATAGCTCTACGCGTTTCAACGATTAAAATGTCAAACATGACAGCCGGCTATTGTCTCGCATTGTTCTTTCCTCGAATTACTCTCGAAGCGTGAACAGTCTACTCTTTCATTGTAATTTAACGTATGGTTATAATAATATTAATGATTTGGCCGTAGAGAGAATATTTATTAGTAACGTGAAGATTTATTAATAACCAGAATATTTATTAATAGAGATTTAATGAGATTTAATAATGTCGAGAATATTTTAAATTTATTATAGGAGAATAAATTTTATTGCATTAAAAATAGGAAAAATCGACTTTACTGTAGAAATTTTAGATGAAAGACACCGTTAACTTTTTTTCCATTTAAAAATACTAGGAAAGGTGTTACCTCAATGAAAACATTACGACATATTTTCAACTTTAATTCCGAGACTACTTGTTGGAACATTCCACCGTCGCACAACTCTTTGTACACATTACATGACACTTTAATAATTGACGTTTAATCAGTTAATGACAGTCAATCTTAGTGGAAAGTGTGAAGGCATTAGTTATCAAAAAGTGTATCATAATAACTTTCACATACCTGAACGTAGTCTTTCATATTTTAAATTCTATTCCATTGTATCTTACATCTGTAATATTTTAATTATTTTAGGGTTTCGTGAGATTTAACATAACATTTTAATATGATATAATATTTTCATTATTATACTATATAGACCTATATAGACTAGGGCGGAGATTTTTGAGCCAAATAGGGTTTAATGTTTGTTTAATTATTTCTATTTTAAACTGCATTAATGCATCGCGAATCTAGTTACAAAATAATTTAGATCCTTCCGGTAGATTCAGTAAATGAAGGGAATATTTAAGGAACTCGATGTCCCCTGAGATGTCCAATATAAATAGTTATCAGCTGAGATCTGTCAATGTCAAATGATTAGCCAAGAACATGTCCCGTGAAAGTACTTTCGTTCGAGACAAAATCGGATACCGTCTACTTGTATTCTTATTTTAAACGCTTTTTTTTAGAACGGTTTCATTTTATTCCCTGTCCTTTCGTAGCTTGTATCATTATGTCAGTATTCCTAGAATTGATGTCTATTTTATTGTCCCCGTTCGGTTTTAATATCTGACGTTTAGAAATTAAAATTTGAAAGATGAAAAATTTCAATTTATATTTAATGATTACAAATGATTTTCTGACGAATTAGAAGATACATTAATAGACTTTAAAATATATGCACATTTTCGAAGGACAAAACTTTTCATTTTGATGAGAATAGTGGATATGTTATTTTATGATATATTCCAAGAAAGGAAAGGAGAAAAAGCGTAAGGGAAATAAGTGTCATTTTCTCGCGGCGCTTTGATGACCCGCGGCATTGCGCAGGAAACCGATCATCAATTGTGATACTTTTCAAGCCGACAGAGTGATAGGATTAGACGCGACTAATCGTAAGACGCAAGTAGAAGAATCCGGTATGTGAAAGTTCTTTTGACGGAAACATAAATCGTGGTCGACTCGCGAGAAAATCCTTCTACCCTGTTTACGTCGTTGTTTTAAATCGCAGCAATCGTAAGACAAGTAGTCGGAGCACCCACCAGGGATTACGCAAATACTAATGGATCAAGTTCGATGTCATAAGTCGATGTAAAATCGGTCAATCGAGTTTCGAGCACCTTTTCACCATTAACTCGTATTAGCCTATATTTCACTCAATTCCTGATCGCCACGAAGAAATATCGTTTTCCGGCAAACCATAAACATTTCTTCTAGAAATAAATGAACTGCGAGAGCACATTTCGAAATATTATATTCAGCGGAATATGTTGATATTGATATACTTCGAATATATTCTTCGGAATTATTATATTCTACGGAGTATTGATATATTGATATACTTTGAAATAAGTCAGAGAGAGACTTGGAGAAATTCCCACGCGTTATAGGTTTCTTTCTAACTTGATTATAATACAACAATTATGATCGTCGTGAAATTATTATGTATCTCGCGCATCTCGCGCATCTCGTAAGATCGATTTACCAACGGAATGCTGGAACGGCTATCAAAAAGAATATATTTTCATAAATTTCTGTTACGGACCTGTTAATAAGATAACGATCTCCGATACGATAATCGACAAGAGGGTGTCCTTTTTTTCTGAAGTACGATGCAGTGGCATTCGTGATCAATTAAATTTCACTTTGCTTCGAGCTGATTACAAGGCGCGGGGACTTCTACATCAAGGTTCAGCCTTGAAGACCGACGTAGCATCGTCGATAATTAAATTACATACGAGATACATATCGATTAATAACGATTACGTAAACCACGAAAACCCGATTCGCCGAATAGATACAGATATCAAACTCGTGCGAGTGTAGTAAAATCATTTTGCAATTTATAAACTTGGCTTCTCGCGTGAATAAAAAATACAGGCTGATAATTGGCTTTTTAACTTCCCTGCTAAATTCTCGCTGTCTTAATTACTTAATTCTTACTCGTCATAATTAATTAGGGATACTCTAATAATGAATAAAATAATAACAAACTAAACAAACTAGTAGTCATTGATATTAGTGTCTGTTATTATTTTATCATTCTCTCGGAAAACGAATCAGTGAGATATGATATATTTATTAATGATAAAAAAAGGAGTAGGGGCCAATTGGGGCCTGTAAGAATATAATGAAGAATTCCTGGGCTTGATTAAAATATTCCGAGCTGACTGGCCGAAATAAAGTTTGACGAGGTGGGGCCGGCATTTTCACTGCGATTAACATCAATTAAATCGAGGATACGTTTCGTTCTGCGGTAAACTGCTATGGATAGCCTTCGGCCGAAGGAGGCGCCGTTCTTCAACGATAATTTTATCGGGCTCGCGTAATAAATATCCGGGGATGAAGGCAGACCAAATATTATGTTAAAACCAGTTCGTCGAGATTGCTCAACGGGTCTGCAACATCCAGGTTGCCCGTAGATGTGGAAGTAATGCGCGATGCCTTCGTCCCGCGAATAAACTCAATCCGCGATCCTGCATTCTCGAAAGTCAGTCTTAACACTAGAACCACCGAATATATACTCACCTATACTTACACATTTATTTATATATAAATTATTGATAAGACGGATTGAAGTTAATTAGTGGATTCAATTATTTGCGTTATGTATAATATATAAAACAGAAGTATATAAAGCCTGAATCAATTCGCCGAGGTATATTCGAATAATTCAGTAAGCTTGATAATCTTAGGTTTGATAAACTTGATTTGCAATACTGTAAATCTGGTAAAATTATACAAGATTTTAATAGCATTATATGTTATATTATTATATTCATAATGTTATGTATTAATAAGACTTAGAAGATGCGAAGGATATAAGTCTTAGATACCCAGTCATTTTTCCAGCAATGTTTAGCGCGTTATACAACGAACACACGTTTTTATTACATTAAGTGCAGTAGGAGCGCTAGACATATGCTTCCTACAATGTGTCGGGAGACGTGTAATGTCAGTTATGCTAATGACATATTACGCAAAAGCCACCGAATAGATCAGTGCGTACGACATTTTCATTTTTTCACCAGGAAATGTCAGCAGCATACAATAACGACGTCGATTGAACAATAAGTACTATTTTAAGCATTCTAGTTCAGAATGTGTGGAACACCTTTCGATCGGCTTTCCAGGTCCTTTAAATCACACCTCAACACGTGTTGGAGTTTTAGTAATATTGGCATCGGTTGCCATCGGTGATCTCACGGCATTTAAAGTATTAAACGATTTCTCCGTGATTATTTACTTTCTGGAATTCATAATTAGGTACATCTTCACTTCATATTATCACTGACTTCTTCGTCGTGACTAGATTTCCAGCAACGATGCGTCGGAATTATTCAGCACGAGTTTATTCGGTCGCTAATGGCTTGTTCGATTACGAGGAGTTGGCACGTACGATGAAATGATATGTTTGCTACGAAACGCCAAGAAGATTGACATCGGTGTCTATAAATTATTGCTTATGCAAGAGCGGTCAATTAGATCACCGTTCGCGAAACGTTTTTGTTTCTGGGATGATGAAGTAATAACAGAAATCTGAAAGCATTAAAAGAACGTTTAATGGCAAACGTTACTAGTTACGCGCATATCGACCTATTTCACGTTAGTAATATAAAATACGAGGGTGTAATAAGTTCTCCATTTTACGTGACACCGTGCACTCTGATTGGAGGTATTCGTGCGTCAGTAATTCACTTAATTATCTGCCTCGTGCGTATAGGAATCGTAAAACGGAGTAATATGAAATCCGTTGGAGTTTATCTCGTACGCCGTGCTTTGTTTTGCAATTTGAATGAGTGGGTATTATGCGATTACATAATCGAGTAGCAAACGTAGATATCTCTAGATACAAGGGATCGATGGGTTTCTATAAATCAGCGCATAAACCGAATTAATTAAAAGTTGTAGTCCACTTCTTTCGACCCAAAATCGTCTGTGTTGATGATGTTTGTACATCATTTACCATCAATTTGGGTCATTTTGGCGACTTTTAATTTTTGCGAATTTTTTAAGGTATACCCCTTCACATTTTTTCGACTTGGATTTGACCTATTTTTGACCAATAAAATTTTTTTAACCGCTTCTTTCGACCAGAAATCGTCCTAGAATATGTTTATACATCACCCACCATCGATTTGGGTCATTTAGAAGTGATTTTGGCGACTTTTCATTTTTGACAATTTTTGAAGGTATACCCCTTCACATTTTTTCGACTTGGATTTGACCTATTTTTGACCAATAAAAATTTTTTAACCACTTCTTTCGACAAGAAATCGTCCTAGAATATGTTTATACATCATATACCATCGATTTGGACCATGTAGGAGCGATTTTGGCGACTTTTAATTTTTGACAATTTTTGAAGGTATACCCCTTCACATTTTTTCGATTTGGGTTCGACCCATTTTTGACCAATAAAAATTTTTCAACCACTTCTTTCGACCAGAAATCGTCCTAGAATATGTTTATACATCACCCACCATCGATTTGGGCCGTCTAGAATTTATTTTGGCGACTTTCAGTTTTTGAGAATTTTTGAAGGTATACCCCTTCACATTTTTTCGATTTGGGTTCGACCCATTTTTGACCAATAAAAATTTTTTAACCACTTCTTTCGACCAGAAATCGTCCTAGAATATGTTTATACATCACCCACCATCGATTTGGGTCGTTTAGAAGTGATTTTGGCGACTTTTCATTTTTGACAATTTTTGAAGGTATACCCCTTCACATTTTTTCGATTTGGGTTCAACCCATTTTTGACCAATAAAAATTTTTCAACCACTTCTTTCGACCAGAAATCGTCCTAGAATATGTTTATACATCACCCACCATCGATTTGGGCCGTCTAGAATTTATTTTGGCGACTTTCAGTTTTTGAGAATTTTTGAAGGTATACCCCTTCACATTTTTTCGATTTGGGTTCGACCCATTTTTGACCAATAAAAATTTTTTAACCACTTCTTTCGACCAGAAATCGTCCTAGAATATGTTTATACATCACCCACCATCGATTTGGGTCGTTTAGAAGTGATTTTGGCGACTTTTCATTTTTGACAATTTTTGAAGGTATACCCCTTCACATTTTTTCGATTTGGGTTCGACCCATTTTTGACCAATAAAAATTTTTCAACCACTTCTTTCGACCAGAAATCGTCCTAGAATATGTTTATACATCACCCACCATCGATTTGGGCCGTCTAGAATTTATTTTGGCGACTTTCAGTTTTTGAGAATTTTTGAAGGTATACCCCTTCACATTTTTTCGATTTGGGTTCGACCCATTTTTGACCAATAAAAATTTTTTAACCACTTCTTTCGACCAGAAATCGTCCTAGAATATGTTTATACATCACCCACCATCGATTTGGGTCGTTTAGAAGTGATTTTGGCGACTTTTCATTTTTGACAATTTTTGAAGGTATACCCCTTCACATTTTTTCGATTTGGGTTCGACCCATTTTTGACCAATAAAAATTTTTTAACCACTTCTTTCGACCAGAAATCGTCCTAGAATATGTTTATACATCACCCACCATCGATTTGGGCCGTCTAGAATTTATTTTGGCGACTTTCAGTTTTTGAGAATTTTTGAAGGTATACCCCTTCACATTTTTTCGATTTGGGTTCGACCCATTTTTGACCAATAAAAATTTTTTAACCACTTCTTTCGACCAGAAATCGTCCTAGAATATGTTTATACATCACCCACCATCGATTTGGGTCGTTTAGAAGTGATTTTGGCGACTTTTCATTTTTGACAATTTTTGAAGGTATACCCCTTCACATTTTTTCGATTTGGGTTCGACCCATTTTTGACCAATAAAAATTTTTCAACCACTTCTTTCGACCAGAAATCGTCCTAGAATATGTTTATACATCACCCACCATCGATTTGGGCCGTCTAGAATTTATTTTGGCGACTTTCAGTTTTTGAGAATTTTTGAAGGTATACCCCTTCACATTTTTTCGATTTGGGTTCGACCCATTTTTGACCAATAAAAATTTTTTAACCACTTCTTTCGACCAGAAATCGTCCTAGAATATGTTTATACATCACCCACCATCGATTTGGGTCGTTTAGAAGTGATTTTGGCGACTTTTCATTTTTGACAATTTTTGAAGGTATACCCCTTCACATTTTTTCGATTTGGGTTCGACCCATTTTTGACCAATAAAAATTTTTCAACCACTTCTTTCGACCAGAAATCGTCCTAGAATATGTTTATACATCACCCACCATCGATTTGGGCCGTCTAGAATTTATTTTGGCGACTTTCAGTTTTTGAGAATTTTTGAAGGTATACCCCTTCACATTTTTTCGATTTGGGTTCGACCCATTTTTGACCAATAAAAATTTTTTAACCACTTCTTTCGACCAGAAATCGTCCTAGAATATGTTTATACATCACCCACCATCGATTTGGGTCGTTTAGAAGTGATTTTGGCGACTTTTCATTTTTGACAATTTTTGAAGGTATACCCCTTCACATTTTTTCGATTTGGGTTCGACCCATTTTTGACCAATAAAAATTTTTCAACCACTTCTTTCGACCAGAAATCGTCCTAGAATATGTTTATACATCACCCACCATCGATTTGGGCCGTCTAGAATTTATTTTGGCGACTTTCAGTTTTTGAGAATTTTTGAAGGTATACCCCTTCACATTTTTTCGATTTGGGTTCGACCCATTTTTGACCAATAAAAATTTTTTAACCACTTCTTTCGACCAGAAATCGTCCTAGAATATGTTTATACATCATATAGCATCGATTTGGGCCATCTAGAATTTATTTTGGCGACTTTCAATTTTTGACAATTTTTGAAGGTATACCCCTTCACATTTTTTCGATTTTGGGTCGACCCATTTTTTTACCAGAAAAATTTTTAAACCACTTCTTTCCACCAGAAATCGTCCTAGAATATGTTTATACATCATATACCATCGATTTAAACCATTTAGGAAAATTGATTGCTAACTTATACAAATATATATTTTACAGCTACATCGCAGCGGTGCGTTTTCGATTCATTTATCATTTATCTTGTGTCAATATTTTTTGTTTGGAATTATCATTATCGTAAAATCGCCGCTTTAATTTCTCATTAAGCGCGTGTCACCGTGAAAAACGTGAAGTGGTGCTTGTTAATTATGACAACCAGTAGTAATCAAGTGTTATGATTTCTCGCTCGTTACGCAGCACAAATTATCTACGTTGAAGGACAAGGTCTCGGATTTTAAACGGAGAATTTGAATTTTATATTATATTATAATAACAATATAGACAAACTAATCAGACGTACTACATCAATTAAAACGAACTTCCAACAATAAGTCTTACATCCCACAAAATTACATACCTCTACGAATTCACGAGAGTCTTTAAAACAATGCGACCAACCACAGTGACGGAACAAAATCCTACTTCTTCATCCGACACGCGCAAACAAAACAAGCGAATCGACAATCGAGATTTTTTATCAGGATTCCGTGTGGAACAACAATACCGTACGAACCAATTACGTAAGGACAAGGCCAAGCATTTCGACGAATAAGCAAATCAACGAAGCTTATTATAATAAACTTATTATTCGGGTTCGTGGTATCCTTAATACCTCCGGTATTGAAGGAGTCGAAGAGAGGGAGATAGAGAAAGAAGTCGATTAAAAAGTAGGGGCAAAACCGACGAAGTCTGATTTATGTGCGACTTTGACGAGGCACTCCTGCCGGTTGAGTGTGAAACAAATAAATTTCAGGTAAAACGAGGTGTGTCCCGAAAGTACACGCGGTTACAGAGGGACCTAACTCCCCGGTGATCCATTAATCAATCGGTGGTTGCAGTCGATCGTTTTCCAAGTAGAATTGATTTCGGTTCGCCCGCCATTATTCTTCGTATTCTCTCGCGGATATATTTCGTCGGACCAAATATATTTCGATTAATTGATTGATAATGAGAGCGATTTTTTTTAGCGGTTTCTGACCAATGCCGAGGGATCACAGTTTCGATCAGTGAAAATATAACAACGATCAACTATTAATTATTTTTGGTACCTTGTTTATGACGCATCATTAATATCCTCGATTCGAAGATATTCGATATAGTTTCCGTCTGTTTGTTTTGCTTTCTCTACTTGATTCTTTATGAGTCATTTTTCGCTCGACTCGGAAGGACGCGGGGGAAGTTAAATTACGTTAACTACACGGTTAACATAGATATTTCAATTTCGCAGTGGCATTTGTAATTAATTACTACACGCGCAATAAAGTGTATACAATTCTAGTACGAGCGATTGAAGATAGTTCGCGTCGATTAATTGAGTTGTAATGCAACTACTGGTTTTATATGCTGCTTAATAAACTGGAGTGCATTTTTGACGGTCTTTCTTTTCTGATAATGCTCGATTCTTGTTTCGCTGATTCGCTTATTAACACTTGAATCAATGCTGGTGCATGTATTACTACTTAATACCGATTAGATATTATCTTTATACATTTCTATTTTCCTACGAAATATTGCTTTCTAACGTAACATTACTTGTTGCAAGTAATAACTACTTGTATTGCCTTATCTATTATCATTATTATTATAGTTGTATTCCATTATCTTGACACTTTTTATTGTTGATATTTTGCATCATCCCGGAAACATAGCCGAAAGTAAACTTAAACGACAATCTTAAATTTGTATGTAATACATTAATTACCCGAGTAATTAATAAATTGAAAATATGACATGCGAAAATCGGATAATAGTAATAAATAGGATATCGGTTGATTTCTTTCGATTGCTTTATTAATAAAGATACCATGCCACTTTAGGTCCGAGTGAAAAAAAATAATTTTAATTGGCACCCGCTAATTGCCGCGGACAAACTATACAAATACAATCTAGATACACTCCGTTCCACTTATATTGATCGATTATTGATACCGATTTTTTTCGCGGCTCCAACCGATCACAAAGTATACCGATTCCGATCGGTAGGAATACAATAATAAATGGAGAATTACTTTTATTGTCATACGTTTCGACATGATTAATATATAAGGCTCGAGTATATTCGAAGCGGATTTCACTTCGCATTGATTTAATCCTCCGCGAGGATATTTCATTGGTGCGCGATGCGAGCACAAAACATAATTAATGGAAAAGGAATAAAGTGATATTTCAAGAGTTACCCTTTCGAATAGTTACGGTTTTCGAGTCTGTAACCGATTTAGTATCGCGCCGATCTCCTATGCTACCGATATAAGAAATATGAGGGACATTTTAAAACCTCAAGGTGACATTAATATCTTGGAAAAGGGAGCTGGGAAAAGGTACAGGGTGGATCAAATGTTCCTATGCCATTTGATACAGTAATAACTCTATTATATATGAACTTTTCGGTACTTTTATTACACAAACTAGTTTCACAAAGAATGAAGATTTTTTTGACATGAAGTATGATAAATAATATCACATAAATAACTTCTCAGCTTTACATAACTCTGCTCGATGTAGGATATTCTCCATAATCAGAATGATTTTTTTCAATTAAAATTACACGATTTTCGATGTCTGGTTGAAAGTGAGCCTCTTCCTTATAAATCTCCCAGGCTTGCAGTTTTATAATCTGAAAGAAAACGAATGTAAAAAGTCCCGGGAAAGAGTAATTAATATTTAATATCCTAAGAAGTTTTGGGCCACCCTGTACAGAGGAACAATGTCGCGATACATTGTATGAGGTGTATTTTTATCCTTTCTGATTCTCAACTCGCAGAAGGCCGAGCGGATACTCGGACATGCTACCGCATGTCCGTTTATTTCAGTCACGATTCCTTTCAGCGAACATGAGAAAGCGTAAATTGAGGAGGATTGCACGGCGCAGGAAAAAGAGAGTATCAAAAAACAATATGGAGTATGTGCGTGGTACAAGAAAGGAAGGCAAACGAGTTGCTTTTGTCAATTTTATTCTGTTCCGCTTCGGTGAGAAACGTGTCTTACGTGCCGTTGTGACTTCAATAAACCAACCAACTAATTTGTTACTACGAGATTAGAATTGGTATGAATTAACATAAACTTAAAAAGTTCACACATTTAACTTGGACATTCTTTCATTTTCTTATTTCGAACGAAAGGATTCTTCGTTGTGGAAGACGACTTTCTTGAGAGTCGCACGAGCAAAGATCAATTACGCCTGACATATAATGTTGCTAATTAAACTTTAATTAAAACGCGACTTTCTCGCGGATAAGAAAAAAAGGATACGCTAATTGAGCGAACTAAAGATACCGATCCAACGTCTATTAATGGAGGCTAATCGTCTTATGACCACTCGGTGCTTCGAGCCGGTTTTATTACACGCGTGCTTGTCGTAATATTTCGGTAAGAGCTCGTAAATTCCACGCGACGCATGTCTCTTCTGCCTTCTTATTGGCGTATCATATGGATTTATCAACGGATTAATCAAGATGGAATCCGAAGTAATCCGAAGTTCCTCGGCTGCGAATGTGATCCATCTTTTTGACAATAATCAATTAATACTTGATTTTAAATTCGTCCTTTCAAAGTAACAGGATTGAATCACTGATCTGCGAGCTATCCGATTAAAAGCAGAAAGAATTACTTGCAGTAAAACGTGTTTCGGCAATTAAAATACCGATCCAGAATTAATGAAATCCATGAAATACCAAAGAATCTCTGGAATAATTACTCCAAGTGATAATTGAAGTTCATTGTACGTCAACGAAATAACTATTAAGTCACCGCATCGATAACTCACGGAATTACATAGAAGCATAACTTTCGGTTACGAAGTGGTACACAAAGTCACAATCGAATTGCACCGCGTGTGAAGTGATTTTTTTTGGGATTCGTGAAAAGTGGATTTCGATGTATGTGCAAAGAAGGTTTGCAGTTGCATATGGTTGATACTTATCTCGCAAACTTATTCGCGATAATTACGTATCCAGGCATCGACAAAGAAGGTCCTTGAAAGGAATCAGGTAAATCGGGGTAAATCCTGTAAGACGGTTAACTTACGGGTTCTGAGCGCGATTAAACCTGTGATTTACGGGATTTTACGTACGTTTGACCAGCTTGCCCGACATTCTGATACACGTTTTTTCCCCGATCCCAAGAAGATAATCCCAAGTCGTGCCAATTAATGGCCGTGCAGGGTCCCGATTCGCTCGCTCTCTTTCGAGAGCCTCTCGTTGACGCGCGAGATATTTTTATGTTACGAGCATGTAGATGGAAGGTGAGGAGTCGTTAACTTCAGGGTTTTATTCGCTGGTGTAACACTGGGACCATTGCGTTGACAAAAGTAAAAGTCGTATCACTTTCTGAGCCCTGATTGCAGTTCACTTTTACCGTCTCTTCAACACCTTGTATTTTTCTCTTCGGCTTATTCGATATCGTACTTCAACGAAAGTTATCGCTTTTCTGAAAAATATCATACGCTTCATTTTGACAAATGAAGTGAATGCTTCTAGTTGCACTAATTATGCGAATCTTAATGGTGGCCAAATAATTACCTGTTGACACCATGTTCTCGGAATATCATTAATCGAATGCAATCTTAATTTAGTTCCAAGTACAATTAAGATTGTGTTGTTACTACTGGAAATTAATACTAATTGTTATGGATACATATAATTGTAGGCATGCATTTTAATAACAGTAGTGTGAATGTAATGGTAATTATTTCGGGAATATCATTAATTGAACATAATCATAGTTTCCTTCGAAGTATAATGAAGATTGTGTTCGCGCTACTTGAAAATTAATGACTATAATTCGACATATAAAACAAACATGCGAAGCGAATCATATAATCATACCGCGATAGAAAGGGGTTTCAAATGATTTTGACCTGAATTAAAAATTGCATCGAGAGACATTGACGATAATTAAAGAAAGAAGGATCGCTCTGTGTAATCAATAATAATATAATAACAATCCGTGTATCCACGTCGTCCATCAAGTTGTACTTCGTCATCGGTAACGTCTTTTAATCTGGACGTACGTCTGCAGGAAATTACTCAGCAATTGGAGCACGATGCAATCAAAGTAATTTCTCTCGTTTTGAAGACATTAAAGTTTTCGTTAAACTCACTGCGGCTGAATATAATTGACGCGCCACAAGATACATTGTAATTATTGGCCAAAGAACTCTGTGCCTTCGTTAGACATCGACAAGAAATCTCTCAGGCTTCTTCTTTCCGTAGGTCTTTTAATTTCTATAGAATTTACAGATCTCAATTTATCGCGATCATTTTCTATGAAACTTACCGAAAAAGTTAGAGAACTCGCAAGATTAGGAAATCCAAGTTAGACAATGAAAATAAGTAAGAGGTGTTTCCAGGAACTTAAATATCCCTCTCATGTGATACACCTGATTCGGCCATTAATCTTCACGTCCTTATCCTCGCATCTCGTCAGCGTTTACACCCAGGTAGAAGGACGTGTCCTCTCCGTGACGCAAAGATTGCTCCAGGAGAGGATGCCACGAGTGGTATATTCACGTTTATGCGTTACGGTGTTCGGCCGGCTTAATTAACCAGCTGATTTACACGGTGTTACGTTTTCGGATGATTGTGTGCTCTCGGTCAGGTACCCTTTCCCATGATCTTTCTCTACTAGTCTACCCCGTTCAATAAAACACGGCTCTTAATTGCCGGGAACAATTAACTCGGATGAGTGTGCCGCGGGAAGCTGGACAACAACCTCGGCCAGTATCTAAGAACCCGCAACGTTTCTAGGCCGCCTCTATTATATCTCCGTGTTTCCTGCGAATACCGGTGGTGCTTACTTTTTAATTAGATCTCCGGGTTACTCGCAATTGCTTTGACACACACCGTGATTGAGTAAACCATTGCTTTTAAATGTGTCTCACTTCGTTGACTCATCCGCGGTGATTCAACTACTCGTAAGTGTAGCTTTTCTCGCACGTGCTTGCGAGCCTTCATTTATCTTCTATCTTAATTGCTCATGGATCCAGATATTTCTAATTTTGTAAATTTTTACTTTGCTTTCATCAGTTTCATTTACTCCTAGCAGCGTGGCGTAATGAAAACGGAAAATCATATTGAAAATATGATTAGTAAAATAATCTCAAGGTAATATTTGATTAAATTGCAAACAATATTAATCACTTCTTTCCAATGCAGAATCGAAATCTTATCGAATCACGTTTAACATCAATTATTCCTCGTATTAAGCAAAGTGCATTTTTGTAGGAGTACCCTACTTTTCCATATCCTTTTCATCATTCTATCGTGAGACAAGTAGTTTAACAACCGTGGGACAATTATTGTCGGAATCAAGGAGAATAGGAATCGTGGGACTCCCCGCTGTATCATATCTTAAAGAACTTATCGGGGCTTGTTCGATTTGCTAATAATGCGGCACGTACACATTGACCTCTGAGGAGCCTCGTATTCTAACCTCAATACAAGGTTGTCTACTTGCAGTCTACCATGCTGCACCACTCTCGATGCATATGGAATATGCATAGTTTGTTAGTACAAGAGAATACTGGCTGCAACTTATCTCCGGGGGTTGTTCAATTGTGCGGATATCACGATTCTAATATACTGCTCCTGTGACAAGGCGATGATAATGATCTATGCATTTAATCCGTTAATCGGGGAGTTCTTCGAAAAACTTGATCACGCGGCTAGTAAAAATTTAGTAATCGAATACATCTTCAAACGAGAATTGAACTCGTCTTCTCATCCTCTTCAATTACGAAGAGTAATTATGAATTGCCATCGATCAAAACGGCGTGTAATTTCCACGGGAATTAAAGACCAATCAGGTAATCTAATTAAGCCGGGAATAAATTGAATATCTTTATATAATATGCGTGCAGGTAAATCGATGGGATAATTTGTCCCGGTGCGATCGCGTTGAGCGGGGTATCGCTTTAATTGCTAAGTCTTTGGACATCTTACAAGACCAGGCACACCCCTCCTAATTGAATAATGTTCCGTTTAACGAGTCAATCCTCGGTTGCAATTAAAGGATTGATCAGCCGACGCAACTATTTATTAATTATTCCGCGTACAAATAAAGCGGCGCGAAATCACCGTAAATGCGGCGTCCTTTCACTCGAAGATGCCTTGACATTTTCGTGCTCGCGGGACGACGATTTTGCTCGCTAAACGAGGATGGAAAGTCTTCGAAGTCGCTTGAACATCCTGCGAATCATTTTCAACTCGCTTGGATTCGCTTCGCGAGTGCACCCTTCGCGTGTCTCCGAAGATTCCGGTTTTCGGTATGCGCCTCGCAAACGAGTAAAAAGATTCCACCGATTAACCAGTAATCTTACTCGGCTCGAGTTAATGATGTCGACTTATATTACGCGCTGCATCACCGATCCCGCCGTATTATTAACCTGACGACAATAACTTTCGCGGCGAAATGAAATTGTCAGCGTGAAAATAATTCTCGCGACTTCTCGCCGGAAGAATTTCAGCTGGATTTTTCTCGTGGAAGTAAAGAATGATTATTGCGCCTCTTTTATTAATATTTAATACCGCATATATATACATATATATATGCAAATACAATAAAATCATTCCGTACTTCTTCGAG
This sequence comes from Nysson spinosus, assembly GCA_910591585.2. NCBI lineage: Eukaryota > Metazoa > Arthropoda > Insecta > Hymenoptera > Crabronidae > Nysson > Nysson spinosus. The sequence goes on from OU342847.1 coordinate 4,920,361, forward strand.
GGAAAAGAAATGTGATTCTGTTGATATCAGCGGAACAGATTGTCGATAAGAATAGTTGGGACAATGGTCGTTTTACATGATAAACCATATATTATTCTGCGGAATAAATCACGGACTTTGATCGAGCAAAGCATTTAACTACCTAAGCTACGCTGCTAACGATTATTTCGTATAATTGGCGGTGTCTGGGGGTAAGGCATAATCAAATTGAGTTCGATACGAGCATATTTACATTGTGCGATATTTTACGTTCGGTGAATGAACGGCGCACCTATAATTTCCTTATCGTAGCATAGTCTTCCCACCGGCTGGGCTTTAAATATGTATATAAAGATAGGGTAACGAGAAAGGAAACGAAGAGCGCGTTAGATTCAGAACGATTCCAGCATTCTTCGCCTCGTAATCCGAGAACTTTGGAGGTCCGTGGGAAAGTACCGATGGTACCTGGATTATTATGAGTCCCCCGCGTCCAGATGGAACAGGGAACCGGAACGGGAACTTTTCTCACCTGTCACCCTAGGGTGTCTGATGATAAGCTGGAAATTGTGATCGACCTCGTGAACTCTGACTCGTTCTTACACATCAAACTTTAGATTCCTTATATTATTATTTTTCCGCGGACCATCAGACTACCTACTTATTTTTTATATATTTTTATTGATATCTATTACACACAATACCGATCATAAGTTTGGGATCACTTGCGTGGTCTTCATTCTAAACGTTTAGTTTAAACTAAAACTGGAAACCTGCATAAAAGTAAACATCGACCCACCGGTATTTTGATCGTACGATAAACATAACATAGAAATATTTCTTAAGTAAATGGAAGTCAGGTACACAATTATTTATTAAATTACCGTGGCATTCCACTCCAAGTCTCCCCGAAAGTTCAAATCCTCGGCGTTCCATCTATGAAACTAATTTCCCTTAAACGTGCCCGAGCATTCGAGGAACGGGAAGAAAAAGAAATTCCTGAGTCACTTCTGAGAGAACTGTTGGATGACATGAGATTCTCCGTTATAGATCAAGTATTATCGCGATGGTCAGAAACGTTAAGAAGCAAGAATTTCCTCAAGATTGACAATTAAAAACCCTCGTTAGTCGCACCAAAATCTGTCGAGATGAATGCCCTTATAATTGCGGGAAATCTGTGGACCCGGAAGACTCTATCACCTACGTCATAATCACTTGGTTTCTTATTACCCTAGTTTTATGTGTAATGATTAAAAACGGACGCGGTTGTGGATTTAAATGGTGAGTTTAAATCATTAAAGGGAACTTGAATTAAATTAGTAGTTTGGCTTGCGTGATTGTTAATAAACATCAGATCCTTAAAAGGAAAAAGTAATCGATTAATTATATTTTTTATTAGGATAATTCAATAATGAAATAAAGTACCGTAAGGAAAACTGACAATTATCTTAGAACGATTTCCGTGTTTATATGCGCGATGTTGGAGTAGAACTTAATTAACTTTTTTAATTAGCCGCGTAAAAAATAAAGAAATACACATTTTCTCAAATAAGGTATTACTTAAAAACCGCATTCTTCGCACTTATTTTTTTCACCGTCCGCAACTTTAACAAGAAGAAATCCCGCGCAAAAAAGAAATTGATCCAGTTTTCTCTCGTTAGCTATAAATATAAATCGTTATTACAAGTTCCCTATTCTTACACTGTTTTTTCCACGCCATAGATTCCTAACTCTACGTAAGTGTCCGGTATATAAATCGATCCAATCGTATCGCATTTATCGATGAAGAGTATCGGCCGGTTATGAAACCGTTTAAGTGAAATCATCCGACAGAAGTTGTCTAGACAGGGATTCGATCAAAGATACGCGTGCGATTCCGTATCACCGTAAATAAGCACCTATAGTGTTTCACTTTCGAAAACTAATTTGTAATCAGCGTATCATTGCAAATTATTACCCCGGCATCGATAGACTATCGGGAAGCTGTGTATGCATATAAAGTTGCATATGTAGGTATAAAAATATTGAGCTTTAATTCGAGGATTCGTTCAAATTCCCCCTTTGAATAATTATTTTATATTGTTTCGTATTATGTTACATTATATGGTATTATATTATATTACCTTTGCTGAAAAGATCGTAAGTTTTGCACCAATTTTTCTGCGAGGAAATAGAAATTTTTATGAACGCAGAATTACATGCAGTTTTAGACCATTTTAAAAAGAAAAATTTAGATCATTTTTTCACCGTTATATAAAAATTAATCAATCGTTTTAAAAAATGTATTGAAATAAGGGATGATTATATTGAAAAATAGAAATTACTGTTCGATTCCTTTACCTCTTTGATAGCCTTGTATCGTGTTAGGTACATAGCTTTGTGTATATAAGTAGATATACACATACATGAGTATAAGTCATCAAATTCCAGAACATCGTACACGGTTTGCACGCGATCTAACGGTTCGATGTTAACACCGTAGAACTGTGGCTATCGATGAAGGGAAATATAGCAGTGGTTTGCTTCGCTTTCTAGTTGTTACGCGTTGTACCTTACCTTCCTGATTAGGAGATTTAAAGATTTCTGTATGAAAATCTTGTTACGGATAGTATCGAATTTACCTGTTCCACTTAACCACCTATAATTCAATTTAGATATGTGTACTGCACGATACGCTTATATCCTTTAAATCATTCCATCTTAAACTCTTCGTACTGCGATCGAAGGTATATCGTATGCTAGACTTTTCAACTTGAAATAAATAAGGAAACGGGAAGCGATATAAATTAAGTGGTTTATACGATGTGGAATCTTATTTATCGCATTAGATTTATCAGGAAAAATTAAATTTAATAATATAGATAGATGATTGTCCTTCGTAAGTGAAGAAGATACTTGTGAACGAAAATTCTGCTTTCTGGTCGAAACGTTCCGACTTCACAAATCTTTAGTTTGCGATGAAATATATCAGTTTTTATGTACAAGAGTACAAACTGGAAAGCTTGCAATGTCATTGTTTTATTGTGTAGTTAGAAATCCTTTGTACAACGGTGGGTCAAACACCTCGAGTGGGTTAAACCGTTGTTCATAAGCGAATGAAAAAAAAGGAAAGGAAGAGTATTCATCGCGGAAGTGATGATGCGGCGTAAGAGCAATGACCAAAATGGCGTAGGGTTCGTGAGAGTTTTACAGGCAGAAAGTCGGCACGATAACGCTGATGGCAGATAGGTCTTCGGGCTGGCAAAGGAAGGCCCGTGCAAAACTTCCAAGATGCACGGCACAAGACGATCTGGGTACCAGGTTGCTTCCCAGAGTCATTTGTTAGTTAGATAACCTTTAATCCAACATCAGCCTCATGGCCGACCTGCCATCGCGCAAACGTATCGTCGAAACAACCCGCATCCACGCAATGTTCCTCGCCTATCTTTTCATGGCTATTATCCGGGAGGGGAAATAATGCCTGCCTCCGTGTGTCTTCCGTTGGTTTAGGAACAATTTCACGCTGCTGGAATATCTCCTAAGTGAGGAATTACGTGTACTTATACGCGTTACCAACCTCACGTACTAATCTACACGTGACGACAGGAGGCTGTGGGCAAGGGAACTAAATCCTTGCGCCAGTCTCCAGTGTAGTGTCGTGCTGTAAGAAGCCATGAACTCTGCGTATGGACCTAAATGAGATTTGAAAATGTCTGGGAGTCTTACTGTTCTTTGATGTTTCCAGTATAATCATCGTAGATATGAATAAACCGTTGTCACATCAATCCTTCTTGGGCTCGAGTGCCTCTTAGTTTCATGAACTGTTACGTACAAGTACGAGTTTGTTTCCTTTTTATGGAAAAAGGATTGTCGACAGAAGGAAACATGATTTATTATAAAAAGTAATAAGTTAGATAATGTTCCATTCTTCAAGATATTTTCCGGCTCACGTTGCATAATAGATATAATTGAATCAATTTATTTATACGTGCCATCCATCCTTCTAAGAGACTTGCAAGTTTCTCTGTTCTTTTCAATTAATTTCTAAACAGATTGATTACCCCAAAACTCGTAACATTTGGAATATCATGGCGAAAGTCAAGGTGCATGAGAAATATGAGCTTAGACTGCGTTCGTTTATGACATGTGCTCAGAAACACCGCAAGCTTATCCACGAGGCATGTTCCTCGAGGCTACCAGTGTCCCAAATGTGTCCGTTATCATCACGTTTCTGCTGGATATATGTTCTTCCGGTGTAATTTCTGTCTAACGACGTAATTAAAATTATGAATAGCGATGGTCAGTCACACCGCTTAATATCCGGCAGGCAAAGCTCGTGCAACGAATAACACCCTCTACGAATACATATTTATGATCGGGACTTAGAATTCATTTGCATATTCCACCGTCGACGATTTGCATCTTTCGTATCCGCGAATTTTTCGCTTATCGGTGAGAAACGTTGACTATCCGTGACTATGGCTACCTATCAAAGCATACTGGTTTATAAATAATAATATTAAGTCTATGTTCGTTCCTTGCATATTAGCTTGGTTTATTCGTTATCTTTATTACGATTTATTATCGGCTTTAATGGCCTCCTTATCTGTTATAAATATATACTGATAAGTTTATCTGCTGATTTTTCCCCGTGAAATTATTTGCTTGTAAGAACTAATTCGATACTCCTGTATCGATAACGGACTGCGAGTAATGGATAGAGTGTTCGATCAATCAAGAATTAGGGCAAAAGTGCTTGGTTTCAGGTCTTGGAAGCACACGGTGTTCATTATTTTAATAGAAATTCTAGGAAACTTGGGAAATGTAGAACATATTTATTCAATTATGTATACACCGTTTTCTTCCAGAATCTTTTTCCATTTTTCATGAAACCTGAAGATTCTATCCACTCAGAAATTCTCAGGTCTTCGGCCGAAAAACTACTGAAAATTAGCAGGAACTTTCGACCAACCATAGTTTAGCCTGAAGTGTTGAACGGCGTTTATTCGTCAAGGATGATGAAGGATCCTTCTGCAGGATCTTCCGCGATTCCCATCGAGGCATGGATGAGAAATCACACTGCTCCCGCGGTTGACAACGAATTAATGGAGTGCATCTAAGAGCAATAACTTATTTTCTAGTAAGTTTCGTTCAGCTTCTCCACGTTATGCCGTATTCCGTTCAGTTGGATCGATGATCGAGCAAACGACCAATAAAGATTACGAATCAAGCCTCGAGGCCTCCCACGATGTGTTTGCAGCTGGTTCTATACTTAACCTTCGATTTACTTATTACAAAACCATAAAGAAATATGCGACATCCATTACACGAAGTGAACTCTGGTTTATTAGCGTAATTTTCTCGACAACGAAACGAGGAGCAACAAAATGCTTTCAATACTCCGCCGCGCAGAGTGATTTACGAGAAAACTTTTAATGAAAGGCTTCGAATGAAATTGGGATCGACCATACTACGACCATTTTAAAATTTGTTTATTAAACAAATGATTCTTAAAGAACATTTAATTTCTTAATTCTTTCAGAATTGTCTTCATTCTTCTAGAATTAATTTCTTCATTCTATATATATCACGAATTCACGTTCGTTTCTTGCCAAGCATTTATTCGCTGTTCTTAAATCACTCGACAAATATGCCGCGGAATCAATACTTAACACGGTCATTTCAAACGAGATAACAAAAAACGATTGGCATACCACGGATTTCGTACTTTCTATTTCCACCTGGACTTTTATCCCCGCGCTAATTAAAATGATTATTTCTGCCGTATAATAAAAGTCCAAGTAACTGAATGCAATTGTGAAGGAATCTTAACAGCCGGAAGGATTGAGTTTATTGGCAAGGCATTTTATTAGAGTTATCGAAATTTCATAGGAAACGATTCAAAATGAAAGAATGAGTGCCGGTAATCGATGGAAATCCTGATGATACGTTCTTGCAGTGAGTACTCGTGTAATTCGACGGGTTGCATTCCATAGCTAGGGAATTTTTACATCGGTAAGCAAACCGATTGATCGTCTCGTAGAATTAAAGGGTAGGCGTTGCACCTTTCATCAGAAGCTGCGCGATTCCAGCGGAAAAGTCGAATGAATATATTCCTGCTTTCACGGGTGAATGTAGAAATTATAGGATGTTTTTTTTCATTGATTGCCTCTGATTTCTTCCGCGTACATGCACGTGAGATCCCTTTTTTGTGCGGGTCAAACGATCGAGAATTTTAGCCTCCGAATAAACGAGCTGTTAGTGATCTTCTTTTTCATAGTATTCGATTTCTGAAAAAAATTCATCGATGAGAAGTTACACAGAATATTGATGTCGTTCGAAAGGTGAAGAGAAAAAGGGAATTTTCGCTAGAGGCTACTCCACGTGCGCGCCCTAAACTCATTCGAAATCCGGTTAGTTTTTTTCTTTGGCCTCGTTGGCAGTAGCCCTATCGTAATCACCAGTGAACTAGTTTCCTTTCAGTTTCGGTTTGCCACTGTCTTGCATCTCTCCTTAACACTCATCGTCGTCATCCAATTAGACACCGCGTGAATTCGGATGATCGAAAGTTCTTACGAAACCTTATCGGAATAGAAACTGAACTAGAAATGTTGTTATGATAATAATCATAAAAATAAATATTACAATAATAATCATAATAATAAATTTTATCCGCGACACGAGACTGTTTATTGAATGTATCCATTTGTGTCGTGCAATAAATCCACAGGTGGTTGGCGTCCTAAATGTCTCCAGCAAACACAAGCTACAAATAAAAATCCATACAAATAAAAAAGCACGGAATATTGATTTAAGCGTCGTCGATAATAGGAAACCTGTGTCGTGATTTTCATAGGATTCGCGAGACGAAGAGCCGGTTCGCGGAATTACCGTAGCATCTTCCATTCACCTGGGATATGCGTTGCCGCGCGTGTTTCGATAAACAGTTTTCCGTTGTTCTCCGCTTCTACCTGTTCTCCATTTCTACCTGTTCTCCACTTCTACCTGTTCTCCACTTCTACCTTCCATGTTTTATTATTAGGTACACGTTGTGGAGCTACAACGATTGCGTAAACGCAAGGAGACGAGTAGTCGGGTTTACGATGTCTGACTTTTTTCCCTTCTCTACTGCCACTTGCCGCGCAAGTGGAACAAGCGCGCATGCACTCGTGCTCGTAATTCAATTTGATTTCTCGGATTATTAGCATACTTTATAATTAAACTTGCTAACAGGTTGAAATCCGTGTTATGCGATACCGCGGGATACACATTTGTAACGCGTGTATATAATAATATTTAAAATCGAAACTGTTTAAGTGCTGATGATACGTTTGTTACTTTACGACTTTATTGGAACATTGAAAGAGTTCATTTGTTATTGGAATAAAAGTTAAAGTGTTTCAAGTAGCCACTCGTAAAGTTACATGGAAATTAGAACGATTGGAGTAAACTATAGATTTTAAATATTATTAAATAGGTATCAATTTATAGGTGTCAATAATTTATTAATAAAATTGAGAATAATTTATTGTGAGATAGCAGCGCGTGCGTAAAAGTGCCATTTTATTTGGCAGAGCAGACGAAAAAGGAGAAACGGGGAATCTTAATGTTGTCTGATCAAATTATCAGATTAATATTTATGACACATTCGAGACTCGTTTTAAAGAAATTAGATGTCCACTGTTCCTGCAATTTCCTCGGCACATTAAATTGGTATTTCATTTAAATTCCCAGCTTATCTCGGAGTTATAACATCGATTTTAATGCGTTAATTACTTGAAAACTATTTTCACCTATAAACTTCTGTTTAATTGACTTCGAAGGCAATTGCAACATGGAAGCGCCATTATTAATGCTCAATAAAACGAAACTTCAAGATAAGGCTCGGGAAATATTGGACATTCGTGAAATTATTTTAGATTGGATTCCTGATAAAAACTTAAGAATGCTTCCGTCGTCAACTTCGTAAAACACGAAGTTTCATTTTATAAATAACATACACTTAACTTCCACTCGTTAATCACAATCGACAATCGGATTCCATTACGGTGAACTCTCGAACGTTAAGTAAACCTAGGATCATTAATAATAATTAAACGATCTCTACGCCAATGAAAGTTTAACGCGCGTGTTGGTGTTACACGCAATGTCCACGCGATTCTTTAATCGCGCTTACATAATGGCGCGAAATTACTGGTAAATCGAGCTCCTATAAATTACTGAGCAAGAAAACGCTATTTATTATCCAACGACAATCATTATCACCCGATGCACTCGGAAGTGTTAATTATCTAAATCATTCTCGAGTACGCCTGTCTGTTTTTACGCTTTTTTTCCTTCCGCTGTCAATTCCGTGTACCTTCCAATTAAGTAATTAATTTCAAGCCGCGTTTATCCTTTTGATTTATATCATCCAAGTAGAACGATATTCCTTGAAATAGTTTCATTCGCCGATGTGATTATACGATGATACTGTCATTTGAAATAATTGAATGTTATATGAGTATAACATTAGTAATTTTGCAGAAATAAAAAAGCGAACAAATTGATATAAGCTAATACAATAATGCAGGAGATTTAATATCGCGGAATATTAAATTATGTCCAAGATTATATTCGATTCAGAATATTATGTTCAACGCGTGGTGCGTGTTTAATCGAACGACTAAATGAAGTCAAGTTACTGTGTAATTAATTACCGCCTTTGCTAGCGTGCGGTTAAACCCGTAGCAAAAAAGGGTTGCGGTCATCTTATTAAAATAACCGAAGACAAGGTAGCAATGTGCCTTGTACAGTCTGTAACGTTATCCTTCTTCGGGTCGAACTCGATTAAATATTGCTATATTCAAATACTTTATTTCGTGAAGATGTTAGTTAATGAATTTTATCACTGTGACAATGTTATTTATTAAAAATAAGATCTGTACTATTTGATTGAAAAAATGATTAATGATTAATGCAAATGATTAATGCAATATTCAATATTAGATATCCGATGATTATGAGTTAAAGGGATATATAAATGTATCAATTAAATGAAACTGGGTCGATCACGTTTGACCTTTGTACCCTTCGAAAATGTGGTTTATACAAATTCTCAGGAGAGGCTCGGAATGATTTCGCCCGATAGCCGTCATTAGCTTATGAAACAAATGGCTGGGAGTATACCCGGTAAATCATTACGATATTATTCAGCGACAGGGTGTAATCATTGAAAAGAAGAATCGTTAAATCCCGAACCGCGCGTCGGCCTAATGCGCTTTATCGTGCTTCGGATTTCGTTATCGAGCTGGATTTTTTTCATCTGAATTATGATCTTGGAACGTCGGACGAATTGAATGCTCATAAACTGTCGACAACTCGAGAGCCCGTCATCTTAGCGGATTTGTATTTTCAATTGAAAATTTTTAATTTGTCTGGCAAGCAAAATATGATGCGAATTACATCGAACTCTCATTTAGCATTTGCATTTCATGTTCGCTCGAATTTATCGCTGTTTATCAATAATGCTGATGTCGCTTGTTTTTAAGTCTGAAAGAAGTTTGTTGACTATCAAAATTGAATTCATTCTATCTTCTAATTATACGCGTGACTTCAAAGAACTTCAGTATTATAATTATAATATGGTAAATAGAACATTAATTTACGGGAGAGTCATGTTAAAATATACAGTATGACAGTGTGACTTGCAAATTATACAAAATGCAACTAGAACTTCAGTGATGATAATACAATAAACATTTCTTAATATATTATCAACTTTAAATAGCAGGGAATGATTAAATCCAGCCTTCAGGAAAATACGCCGTTCAAGTCAGACGACCTATTTATGTTCCGCAGCCAGGTGTTGTACACAGTGATAGAGGACAGTCGCACCTCAGCCGCTGACACATTTAGACGTGCAACACATCGCTCCTCGTTCCTGTATTATTAACACTAGAACTTGCGGAGTTGGTGGTAATTTTGATATTATAATTCTCCGATTTATAACTTGTATATTATAATTGTATAAATTGTATAAATTGTATAAATGTATATTATTATTGTATATTATAAATACTATATATAATATATAATAGAAATAAATTAAATAGAACGACGACATTTTTGAAGAACATTATTGCATCCCCCTGTGGGTCGGGGGTAGAATTGGCCCACAGTATCCCCTGCTTGTCGTACAAGGCGACTAATAGGGGTCAGTTGTTAGACTTTAGATTAACAGATTAACATTCTCTGAGATTCAAAGCATAATTCGATTAACACGTGCGATGGCTTACCGATGACTCAATATTTTTACGAAGCTTTTCTTGCGTTTAACACCGAGTATATGGGTCAGGGTATTACAGTACGTTTACAGTTAATAATATTCAAGGAGCCATGCTCTAAGTAAGAGTACTGCCGTTATTGTCGCCGGCGAATTATGCGATTTTTTAAAGTGCAGGTAGGTGGCGAAGCCACATTTACATGTGGCTTCTTGTGAATAGAAATTAGGAGCACACGGTAAACTAAATCCAGGGCGTGGTACAAGCCCCGTAATACAATCGTCATTACCATTTGTTCCGACACCCAACGGATCCTTACGCAGCTTCTTAGCATTTCACGTTGTAATTTATTCGACTCCTACACGCACAGAAAAAGGCGCAGTAATAACGCATGGCACAATAACGAAACAATTGGTACTGAAAAGCAGCCCGAGCAGTTCGCTGTTTAAACGGGTAACACGACTTTAACGACTTTATTAAATCTGATTCATAACGGAGAGTTCCTTTCGATATGTGTTTCATGGTGATTTATGGCTGACGTATGCTACCGATAAAGTTCTTATTAATGTAATTCCCACTGCGAGTTACAACGACGTAATTATTTGGTGGATTTATGGATAATCCAAAATATGCTTGTAGTCTTATTTCATTGGCGATCTTATTATTGGCAGAAACCGGTAATACCTGAATTAATTACAGATATCATTCATTCCTTTGTAAGTCCATCGATAACGCGTTTAATATGTTACGCGTTGTATGAAATCGTGTTATAGAAAACTCGGGATATGTTATGCTGGAATATAATAAACGGGGAATTCCCGCATTTTAATATATAGCGCGTTGTACGAGAATCGCGTTATAAAAAAACTGGTCGGAATATCTTTAGCGCGTTGTAGAAACTCGCGTTTACTTTTAGTACTCCTAGGAAATAATGCATCGTCTAAAACCTCGAGATTTTAATTTGTAAAGTAATTATGCTAAACATATCAGTACGCGTTGCCTAACAGGAACGAATAGGAAACTAGTTTCTGGTCTAACATCGTACTAGGATAATCTGTAGAGCATGACACATGGCTTTGAATTGTTTGCACCGCATACCTTGGAATTCTAGATCGATTAATATCGAGAAAATTATCATCTTAAATGGGAGCAATATTTCACAATAGATATTAGTTTAATCATGTTAGCATATGTCACCGATTTATAACAAATGATGTAATAACATCGCTACCGAATGTTACGATTTCGATGATCTAACACTAATTGATGTTAACGCTATCAGTTAAGGGTACCGTGTGTCATTTATCATAAGTTCAGACTACCGTCGGTGATTTAATACTATATTTAACAAAGAATAATTAACAGAGATTACATCGTTTATTAATGAGGAATTTGTGCAATTTAGATGTTATTCAAAATAATATCTACTTTGATCAATTAAATCAATTAAATGAACGTGTAAGTTATGTAAATAATCCTTATAAGAGGCATAAAGAAATTCGATGTTTCATTTGACCCGTATTATTCAAGTGTCACTGGTGTATTAGAAATAAATCAGAGTCACTGTCATACGCATAGTTAATCCGTGATTAGCATAAGTAGAGCAATAGCATACATATAACATACGATTATATGTACCTAGCAAGAAGCAAGTTTTAAAATATATAATATTTAGCCCTTAAATGCATGATGTTTAAAAATTGTTGAACAAATTCGTACGTATCTTTTCTTATTAACTTTTCGTCGCTCAGAAAATACTTTTACTTTCGACTTTAGTTCCCAATGTAATTACCGGTTTAAACGGTAAAAACCGGCAAAACTCATAGTGAATTACGATTTGAGATAAAAAAAATGTGTATCTAAATGTCTTATTATGCGTTCTAAGTATTCCACGCCCATCAGATCGGCCACCGATCAAACACATCGTCACCTCGAATATACCTTGTTTTTTTTTCTGACATGATCGATCACAAGAGACAGAATGTAACGGTGGCTGCTATTCTTGAGATCGTTAGATCCCGCGACTTAACCGACTTCCATCAAAAGCGAAAGTGAAAGAACCTCCGATATTTCTTCCGAAAGTGGATCATCTATAAATGTATCGTGGTCCATTTAAATACGTAAACCACTTTGCTTCATCCGACTATTTAACACGGATCCTACGATTTATAAACTACTCCAAGGATTGCACCATTTTGGTGGATCCATCAGAATTTGATACACCATTCTACAAAAAATACTAGCACCATTCATATTTCCGAAATCTTTTCAATTTTGTATTCATAAATTACGGTTTATAAATTTTTTTATTTACGATTTTCAATCTTCACGTAGAAAGCGTACATCAGTTTACTCGAGAAACCTATGATTCACTATAATTATTCCGGGAGATAACGTATATTGATATTTATATGGGATATTAATCAAAATTTCCATAAACACAGCAGGTCGTAAGAGACTCATATTTCAAGCGATATCTCGGAGGCGCAACGTAATCGTCGACGCGAGATAAATCCGCGAATTTATTTTCCTAATTATCATCTCGAATGATAATAGATCAGTGATCACGTAAGCATAGGAGGGACTCCAAGTAACAAGTAAAATGATCTTATCGCGAGAATATCGATAATATGCATCGGATGCATCGAATGCATCGAATGCATGCGGATGTCAGTGCAGTGAACGTCTAACCAGTGGCGATCGTTTTTGCAATCCCACATTCACTCGCGATCTTTTTATACTCCTCTTTCATCTCCTTTCCTATTGGCTGCCACCTGGTTCGCGCGAACACCGCGAAGATCCTTTCGTATCGAGATTTTGAAAGAGCCATTGAGCAACCATCGATCCCTAGAGTACATAGATCGATGATCCATGGATCGTGAATCACGTACTCGAACGGACACTGCTCTTCCTACGGTGCTTATCCAACTTTGCGGAAAGTTTTATATTATACACATAACTTATTTATATAAAATATAAAAGAAATACAACTATTATTATTATATTCTAGAAAACATAGTACTTTAAATTTCATCCTTAAAATACACCATTTGACAACATCTAATAATATAAACTATTATTCTTTGCTAATTGAATTATCTTAGAAACATTTATCCAAGTGCTACCGCGATACGCAAACGCATAGAAAGATTTACGATTCGAACAATTATGTCGATTATAACAAATCTCGGACGATACCGATCTCACGACCTAACATTTCCACACACAGCATCAAAGCAAACCTTTATTAACCGAGTTATTATTATCGGCGAAGAAAATCAGGTATCTTAATTATATGTAAACACATTAAGCGTCCAGGATTCAGCATATCGTGGTATCCCTGCAACGTGAAATCATCGAAATATGATGGATCATAAATCAAGCGAGTCAACGTTCACCAAAATTTCATTGAGTAGAAACGTGTAATATTTCAATACGCAAAGTCAGCTCTGTCTGCGATAATAATCGACAATGGGTGGCAGTGTCCTTTCGTATCTGGTTGCACGGACCAGCACTACCAACCTTGTTGGTACGGACATCGATAGTGAACTTAATTTATGACAACCATACCATAATCAGATCATAGGAAATGCCTGGTCGAAATCATTTTCTCCGAGATTATCCAACTCGAATCTTGACTGACTTCATAGACGCATGTCATTTAAAACGAAAATGAATCGTGCTACCTTTAAAGAGACCTTCGTGGACGTCATTAATAATAGCCTGACCGAATTTAGGTTTATTCACGGAGAACGGTAGCCGGGAACACTGTCACTTTTTACTCTCGATGTATGGTGACAAAAGTTCTGCTGTGTTTTAGATGGAAGGCACTCGTGACGTAAATGTTATGTGGTATTTTGATCGGTTACTTTTTTTCTTCGATTTTTACTGTTAGATAGATATCATTATTTCAATATTAATCTCCATTAGAGATGGGTCTTTTTTTAAACCGCTAAATTTCACTCGGAACACAGCAAACCCTCTACATAAATCTCAACCACTCTTTAAATAAAAGCTCCGTTTATTTCAAGAAAATCTCGGTTTAAAACAGTTCCAGCTGGTGCACGATAATTTCAGGATTTAAAAGCAGTGATTACAAAGCAGTGATTAAAAACCCAGCACGCGTGCTTGGCACTCGTACGAGTTCGAGTAATTAAGGCTCAATAATGCATAACTACTGTACTTTGAAAGTGGACAGATGATCTCCAGCAAAACATGAGTCCGTCGATTGGCGGTTGCCGGGTGGCGGTCGCAAAGAACTGAAATGAAAAAAAAATAAAAGAAAAACAGAGTACAAAGTTTCTCCGACCTACATTCGCATTCCCGTAATCTCGGCATTAAGAGGGAACAGTAAATAAAAAATCCGTGCACCGGGGAGTCCCATCTGCCCGGGAAACAGCTGCATCGTTCGACATGCCAAGCCCTGGTTTTCTTGTTAATTAACGCCATACGCTATTCGCTAAATCTCGGTCGGCCAAGACACGTAATCACCAATGAAATGATACTTTTATCGACATCTTTGTTGTTTGTGGTGGGAAGTATTTATTACCGCAGATGTTCTTCGAAATGTGGAACTTATTGAGCAACCAATGTTTGCACGATTCAAATAATATTTTTTAAGATTTTTTAAGTTAACAATTTATAATAGATATTCATATAAACTCCACTTTACTCTGATATTTAATAAATATAAATGACAAAACAATAGGAGACTGGTCGTTGCATTCAAAGAACTTATAGTTGTCTGACCACGTTCTTCATATTCTACTTAAACCGATCAGTTCTTTAAAAGCCTTTCATAACTTCTCTGTCATTTCTCTAAATTCAAAACACTCTTCCAAAATAATTCAGAAATATCATCGATATGCATTGCAGGTTCGTTCCGACAAATTCTACATTTGCATAAATTTTTCCCAAATAATTACTTGCCGTTTTTTCGTCTCTCTTTAGAGAAGGCAATTGAGTACAAGGAGTTAATATAAAACTAACAATCCGATATTCAAAATGATTTAAAGTACCTCATGAATCAAAATAATTGGCATGCTACAAAAAATAGCACCACCGACAAGCTGTTAAACATAAGTCAGTAAAATCGAAATTTACCTTGCCACCAATCTGGTACATTGGTAGCATTGACTTTCATCGTCGTTCACCTTTCGCGGAGTTGGGCGGATCTCGCGTGTGGCGGGCAAAAGATTTGCATAAACTTATCGGGAGTTTTGCGAAGTGGAATTGGAGAGGTCGGCAATCACATTAAATTTCGTCGACGGAATAATACGTCCTTTGTTGGTGATTTCGCAATCGCCTTAGTGCCGCTTTAATATGCAAACTAAGAACACTTTTCGACTGCAACCGTTAGCCTTCGTGTGATTCAGATAAATTTCATATTTACATTGTAATTCGTGAACCCAGATAGCCGGTCCTTTTGAAGACACAATGAAGACTTTGCATATGTTTTCGAATAGTGCGGCATCGTGATTGGCTCACCTAATACGGATCCTAGATCCTACGGCCAGATTTCTTTAATGTATTAATACCACTCGTTAATAAACATCCTGGTAAATATTATTTATTCTTTTGTCGACTTGTTATCGTGCCATTAAATCTTTATGTTATTAGACTTGTATTCAACATTATCATGCGAAAATTATGCCGTTAAATTGCCACCCTACATTATTTATTAAATCGCGCTGTTATCTCGGAGAGGAACGGAACAGTTACATATCAATGAATTTTAGATTTCGATTATATTTATTGGTAATATCATCATCGAAAATTATATGAATTAATAGGATGTTGTTTAACGATAATATTTTCACTTATTTGGCTTTTAAAAAATTCCTCTAATTCGTTAAAAAACATTAAAATTCGGGATGTTCCGAAGGACATCCAAGAAAGCCAAGAATCGCGGTGCAGAAAAATTGAAAGTGGTACGCGTGGACGGCGAATGACGGGACATCGGGGGGATGGGTCGGGAGGGGAGGGATCACGAAAGAAATCAGTATCGCCGCGGAAGACAAGCTTGTTTATGCAAATTAAATTGATTTTTTGTTGCTTCTTGCGCCGGATAACTAACCACGGCTATGTTACGTATCACGATTCTCACGTATGACATATTACACCTGCATCGCATACGGATGTGCGTTTAATCTGTCTGGCCACGCCCGTACGTCTAGAAGCTTGTATAACTTATTGCGTATGCAACGTCAGTTCATTCTCAATGGAATGAAATCCGAGGAACGCCGATACGATTCCAACACCGCTTGCATTATGTGTCGGTAGCCATTTAGAGAAAGTACCGTGATACCAACGAGATAACCGAAGAAATGGTACACGCCAGAATCCCGATTATCCTGGAATAATTGAGAAATCATTGCAGGGATTTTTGATCACCGAATAAAACGAGAAGGAGACGGTTTAATTGAATAAGTAACTGTGTACGGTTTATTTTGCAAGAATTAAATATACAATTAACGAGGTTAATATGTTACGCGTTGTAGGAATTCGCGTTATTCGCGTTATATGTCCTGGAATATTATAAAGGATTCGTGGCTTGTGGAAATATTGAATTTGGTAGTCGAAGTGTTAGCGAGTTTAAATGAAGTAAAGCAAAGTGTTAGTAATTTAAATGGAACAGCAGCGAAGTGTTAGTGAGTGTAAAAGGAATAGCGATTTAAACTCACTAACATTTCGCGTACCATCTTCAAGTTGTCCAACATCGAAATATTAGTGAAATCATATCTCCTGAGAAAAGAGAATTACATTCAAACAAACACAAGAATGAAATTACACACCGATTGCAATAGATATGTTGTTGACTGTTTCTTTAATTAAAGATCCGTTCGCCATGACATGCAAGGTTAAACCATAGGCACTAAACTAATAGGTTACATAATTTGCAATCGAAATGCGATATACATATATACAAAAAAGCAATCGTACACGCAGCAAAGTTAAAAAAAAATATAAAAGAGTTTATACATATTCTTCAACTAGTGGAAATTGAAATTAAAAACTACTTGCATTAATAGAAATATAATATTGATTTTATGATTACATTTATTTCATAGTTTTGTCGCTTCTTAAAATTATAATACAATTAATTTTCTTCATCTTATTTTATTAATAAAATATCCATACTGATATCGATAAACCTATAAATTCCACAGAAGTGGAATTCTCGTGATTCCCAGTATTCCCAGTAACCTCAATTATCCGAGGAATATTCTTAATTAAAATAATTCGATAAGATCGGTGTTTACATAGAGAAAAAATCCATTTCCGATATCGGTAAATGCGATCTGCAGAATAAAAGCATAATAAGATCAAGAATCGATGGGTTTGGCGTTGAATGTAAGTTGCTTTCTTTGCGATAATCGAGCAAGATTAGGTGCGGAATGAAAAGAATGATGCGGTGGCAAGCGATAAACTTTTTCCCGCTAGATCATTGCCTTCATCATCCTCATTTCTTCCCTTTCTCTTCCTAGTTTTTCTTCCTTCGTCCGATGCAGCTGTAAATCACTGTCTCGTGAGTGCACTGCCAGGAGATAGCTGCATCTTCTAGATACTATCGCGTTAATTACAGAAACGCGTGCCAACCGCATTAGCCACGGCTAGAAGGTAATGAATTCGATTGCGGAATAACTGCGATCACGAACAGCTGTAACTTCGATGGCCCTCGCGAAGTACAGGCGATCTCTGCGGTTCCATTTTGCAACGTAATCTTTTATATCTTATTTTATTCGTAAATTTGCAATACTGATATCGATAAAAATATGCGTGTTAAGATGATAATTTCCAACCCGAACACGCAGTTTTCAACCATTTTAAAATAAGGATTTTAACAACCTTTAAAAATAAAGATGCGTGAAAAAAGAAATCTCAGAAAATGGAAACTTACAAATTTCAATGGTTTTATTAAATTCTAGTGTTAACACTATACACATATTAGAAATCCTGGCCCGTAGAAATTGACACGATTCGCGTAGTAAAACGTGTACAACTTACGTGTAAAGATTTAAATATGTTAAACACCTCCTTTTCCGATAATTATTATAGAAACTTGAGAAGAGTAATTAGATTCGATTTCACGGTGCATTGGTTCTCGCAGGGCGTGTTAGAAATGTTTCGGAACTAAGCTGCGTTTTCTTTTTTTTCAAGTGATATTCCCCGAGATTCCCACCAATTTTCACGAAGCTATAATTTAAAGAGGCACATTGTCGATTTGTTATTTTCTGAGGTAGAAAATCTTTCACCTACTCGCTGCATTCGGTCGTTGCAGTTTATCGAAAGACGGAAGTAGAATTCGCTGATGCAACGGACAAGTATAGTTGAGTTTGATCGCCAGAATGCGACAGGAATTTGCAAATAAAGAAAGAATGTTATTAAACTTGCAGTTCCTAGAGTAGCATTATCGCATGTAATAACGATTTAATTAATATTATAATTAATACATTAATTCCTTACTTCAGAATTCGATTGATATAAACTAGTAATTAAATAGCGCAGATAGAACTAGCGTCTGCGGAAGAATTTGTCGATCAAAATTGATAAGTTGATTTCCTAATATTTTGTCTACTATATTTTACATGCTACGTTTCAAGCTTTCACTTGACCCTTCATTTATTAATGCACGAGATAATGCAACAATGTTATTATATAATCCAAATGATTATACATGATCACAGTATAGAATCCATTAAATAACTACCACTCGGAATGACAGTCGATTATTATTTTGCGAACTTTTTATGAAACGCGAAATAACATGTGGCAGAATGAAGCCGTTCATTGCGCGAAGTCGATAAATTAGCTGATATAATTAATCGTTGATCGAACAACGCAAGTTGGCACGTTTTAATTTCAGACCTCCTTCCTTATTCTCCCCTTAAGAATTTTTATAGCCTTTAGTCTGGCAATGTTTTTGAAGGGAAGGACCGAGGCTCGTTCAAGGCGAGCTACATACTTATATGCCATTAATTAACAGGTCGATATTTCATCTGAAAAACAACACGAAACAACTGACATTCTTGCATCATCGTCAATTCACCCGCATCATTCAGTTTTTGATTATATTCCATGCGTTTGTTTGATCATGTTTCTATTGAATGTTTTTAGAAACATTTAAATTGTATATCGTAGATCGCTTAAACAGTATTCTTCTCAGACATTACACGTTACATTCGCGTGTCGCGAAGTATCGCACAACACGGATTTCAGCTCGGCAGTCAACTTGTTAAACATAGCTAGCATGACTTTTATCAAGACACATTACATAACGTAATATTACGCGCTCTAATCGCGATGCAGTTAATCGGGAATAAGTGGACGGTGCATTACAGTTCGCAAATACTCTTAAACGTTACAAATCTATCTTTAGTCGTGCTGGATGTTAAAAAAACGGTAGCTAAACAACTTCATTCGATATCCTTCAGGTATAATGTTACATCGGTGCTCGGCCATATTCCGTTTCTGCCGTTCCGTTGCGAATCTAGTACGGTGTTTCATTACATTATCCTGCCACATTGTGTAATGTCTATCGCCAATTGTTTCTTACAGACAATTCTGTTGTTTCCGTTTTTTCAAGCAGACGCCAGTGCATTTTTTTCCATATTCCACGAATTCTATTTATTCGTTTAGCAACCTATTATTTCATTTCATTCAATTTAAGTGTCGAGCAAAGCCACCGTGTTTGTTTTATTCTTAAATTTCAGACTTCACATTTTATCGAATATTTTCTGGACATTGTTTCATTGAAATTATTGGATTTTTAGGGAAAGGTAAAGATCCAGTCCATTTAGGACTGGATTGAAATTATAAATCGTTTGTCTACGGAATAAATAAATAAATTGATCCGATTTAGTATAAATATATTTACCAATTACGATTCGATAAAGAAAGTTGAATGTGCAGTTTAGTACGAAACCAGCTACACCATATCTCGGTGGAATTCACGTTCTACATTATTTTGTTTATAACATTAAATGTTGGTCGATTTAATATCGAATAAGAATACTAATAATTCGTATTATTTTAGGTAACCGTTGCTTTCGATAATAATGGCAATCAATCATCAGGATTCGCAAAGTAAAATAATTCGTGCCAATGGAACTAAAGCGGTAAGAATTGTTCCTTAATCCACCGTAATTAATTAATTATGCTCCTAATTATCCTGGATTATTAAAAATATGAACTATTCGTAATTCTCTTAATTTGCTTTAAATACTAATTGCTGTCGTACGAAATCATTGATCATTTTCGTAAACATTAGTTACTGTGCAACATAACTTTAAATTACACATCGTAGCTGGTATATAATTCGATTTTTCTCAGCCATGCGGCAAATTTCCGACGACCGACGTTGAAAAGTGTTTCCGGAAGTACACTTTGCAAGATAAAGTTGACGCACTAAAGAATATACTTAATCATAATGAAAAACATATCGAGAGTTCATCGCCGCGTCAACGGGATATTAAAAAATCAATTGGTGTAAGATTTTTCAAGTAATACTCTCATTATCATTATTATTATTCCCAAGTATTTCTAATTATATTTAATCAAATTTACCACGAAAAACAGTTATAAATAAAAGATCTGTCTACGCAGATCTTGTTTTCGATTATTGCCTCTATTTTAATAAACCGATTTTTGTGTACACATGGCAATTTTTTCTGTAATGCAAATCGATAAATATTCGAAGTAATACGTGTCGCAATATCATAAATACTCGTTGGCAATACTTTCTAGGTAAAGGAATGTTTGCAAGCAGAGAAAATGACTCCATTGAAAACCATCGTGTCGGAGTTAAAGGACACAGTAATGAATAGTTACTGGAACCGAGAAGTCGGAAAAACGCGTTATCAGGTTCCAAATTTGCCACCAGGCATGAATCCATTAGAAACGACGTTTGGAATGAAAGTCGTGTCAGGTATACGCTTGTTTTTACATAAGCTACGTGTTATATAAATCTTAATAAACCATTACCCCTTGCGTAACATTTGCGACATTTTCCATTAATCCGTACAATTCGTATTTTCGGGAATTATTGTGTAGTAGATGCAATAAAAAATTGCGATGTAACTTGTATTTAAATTAATGGAGTTTTAATTGCTTGCATTCGAAAATCATGTTAGAATAATATAATAAGTGAACAGCTTTTATAAATTTAAAAACGATTCGCAGTTATAACATGCAGAGTTACGCATTGCTTTAGAGAATTTGTTAATTGTAATAATTATTATCAGTAATATTTTGTTTCCCTCATCAATGACTTTAGCTGGAACTGTCGCTGATGTTCTTAATCGACGGGAAATCGATGATTCCACTGACACCCAAGTCATCCATCGGATGTATCAGAAATCGCACAATAAATATCACACGTCGGAACAAATTAATAGAAGGTAGCGACTGAATAATAATTCTACTTTTCCTATAAATTCAAGTAAATACTTCTTATTAAAATAATGTATTATTTAATTCTATAAAATCGTGGACGTTCTCCTGATATAAATGATTAATTACCGAATCACTAGTTAAACACGATTTAAATAATAGTAATTATAACAACGAATATTTAAAGGGATCTGCTTCTGTGTTTTACGGTCTTATATCATCGAGTACTTTTATATTAACTTTATGCAATATTTTGTATATAATTCCTACAAATCTATTTATGATAAATCTGTGTTTGGTGCTTTAAATGAGTCCCAATTTCTATAATCGTGTAAAATGATTGGTTATCAATGATTCTGTGTTTACAGTTATTCGCAACCATTTAGCCAAGGCATTTGTTGCGGCAAACCAATCAACGCAAACCACTCTGGTAATCGAACTAGAAGATTATTAAAATGGATTAATTATGAGCCCGCGACATTAGTTAATACAACTCAAGCGGATTTCATGGAACGCACGCAGCCTCGCGTGGGCGAAGTAAAGTAAAGGGTTCTCTTAATAATAATAATTATAATAATAATCAACATTTTTGATTACATTAACACTAGAACTACCGAACTTACACTCGCTTACACTTACAAATTGATGTCAATAGAAATTATGACCGAAGGATGCAAGTTAATTACTGGATTTAATTATATACAATATATACATAAAATAAATCCATATAAAATCTCAAACAATGCACCGTTTTATATTCGAATAATTATATAAAAAACCGGGGACCAGTTATTGTCTGCTTTGGTAGTTCCAGTGTTATGATAAATTGGCGCATATTGTTGCTGTACATTAATAATAATTTATTAACAAGTATTTTCGACGTTTCAGGAACAACCGACAGGAACATTTACATTCAAATGCCGTGTATGGCAAGCGGTATAAAAAGGAGATAAACGGTGCGTCGAATGCTTTACACCATTGTTCTGTAACCGACGAGGCACGTTTACAACAACAATATTTACAACATGTAAATGCTTTGCGGCAAAGACTGAAGAAACGTGTTCCACAAACATCATTCTCTGACATTTATGAATGCTTGTCTTCTCTTGATCAAGTAATCTATTTCGTTATTATGTGGTGTTCGAGGTGCACCGTGCATTACATGGTCATTTACTCTATCATATATGTACATACGTAGAGTAGGTAGATTAGCTTGTCATCTTTATCAGTAGTGTAATTAGAAGACGAGAGAGTATTCATAGTGTAGAAAAATGATATCATTTCATATCTGCGATTTTAATGGCGATTATGAAAGTGGTTTAACATTGGAACTACTACCGAATATGTATTCAGATATGTTTACATATTTATTTACATATTTATTTACATGCAAATTATGCCTGGAGGATTTAATTAACTAATGGATTCAATGATTCGCGTTATGTACATAAAATGAAAGTATCTCAAACAATGCGCCGTCGTATATTTGAATGATTTCACTGAAAATTGGAGTCATTTTGAGTCCTTTGGTAGTTCCATTGTTATTATTGTATATTGTGTGTTACTGTGCGTTGTATATTGTGTATTATATTATTCTACTGACCCAGTGGCAAGGTTATTGGATGGTATTGATAACAATTAGTTTCTAGATAAGAAAATATCTGTAGTAGTATTTATTTGTAATCCAAAGAGCTGCCAATCATTCATTTTCACAAATGAGTTTTGCCACTTTCATAATTCGCAGTGCAATTTCTTCGGTTCTCTCATCGTAAATGTACAGTAAACTCTCGTATAACACGAGTTCCTACAACATTTAGTTTAGTATTACGCGATGTCGTACAACACGTAACGTATTAACCGCGTTATACGGGAGTGTACTGTACTCGCGTTCATGAAATGTTAAAGTATTGAATTCGATTCATAAGTGTCACCACTTTTTCGTAGAAATGTGCGGATGAATTGCCGGAAGACGATGTATTCGCGATATTAACACGATATAACATATTTACGGACAAACAGCTTCTCCTTCCGTTAACAGATATTCTCGCGATCCGTAAAAAAGGAAACATTAATTATAAAGCACTTGTAAATCTTCTGAATTGGAAATGCGAGTTTCCTACTCTGCCAAAAGTTAACAGTAAATACGTACAAGTTGATTACCTTTTCATAGATTAAAATTTATCATTTTATTTTCTGCAGTTCAATAAACTGTATCAGTATTTTTATATTATTATTGAATGAATAGCTATAAATTATAAGGAAACTTGCTAGAAAATTGTACTACTTTTCAGAGATACCCGCGGAATGCCAATACTACAATACGACATACAATGATACAATCTGTAATTTAAAGGGGGTCGATAATACAAGTTTATGAATTTTTATACGGTAATTATTTGAATAAAATACATTTCTGTGCATAAATTTTACATTTATTTTAACTCATTTCATTACATTCTACATGCTTAATTGGTCATTGTTTCTGTATGTGTTTATAATGTGGGATATACGGTTTCACTTCTTGAATTTTAAAGATATTAAAAAATGATCTTAACGTTTTTTAATTATAGAAAACGAGCATATTTTTAATTTTAAAAAAGGTATACCGAAGCTTCTGAAGGCATACGAGCATTCAAGAGTGATCAGAGTAAGAATCTGGGTAATTTGTTTAAAGATATTCGCTTTTGTCCGATTGACGTACGCGTCGTTTCAGTCAGAAAACGGCCGAAAATTATTTCCTGGTATCAGGATTACATGATGATATAGGAGGTATGCGGAGGTAGCACGAAAGTGACGTCACAGTCACGTGACCACGCCGCGTTCAAAATTCATAATAATCGCGACGTGGCCCCACATTTTCGTTAATATCTCGCTCAAATCAAACAAAATCCTTTCGAATTCGCACTCGGAATGTAGCTGAGGGTTCACTGTAATTGTTTATTACATATTCGCTCACATTTGATGCCCAGAAACTTTAATTAGAGCGTTTTAATCCTCGCGAATTTATGCACCTGTCAAAATCGATCTAATAAAAGTCTCGAAACAATTCTAATCTCCAGAAAGAAATTCAAATAAACGTACTGGGAAGCTTCGGGAGATCAAGGAAAATATTTAAAAACAATCTGAGTAATAAGCCGAGTTGTTGTCTTAAAGTTATTAACGTTTTTAGTACCGAGTTTCCAGGCAACGGGTTAAATTTCATTGTTATATATCGAAACATTTAATTATGAAAACTGCTGGAGCCCGTTAATAATTAAAAAAGGGATAAGGAAGCTTCCAGACATCAATACCGATATTGAAAAATGGTCAGAATAATAATCTGAGTTGTTTTGTAAAAATATTGGCGTTTATTCGATCGGCGTACGAGAAATTTCAGTCAGAAAACGGCCGAAAATTATTTCCTGGTATCAGGATTACATGATGATATAGGAGGTATGCGGAGGTAGCACGAAAGTGACGTCACAGTCACGTGACCCCGCCACGTTCATAACCCATAATAATCGTGACATATCGTCCAATTTTCATTAATATCTCACTCGTATCGATAAAAATCGATTCCTAATTATACTGGAAATGTAGCTGAGGGTTCATTGTAATGTTTTATTACATATTCGCTGATATTTTATGCCCAGAAACTTTAATTACAGCGTTCTAATCTCGTGAATCTATTCGGGATCAGAAATTCGCGAGATTAAAACGCTGTAATTAAAGTTTCTGGGCATCAAATATCAGCGAATATGTAATAAAAAATTCCAATGAACCCTCGGCTACATCCCCAGTACAATTAGGTATTGATTTTTATCGATACTCGCGAGATATTAACGAAAATACCTCGCAAATCTAGTCGGGACTGGAAATTCGCGAGGATTTAAACGCTGTAATTAAAGTTTCTGGGCATCAAATGTTAGCGAATATGTAATAAACAATTACAGTGAACCCTCAGCTACATTCCGAGTACGAATTCGAAAGGATTTTGTTTGATTTGAGCGAGATATTAACGAAAATTGGTCGATATGTCACGATTATTGTGGGTTATGAACGTGGCGGGGTCACGTGACTGTGACGTCACTTTCGAGCTACCTCCGCATACCTCCTATATCATCATGTAATCCTGTTACCAAGAAATAATTTTCGGCCGGTTTCCGACCGAATCAGCTCGTACATCGTTCGAACAAAAGTGAATATTTTTAAAAGTATAACTCAGATTCTTACTCTGATCACTCTTAAATCGTCGCATTGATCTCTGGAGGCTTTCATATTGCTTTTTTTACATAATTACGCTCAAATTTACTCGAGAATTAAATAATTGCACAGAGTATCATCTGCACACTTAGCAACAATTGATGTTGCAGAAAATAAAAACAATCCTCGAAATGAACATTTCTGCACATAAATGACAGAGCATCTGTAACTTGTACTGTACAATATATTTCAGTCATAAACAAATAAAAAAATATATATAACATGAAATATGAAGGGATTCTGAATAAAACACTTTGTCTATAGAAATAAAGATTTATTAGGAAACTACACAGTTCCCTTATAATATACAAATTTAATTAGAATCTATTAGATTTTGCAGTCGTCCAGATAACAATTATTTATCATTGTTAGTTTATATTTATCTCGCATTATAACAATGTTTTAGGGAATATAGTATTTTCTAATGAAACATACACACACACAAAGGACTTACAATAAAATGGATTATGTACATTCGCATATCATTTTAAACTATATTTAATCTTGTGGTTTTAAAAACTTTGGTTTCTTTGGGACTGGTTCTTCTTCCTTATTACTTTTGTGTAATGATTTCTCATACTTGGCTTCTGTTTTCACTTTCTTTCTATAGGATTTAAAGTGCTCTGCCATCTGCTGATCAGAGATATCCGTATCTTTTTTAATCTCCGATGAAAGTCTTTCTTCATTTTGTTCTTGTTCCATTAATTTCTCTATCTCTGGATTCATTCCTTGATAACTAACCCTTCCATCAATCAACTTCTCACAGATCATGTAACTGGGTTCAATGATGAATCTCTCTCTGAAGGATAAAAGAAAAGATTGAGGTCAATGATTTTCTATAATATACATGGTTTATCAATATAATGATTTAATGAGAATTATCTTGATGATTTTGAATCATTAGTGAGTGTTTACTTATAAATTGAAAGGAGTATCTTCAGATGTGAAATTGTATGAATACAATATTTTACAACTACAGTTGTAATAAATTTTACTGCGGCCATATTTACGAGTGAATGAACTGTATTAAAGTATGCACAGTAAACTCCCGTATAACACGATTATCGTACAACGCGGTATATAATAAAATGCGGGAATTCGAATAAACGCGACTTCCGCATAATTTATACCTCCTTTCCCATAATTATGCATGTTTTAATGTTCCTCGAAATGAAAAACAACCACGTTACATTTACAAGCTTCACGCGTGTAACTGGAAACTAAAAGAAAGCTGAGACTTACGAATCTTTCTTCATCCGTTCTGTCAATTCATTTCCAAAATACTCCTCTCCCTCTTCTTGGAATTGTTGTTTCTCCACTTTTTCCTTTGTTCGTTTCATAAACTATTGAAATAAAACATGTTTGTGTAAATTAGAGTATTCATACGTGTTATAGAGATTGTTTTGTCCAATGAAGATATATTTCAACGAACCTTCATTTCCAGTATACTCTTCGATAGCTTTGCCTTAGTTTT
The DNA here is from genome assembly GCA_910591585.2 of Nysson spinosus. Classification (NCBI taxonomy): domain Eukaryota; kingdom Metazoa; phylum Arthropoda; class Insecta; order Hymenoptera; family Crabronidae; genus Nysson; species Nysson spinosus. Next base: position 4,947,685 of record OU342847.1, read on the forward strand.
ACTCATGGTTGCAGTAAAATACTGATTTGTTTACAGGGAAAATATATGTGGCAATTAAAGCGACAAATTATTGCGTTTAGGTTAAAAACTTGCACTTCAAACCACGCTGCCACAGTTGCATAAAATGCTTTGTGAACGCTTTGCGCATGCACGTACCCCCTCCGTCTAAAAAAGTAAAAGGTTTAATATGTTTTACGCGGACCGCCATCATCCTTTTCAAACAAGACTTCATAGATTAATGTTACAATTTAATATTATAATCGATAGGATAATAAACTGGAGAAATGATAATATGCAATTTACGTACTGCCTCTTTCTTATACTTTTTTCATCCCGTTTTTGAGTATTCCATTTTTTTAAGTAGAGTCTTTCAACTTTCAATCGCGTTCAAAATATGCCGAAGTTAATACGATAATTTAATTATAATCTGCATTATAATCCGACTGACTGCAGTAATTAGAATTATCTTAATCCAAAACGTCTTATATTTTTCCGCAAAGAACATCCACCTTTAACAATAAATTCAACGTTTGTTATTAAAGAAATAATATGCACTCATTAAGGTTTATCAGAAGAGTTTCACGCACTTTATTAGTATATATTTGCTTCGAAAACGCGCTGTAATAAGAAACACATATGCATGATTAATAAAAGTTTTATTTCATTTCGTAATTTTTTTAAATAATTTTATTCTTTAAATTCTGCTAATCAAAAACAAATCATTTACAATTGTACACGACGTATACTTTTGCTAAGGGTTGTCTAATCCTTTTTAGTTACTACATCTTTAGCAGGTGGACTTTCCTGAAATGAAAACATATCGAAAATGTATAGTAGTACAATAATTTATAATTATTTTACAATTATAAAATTGAATGCTATGAATGTAGGATTGCCGATTTATATGATAAAAATAGGAAATGGACGGGAGTGGTACCTAAGGATTCTATCTCCATTTAAGCCATGTTTTTTGCTTCTTTGTATTTGAACATGGCGAGGGCTCTTTAATTGTTATTGTTTCTATGGATTCTGAATGCTCCCGAGTGTTATGATGGAAAGTAACGTACCTAGGCCCCTCTAAATTCTTTTTATCAGTACCTCCAATAACTATATCATAAAAAACGTTTACTTTCTATGATTCTATGCTTGAGAGAATTTAATACGAAAGGTTGTACAAGTAGTACATGCAAATAAGAATATCTTTCGGCGAACAATTTATCGGAGCTGTTATCGATAAAAATTCAGTTGTACGGCCGCTGGAGCACGAAGCTTAAAGAAATAAAATTATCAGTGCATCCTGCGAATATTTTTCGTGAACTTATATTAAAATAATCAGACAATATTGGATTAATGTAAGTTGGAGGTAAGGAAGGATTGATGCAAGAAGCTATCTTTTTGTTGCATCCTACCTCCTTTTTCTCAGTCACACCCTGCAAAGCCTTATCAGACAATGATCTAACAGCCCCAGCTGCAGTGGAACTTATTTCACCTACTAATTGTGAAAATTCTGAGAAAGAAGTTGGCATTTTGAAGTTTGATATATCTGGCAATGAAATGTCCAATTGTTTGTAGTCTCCTGGTTTAACTGAAATTAGTGGTAACAAAAATATAACTTTGCATTATTTTGACATACATTATTTTCAGTTTTAATACTCTTATTTTAACATCAATTAGTCCGAAATTTCGATCGTCAAAAAAGTGCAAAGTTCAACTTAGCCACAACATTCATTATTTATTTGAAACCTGCAAGATTATAATCATTTCTGAAGAATATAAATGAAATTAGGAAGGTATCATGGACACATCAGCTTTGCTGAAATACTTAAAACAGTTTTGCATTACTATGTAACAAACATAATAAAAAAAGTGTAATGTTTTAATATCAGTGTTATCCTAGCATACACTTACCACCATAAATAAAATTGTAACTAACATTGGCATAATGTTTTGCCACATTGAAACCTTCCTCTGCTTGTTTTGGATAACATACAGCACCAATGGCAGTAGCCCCAGTGGTAGTATACACTAACTTTTTGAATTTACCACCTCTAAGTCCCAATATCAATCCAGTTAATCCTCCAATGCCAATTGCCCCCACACGTGGTAGAAGATGACTTTCTTCTCGAAGATAATCTAGCATAACTAAACAAAATAGCTACATTAACCTCAGAAATTTAATTGAGTTTTCCAAATGCATAAATTCTAATTAAGACTGTAGAGACTTACATCTACTATGTTCAATTCCAGTGTCAATTTTGGTTGCAACATTGCCATAAAGATGTTGATATTGTCCTACAACCTCTTGAATTGTTATGCGTACTTTACGGACACCTTGTTCCAAGCTGGATGGTGGAGTATCTTTGCTGTAAGAGAACTTAATAAATATAATTCTATATGAATGAATAACCTACAAAGTATTGCCTAGTATATATACATTGCAGTAATTTTGTAAGCAATACCAGAAACAAAGCTGTTATATAATGTGACTAGAACTATTTTAATTCTCATAACTTATCTTGACCGGATAAAATCTGAGACATATACATTAATGGTATATTGATGTGTATCAAATTACTTGTGCTTTACCATGGGATCTGTTTAGAACATTCATCAAAAGTGTAAAGTGGTAATTCTGATGGTCGTATTAAGTTCTTGATTTGTGTGTCATTGCAACAATTTTTTGGGGTATCTTGAAGTGGGCCAACTGGTTTCACTGCTGGCACAGCAGCACATAATCCACATGGCATCAAGAATTTCTTGAACAACTTTACATAAACATTTATCCGTATAATCTTATTGTTCAATAGTATTTAAATAAATTTTTATAGCTATCCGCGGTATTTTATTACACGAAGTATATCGGATTACAGCTAACATTATTGACTTAAGTTGAGACATATTACATGTGCATTAGTACAACTTTTAAATATTGAATATACTATGGGAATCATAAGTTAAAAAATAATAGAAAATCATAACAATCTGTCAAACAGAAAATAAAATACATTTACTACTCTCCTAACACAAGTAAAGTCTATTAGAACATTCAAGTAATTACCAGTGATCCCTGCATTTTATAAGTTCTTTGGATACTGTAAATTCTGAACAGTATTTAAATACTGCAAATCACACACAAATTATATATAAAGTCTGTCAGAATTTGTTAATAAAATATCATTTCTAAAATTAAAGCCTGATACCAGCAGAAGAGATTTTTTAGCGATGGACAGCTGACGGGATTTTACACGACATCTAGGGATGGCCAACTTAAAAAATACAGATACTCAGAGGAAAAACGTATTCAAACATCCCGAATTCGAACACTATTTTTTATTTTACACTTTCATTAAAAGTTTAATAAGTTAATGAGATTGAATATTGAAAAATATATATCTGTTAAACACACTAGCCTTATTACATAATTAATATAATAGCTGTTGCAGTTACATGTAAAACTTGGGGAATAAATTCTATAGAATACAATACTAATATAATACTAACATAACAATAATTATTAAAGCATTTTGTAATCATATTAATTGGAATCCGATAAAGTTGTGATATATAAAAATATAATGGACGGTGTACAAATAATACTACATACATTAATAGAACATAAAGAACTTATTTATTTCAGCATGAAAATGTTTGAAGAATTATTGAGTAGTTTAAACGTATATCTATTATAAAATATTAGTATATGCAATTAAATAAAAAAACTGACACGATGCAAATATAATTGTGTTATTTAAATCTTGATGCACTTACCAGATTTATTTTCATTCTCGCACAAAAATTTACACGGAAACAAAAATTGTTTTTGCACACCAAACTGAAGAACTCCTAGTTCATTTTGTATCTATAATAACACTTTACACGGATCTAACATAATGTCATAAGCAAACTTTTTTATGCAATCGTTTTGCAAAAATTGCAACGAAAACAAAAGATGTAGGCCGACATTCAGATTCACCCTCTACATACTTCGTGCTGTTATATAGATGACAATAAGTAAATTTATAGTATAAATGGCTTTTTAGCCAGCAATTTTAGTCGCAAAGAATGGCTTGCGACTAAATTTAGCTTCCCGTTTGATACATACTTTTATACCAGTTCTTCCAAATTCAATTAAAACACCGGGCTGATAATCGTCGCAACGATAGACAGACTCTCTGCATGTAACGTCCTTTCCAAACAGTACTCCAACAGTGGAATCCAAGATTTTATGAACAATATGATTCATTAAAGTGCCAAAAAAATTATAATTGTTATTTAGAAAATCTGGACACTCGACGTTTTCTTAATAGTATAATAAATAATGTAAATACGTCGAAAGAATCAATTCCTCGTGTACCATTTTCAAGTTTCTCAGTGATTTGTTTCTATGATAAAGTTGGTTGCATTTATATGTTATATATATTTATAATATATATAATATGATACGGTGTAATATGTTATAAGTTTACTATTGGTTTTTTAAACATTTTTCAATATTTTCATCAATACTTCATCAGCAACATCTTCAGATTCATTATATGTAGTTTCATATCGTTTTCGCAAGATTATTTACGTAGTGTTTTATAATTTATAATATTTTATTGTTTGTTTATATAGATTATATCTTCGAAAATATATAGCGAAGCCATTTCTCACTGCATCAGCACGTCTGCCGCCAAAGAAGATAAAACAACGAAGGTCCATCGTGGAGATATCTTGTATTTATTGTATATATGCAAATACATATATTTATATTTATTTGTTTATTTATAATTGTAAAATGTTGTACAAAATTGTTGTATCATATGAAACGAATGAGTTCAATAAATAACATTAAAAGAAACTTATGGTTTTATATTTTACATTCCTTCTGCATATACTCAATATCCAGAATAGTGTAGTTTCTAAAAATTTCCTGAAAGTTCGCGAAATTTCGCGGATTCCAAGAAATGACGTCAAATTCCAGGAATTGTGCGAATCGAATACCTCCTCGCACATCATGTTCTCCTGATACCAAGACTCGATTTTACGGCAAAGTTTCAGAATTTCCGAGAAATTCGCGGATTCCAAGAATCGACTCGCGGTTCCGAGAATTTCGCGGTTTCCGAGAAATGACGTCAAATTCCAGGAATTGTGCGAATCGAATACCTCCTCGCACATCATGTTCTCCTGATACATCACCTCGATTTTTCGGCATAGTTTCAGAATGCAGCCGAGCAATTCCGAGAAATTCGCGGATTCCAAGAAATGACGTCAAATTCCGAGAATTTAGTATATTCCAAGAAATGACGTCAAATTCCCAGAATTTCGTATATTCCAAGAAATGACGTCAAATTCCAAGAATTGTGCGAATCGAATACCTCCTCGCATATCATGTTCTCCGGATACATCGCCTCGATTTTACAGCAAAATTTTAAAATCCAGCTGAGAAATTCCGAGAATTTCGCGGATTCCGAGAAATGACGTCAAATTCCGAGAATTACTCAGATTCCAAGAAATGACGTCAAATTCCCAGAATTTCGTATTTTCCAAGAAATGACGTCAAATTCCAGGAATTGTGCGAATCGAATACCTCCTCGCATATCATGTTCTCCGGATACATCGCCTCGATTTTACAGCAAAATTTTAAAATCCAGCTGAGAAATTCCGAGAATTTCGCGGATTCCGAGAAATGACGTCAAATTCCGAGAATTACTAAGATTCCAAGAAATGACGTCAAATTCCCAGAATTTCGTATATTCCAAGAATTGACGTAATATTCCGAGAATTTCGTATATTCCAAGAAATGACGTCAAATTCCAGGAATTGTGCGAATCGAATACCTCCTCGCATATCATGTTCTCCGGATACATCGCCTCGATTTTACAGCAAAATTTTAAAATCCAGCTGAGAAATTCCGAGAATTTCGCGGATTCCGAGAAATGACGTCAAATTCCGAGAATTACTAAGATTCCAAGAAATGACGTCAAATTCCCAGAATTTCGTATATTCCAAGAATTGACGTAATATTCCGAGAATTTCGTATATTCCAAGAAATGACGTCAAATTCCAAGTATTGTGCGAATCGAATACCTCCTCGCACATCATGTTCTCCTGATACCAAGACTCGATTTTACGGCAAAATTCTGAATTTCTGAAGAACTTTCCGATTCCAAGAAATGACGTCAAATTCCGAGAATTTCGTAAATTCCCAGAAATTACGTCAAATTCCGAGAATTTCGTAATTTCCAAGAAATGACGTCAAACTCCGAGAATTTCGTGGATTCCGAGAAATGACGTCAAATTCCAGGAATTGTGCGAATCGAATACCTCCTCGCACATCATGTTCTCCTGATACATTCCCTCGATTTTACGGCAAAATTTCAGAATTTCCGAGAATTTCGCGGATTCCAAGAATCGACTCGCGGTTCTGAGAATTTCGCGGTTTCCAAGAAATGACGTCAAATTCCAGGAATTGTGCGAATCGAATACCTCCTCGTATATCGTGTTCTCCTGATACATTTCCTCGATTTTACGACAAAATTTGCCCGATTTCGGCCAAGAAATTTTCGAGAATTGGGAAATTCGTAGGATATTGGATGTGATTCGTGTATATTAAATAAATAATAATATATTTCGCCTCTTAAATAATTTATTTACTTGATATAACTTAATATAAATATACTATACTATATAATATAATATAATATAATATAATATAATATAATATAATATAATATAATACAATACAATACAATACAATATAATACAATATAAAGTAACAATATAATGTAACATATAATATCTCTATATCGCATAGTAATCGTATGTATAATATTTTTATTGTAACTCGAAAATAAAGCACTTAATATACATAGCACTTAGCCTAAATTATAAACTTAGAAATAATATTATTAACTAATTAAATTATACCAAATCGTACATTACCACTTCGAAGATATGATCCAATCACTCGCTTCCAGCGACTATCTTTTATGCACTTACCGAATCATTTGCATCACTGCATACCAGAGACTTTTTATATCACTCTAAACCGTGACCGAATATATGCTGCACTAAAAATGGCAGACAAATCATTTTGACTGCTCTGATAATTCCAGTGTCAATAATATGTCATGACATCGATGTATCCATGTATAAAAAACAATGTCGTCCACATTTATCTCGCGATTTTCGTTACACTTCGCGGAAAGAAGGGTGCCTTGCCCTCCAGTTGCGTGTACAACACGTATACCTCGTGAATTTTTAATAATATTACCCATAGACAGTGAGTGCGGTAGGTAACTGTAACAGCAACGTGGCCTGCCACTTTTTATTCTGCGAACTTCCCGTATGGACACGTGGTGCATATTCAACCACTACCATAAGACTTTCCCACTTATTGAACACGCGAATCTAAATCCGTTTATGCTATTCCACTAGCGCCGAAGATAAAAGTAGCTTAACCCTTTGCAACCGAAGTACTCCTCCCAGTCAAAGACAAAGTTTGGTGCTTTACGCAAAGCATACTTCTCAAACACACCAGCAAAATACTACGATAAAGAATTAAAGTATTCTGATCTACAGTTCAATTTCAGTTCCGTCTGATTTATTACATTTATTAGGTGGGCATAAAAAGTTAAAAAAGTCCGAGTTACTGTAAGATTTAGTTGTGAAAAAGATTGAGTGCAAAGGGGTAATTTATGTGTTATCCAAAATATCGTGAATAACTACTTTGGTTGACTCGTTTAATTTTAATTATATGGAAGAATGTTTTATGTAGCATTCTTTTTATACGATATCGAATAGTTAAATTATTAATACACTTCTACTTTTATTTTTTTAATTTGGGGATCACCTTAATTTTATAATTAATTAAAATTATATAAATGAAGTGAATAGATGGTAAATAAATTGATTAAAATAAGACCATGGTTTTATTAGTGGATAAAAACTTGTATTACTTTCGGTGCGTCTGACGCAAATGGAGTATTCTACTTGAAAGAACTCCGTTCTTTCAAGTCGGCCGCTCTTCTCCGATGTATTTCAATAATTTGTATTATTATTAATTAATATAATTTATAACGTGACATGTTATGAAGCATGGTCTTATTTTTCGGTGATCTTATTATTGGCAAAAATCGGTAATAAACAGAAGGATAAGTTTCGCGAATGTCGCGAGATTTGTTTATATTTCCAATGGCCACTGACCGATTTACGATACCTGGAAAAGCCCAGGAGTTTTTCTGTCAAAGAGGTGGTAGAAAAATGACTTGTCGAGTCGCACGTGGTGCTTCTAGTAAAGTCAACGTAGTGGGGCTTGGCTTTGACAGTGCAAAGTGTTGGCAGTAGTGAGTCCAAAGGTGCATGAACGATATCGCCGATCTTTTAACGTGCATCCAACTACCTGCAATTACAGACAGTATGTGAAACATAACGAAAAAGATGGAGAACAACAAGCCGAGCTTACTTCTCCATTGACAGAGTACCATTTTGGTAAGTAGTTATAAAATACATAGTAAAAATGCCACATTTCATCCAACAATTAACACGTATATTAATTATTGCCACTCAGAAATATCAAACAGATATTCATGCACGTGCTTTGCCTTTACATATTTTTTTTTAAATCAAAAACTCGTAGATTGTATATGTAAATTATAGAAGTCTTAATTAAATGATAATTAAATCACGATGCAACGTTGGTTCTAAACGATTCAATATTTAAAGACACCTTAACTTGTCAAGTAATGATTGCCTTTGCGAGCAACAGCTAATAAATAATCGGGTCAGTGTGATAAAAGATTGAAGTCAAAGAAAAGAAGTCGAAGGAATTCCAGGCTTGCAACTTTTTGAGCGCGGTGTGTAAATACTTGTCAAGTAACATTATAGAAACTGTGGCCGAGGAGCTCCATAAATTTAAATGTGTCCAGCAAGCGATAGCTTTCGGCATCACTGATAGCAGGGTTGAAACGTTTGCGGATATACGTTGCTTTCGTTACGCACCGGCTACTTTTGACCCTTCCGGTTCCGGGGTGGCACGAAGAGCTAACTTCGCTGCCACCGTCCGCTTGGTTCACCATCTTTATTTCTCCGTACGTCATCTTACTTCTTTTATTCCGACTCTAACTTTATTTTAAGAAGACAATTGCGACCGTCGTTGGTTTGCCTCCCGATAGAAATCGAAGTATGTGCCACTTATTTAGAACTTACTTCCACCCTTTCTATACTTTACGGTCGAAGGATTTTTAAAGGAGTTAATATAAAGTAAGTATAGTGCTTGGACGTATTCCTGATGCAACTCGAGTATTTTCTGATAGAGTCGTGACGGACAGATGAATTAATTTACTACTGACAAAAAACTACCATGTAGTCCAAATATTTTTAAGTTTATATAAGATACTTTATCCGCACAGTAGAGTAATATAATGTCAAAATATTTCCCGCATAAGCGCCGAATTCGTTTCGTTAATTCACGAAAGCGAGTGGAACATATAAGAGGAAGTCTTATTACTATCCGGTAAGTTTAGATTCCCAAGTAATTGCGGGCAGAAACTTCGACCGACATGCAAAACTTTTCTCGATAAACTCAAGGAGGTACACAGGCTCCCGTAGTGGGAATGAATAAGCAGTTTCCATGAATTTAATTCGTCAAAGTATACCTACTTTTGTATGCCCCGGCCATTTTCTTGAATTCATTGTCCCTAATAGCACTTCCCAGATAATTTCAAAATCAATTAACGGTGGTGCAGTAACGCAAATATTATACGGTTATAAAATCGTGAAGAATAACAACTCACTTTGTAATTGGTAAGATAATTGAATCAACAGTGTAGTCTTTAAAGTCCGACAAGTAATCTCTTCAGAGGCGACGATACAGGAAATCGTCAAAGGGATGTTCCGGCGCCACGGAGGCGTCAATTATACTTTATTAATGCCGCGTATTTCAATTATAAAGCTACATTTTTCTCGCGGACTACAGCGATTTATATCTCGGAGTAATGTATTCACACTCTACATCGATTAAAAGTTTGTCGACGATTCAGATACCGGGGTGTAGATATTCCGAGAGTGGTTCGTGTACACATTTACATGGCAACGTACATGAAGAGTCTTCAGAAGACTAAACTAAAGTAAAGGTCAATTAAGTCGATGGAAACATAGCGAGTAGCGACTATCAGCAAGAGCTGGAAGGGTAAAAACGACTAGAAGATCGCAGGGAGTGTAATGGCGGGAGGGGATGCACAGGGAAGAATAGTTTTCCTAGCAACGAGGTTATGAGTGACTGATAGAGACAGCTTTACGAGTCTTTTCCAAGAAAAATTCGAGAAAGTGAGACGGAGCTTAGCCTCGGAGTCGATGCAACGAGTGCCGATATCCGGGCGCGTACATTCTTGAAAGAAGATAGTAAGACTCGCGTTTACCGAGAAGAAAGCCGGTACGAGAGGAAGGATCGAATGGGATAAAAAGAGAGGAAGATTTTGGGAGAATGATTCGAGGGAAAGAGAAAAGTTGGGGTCGTGTAGTACATAATGGTGAATGCGTAGAGTCGGATTCGAGGTCCGGCTTATTGAAGAAGGACACGGAAGGGGGTGAGTTCTGGTTTCTCAGGGTAGAAGGAGAGAGTCGCATCGATCGGATTCCCTGATGTGGGAGTGCAATGAAAGGCATCTTTAAGAGTAGTATAGCGACGTCTCGAAGAGGGGTTGAAGTCGGCTCGGGATAATGGTGGGGAGTACAGAACCGATAGGGTGGGGAGAATCCACAAGACTTATTTATATAGCTCGCCATCCAGAAACTTTGCAAGAACAATTTATTACGGATGTACGTACCATTTAGAGACGCTGAAGTTATTATGACAGAGAACTTTATCCGCGCTGGGAAAAGGCGGGAGACTTCGTTATTCTATCGATAGAAGTAGAAATTGCTGGTTATGCGAACCCGCCCGGAATAAGTAGAATAGGGACACTGTCTGTCTAAAGATTTTCTTACGCCCCGAAACAAATGAGTTTCTACAACTTTCTTTGACGATATATAATCAATGGCATTTCGTATTTTATACTTCTCTATCATTCTGAAATACTGCTATTTATCTTAAGAGTGAATTAATGTAGATCTAATCCATGTAAATCTGCTTTATATCTGATAGGAAACAAATGAAGGATACAGAACAATTTCAAGTATTAAACTCCTTGATATCTCGACTGGTTTATCTGCGGTGATATAAAGTTCGATTATTACCGTATTCTTTGTGCGATGCAAAACGCCTCAACGTTCTTTTCCGACCATCAAAGGAGGGCGTCTAAATCACCCTCCTAAAGTGAAACCCCTTTTCTGATCTACTCATGCTTTTCCGTCAATAAAATCACGATTCTATTGTCCTTGAGACGGAGATCTTGTGAAACTCGCCGTTTTCTTAACGCATCACTCAACAGTGGCGGTGGCGCAGCAAAGTTTCGTAAGATATAACTTCTCAATATTTTATATTACTTTCAATAATCTATTTCTGGCGTATTTGCAGCGTTGCACGAAGAACCAATCTCCGGTTTACTATTATTTCACTGCTATTGATTATTCAATTTCAGGAAAGTCTGTAACCTCAACTTTGTTTATTATCCAATTTTATAATATTGCAGTAGCAAAGGGGAAAAGTCGTATCACGAATCTTTTCACATAGATTTGATTAGTTTCACTTGCAAACGTTGTATCTTATAAAACTTGGCGGATGCTAATTAGAAAGGGAAGGTTATATTCAACGTTGAAGTCACAAAGTCTTGGAACAATTACTGTTTCTCCTTTTCACAAATAAGAAAAGAGTTTGATTCTTTGTTTAAATCCTTTAAAGGATAACTGCGTTGCTGAGCCGAGAAATTCAAATCCCTGGTTTTCATGATTTCACGAAACATTGTTCTCGAACCCTTCACATATTTGCCTTATATTTGGCAGTCAAGTTACTCCGAGGTGGTATCATGATTTTACACTTTCAAAATGTTAGCGTAAGAGGTCAGTAATTTCCGGTAAAAAAGGGCACAGATAGGGTTTTAAGGCAAACAAGATGGGAGACAACGTGAATAAGTCGGAGGAAAAGGGAAACATATACTCTAAGGGAGTATATTGCATCAGAAATAAAAGGGGATGAGTAATTCCGGACAGGGAACAAAAGATACACGAGAAGAAAAGAGATCATATAGGAAATGACAATATCCACTTGTTACGTCGTTGAAATCTGCGTTTAGTGGTTCCATACAGAGAGATGGGGAAAGTATGAGAAAGAAATGAGGCAGGGATATAATTTTCGGTGTGGAGGGAAAAGGAAATGCTCCGAATGTGCGGAAAGAAGTAAGTGAAACAGTAGTTGATCGTAGGAGTCGAGAGGAAGAAGGACGAATATGAGCGTCGCCCGTTGCCAGGGCAATGAATCGCAGATTGACGCAGGCGTCGCGACGCTCGCCACCCCACGCACCCCTTTTCAACCCTGCCACCCCGCGTCGAAGCGTGCCGCTGCTTAAGGCATGCACCACAATAGATGTTTTCTCGTTGGACGCAGTTGGTGGAGTTTACGAGGTTCGCCGCATTATGATACATTCGCGGAAGTTTCGTAATGCGGAAGGTGTCGATGATAAGCACGACTCGAGTTTTCTTTCGCCAAGTTAACGAGACTGATAACGTGACATGATCAGAGTAACATGTAACACATCGTAATACCCTGTAACTTCGCACGCGCAACCCTCATAACTTTCTCGAAATTCAGTTTCCCCGAATATTTCGTTGGGTTTTACAAGAGTGGATTTTCCGCGAGACTTTTTATTAGAATTATTTTGTCAGGCAAACTTGTTTAAGTATCCCACGTTTCCTGGGAGGGTAAATGTATATAGTGATACATGAACAGTATCTATAGAGGGAGGGCTTGCTTACGTCAATAACCAGAGAAATTATAATTTCGGGTATAATTGCATTACATGAGAGTGATTGAATTGAGAAGTACGTATCGTTGAACTGCATTCACACTTTCATTGTGTACTCTCATCTTCCATTTATTGTTGTCGGAATCTACTTTCTCACTCTTTGGTCACTCAAAGATACTATTAGAAAAATACTTTGAAACTGATATTCGATTACGTCGTCGGAAGTTAACGCGACCGTTTTGGCATATCCTCGGCTTTAAGCCAGGGGTTGCGCGCGTGATGGTTTACCGAATATTCCTAAGACGATTACTTTCGAAAGTAATATACGTCCTAAGGCAGGAAGCTAGTAAATGAATGTGTGAATAAGCGAGCTGGAAGAATGTGTAACGCATCGTATACCCGCGACACAGCGACGTAGGCGATACTGGCGGTGGGGGTTGAAAAAAGTTGGGTGAAACTTTAAGGAGAAGTAGAGAGAAGGAAGTCCAGGATATCCGAAGGAAAAGGAGGCACCGTGGGGGCAAAGGGGAGAATGGAGAATCGGAATGAAAGGAGGGATAGATCTGAAGGTGGAGTCCTACCGTAAATGTGTAGGAACGTCGTCGTAGCGTTAATAATGTATACGAGTGGAAGGTGGTGGTCGTTGATTTTGGTAGTATTGGAGCGGCAATGGGGTGGTAGGTTGGCGGTGGTAGCAGCGTGTCCCGACGCCGAGAAAGTTTCACCGAGAAGCGCGGGGGTGTGAGAACGCGGCTGAAGGAAGAGAGCGTTAAGCGAGTAAGGTTGAACCGTAGACGAAAAGAGACAGAGGGTGAGTTTGGAGCGAGTCCGGAGGACGGCAACGGCAACGCGGTGCGGGCAAGGTTTTCGTCTCCAGTTCCCGCTAAGCGGCCGACAGGATTGGAACGAACCGGCTGTATACGGTCGCAACACGCGGGGTAGCGTGTTTGTCCCCAGGTAGCGTGCGCGGTGTGAGGGTTGGTTGTTGCAACGAAGGGGTTGTTGCAGCGAAGGGGGTACACGCGGCACGCGCTACCGGCAGAAGGAGGGTTCCGCGGTGGCGTGTGTGACCGACCGAGCGCGGTCGGTAATAACAAGCTTAATAGCTATAGTGGTGGGGATCCTTGCACGAGTTTTACGCGTGCTACCGCGGTACTCAAATTCACGCGTGGTACTACGGTTGCGGAGGACCGCGATTCACCGAGGTCGACAAGCGCAGGCCGCCGCGAATTTCTCTCCCTCTGCATCTACCTCTCCTTTTGCCACCTTCTCCTACGTTTCCACCACCTTCTTATCCTTCGATACTCCCTCCTTCTATTACGCTACCCCTCGCATCATTTCTACCACCACCGTTTTACTCCTTCACGTTCCTTCCGGCTTTCCTTTGCTGACTCCTACTCTCGATAGTTCGCCTCTCTCTTTCTCGTGTTCTCTACCCCTAGTGAGATATTGATTTCCCTTAGCTGACTCCCACGAGGGCAGGCGGCAGGCAACCAGGTACGTCTACCTCCGCGTGTAGACAGCCTCCGACAACGAGGAGGAAACCACCACAGATATCAAACATGCACTTTCCAAGTTTCAGCGATATAAAACAGGATTGTGAAAATGCTCAAACCCAGCTTCACCGGTTCTGCGCATTGATTTTATTGTATATTACTTGCTTTCCTACATACCGCGCTCTCCTCTATGTGCGCCACGTGCTATTCAAGTTCGCGCGACTCTCATTCGACACATGGACCTTTTTGAGAAACGTGTTGATGATTTCCCGGTAATGTTTTCCAAAGAAATATTTCTAAATCCAGTGTTAAACTTGATAATGAGTTTAACGCTATTATAGCGATGGATTCTTGGTCCAAAAACTTGATTAATTTCTGAGCTGAAAAAAGATTCAACGTAATGAGATAGTTCGAGAAGTTCGGCAGATTTTTGGAATACTGAAAAGAGCAGGGACAAATCTCATTGAAACACGACATTTCTTTCTAACATTACACGATGCATTATCAAACAAGCTCTTCTGTATAATGAGCGATTTACATACCTAACTTGTTAGTTGTTAATACATTCCACATCTTTATACAAGTGGATAAACCTCTATACGCGTACATCCAAGGAAACAGTAATCTAGATATACAGCTATTGCCTCTTACCCGGACGCCCCCAGCTCATCATAAATAAATACTTTTCCTTAGGTTGCGGCTAAACTTTGGAAATCTGTAGTTCCGAGAAAGTTTCGTTAAGTACGCCGCCATCTTGGTACCTGCGCGTTGCTCATCGGCGGATACGCGAGTGACTTGAAACTTTTTTATTTACCGCGTTCATACTTACACAGAAAATGACAGACAAGGGTAGCTGGAGGGGTGAACCGGTTCCCCTACTCAAACTCAGTGATATGGGGTACGTATCAGTCAGACCCCCACCTGACTCGTGCCGCCTGCCTCTTTCCAGTAAAGTTTTCGCGAGATCCTGGAAGCTGCCGGGATGTTCAGGGTAAAGAGAGGGAGTTTACCCCCGGGTGGGGAGAACCGACGATCCCTCTCTAGTAGGGTACGCTCACCGAGATCCCTTTTCAGAGAATTCTAACCTAGTAACGAGTTTGCTCTGTCGGTAACGCCGGACGCGTGCCAGCGATAAACGTGTCGCGTGCTACGGTGACAGTGGAATGAGTCAAGTGGAATGGGACGGCAGATACGGCAGCCGTGATAATACTGTTAATTGTGCTGATTTTTCTCAAGTTCGACAGCGGTTTTACGTCACAGGAAAACACGTGCACTATAATAATGGATAGACATCGCAGTGATGCAATGACAAGAGTGTGACAAGTTTCTTATGATACTTATATTCTTATTGTATTTTGATTCGTTGCACGTGAGTTTGCGATGAGAGGTGGACATCCTAGCGGAATGTTTGGAGGGTGTCATAAATTGGACAGCGTTGTTTGATGATCGGACCATTCTACTGCCAAGTTTTAAAACACGTAAGTATGTTTAGTGTCGTCATTGTTCTTGAAAGTTATCAAAACTGATTGTTTATCTGATATGTTTCTTCATATCCGCGAATTATTATTATACTGAATTAGGAAGACGGAACACGGTATTAAACTCTTGCAAACTATACTTTGCCGCAGTTACTTCACTATTAATAAGTTTCCCGGAATTTCTGTTGAACTTCAAACATTTAGCACTTAGCAATTTGAAAGCAAATGTTTGCATTTTCCGAGGAAAATTGAGAAAAACAAACTTCACCCGTCGGTGCACAGGATATACTATGTATGAGTCCTGTGTGCATGTGTCTCGGGACAGTACAGGTCAGCTGATCGTCTAGATGATTGACTATATAACATTGCTTGTTGCGAGAATATCAACGCTTTTGATTATCGGGATTCTGAGAGCGCAGGCTCAATGTGAGATTAATCCTCTGTGAACAAACCCCTTCCACCGAGAACTTACCAATGCACGTTGGCCGCATGTTCGAAAGTTTCTTGAGCGTCGAAAAGTTTTGCGCTTCCATAGTCGCGCGTATTCGATCAGAAATTGAACGCGGAACACTATTCGCTACATAAGGCGATTGTATTCGACTGCTTTGTCGTACTTCGAGAATGAGTAGTGAAATAAAAAGCTGTTCCACCAACAGCTTTTTATTATGCCGCGCAAACTTTAATTCCGCAAAGTGATGCGGGCAGTTGTCAGGAACAGTGAATGTCAGTGAATAATCCCTGCATTGCATACAGTATATTAACGACTGCATCATTAAATAGAAAATTTAAATTACTACCGAACTTGCAACTTCTCCGCCATAATTAAAGTAGTAACTCTAAGTTATCAGAATATCAGCTCATTAATGATCCGCGCCATGCAAATATGTGACGAAAGTACTTCGAAGTAGATGCAAGTATTTGATATCTTGATTTGCTACCAGTGGAGTATTTTAACTTCGACAGTTTCCTAGATTCGTGGGAGGTTAATCCAATGATTTATTAGTCTGGATGACATTCCTGTGCCACGGTATCCAACAAGGTGTCAAGCCAGGCACGTTAGCTTCCACTGCGTATTATTAAAGAAAACAATGGAGTTTTAATCTTCTTTATCTTCCCATACGTTAAATAATAGCCTGTCCCCGTTTAGTAGCACCTGGGTTGCAGTCCGATGCATGAAGAAGTAGAGAGGCACTAATTAAGCCGCTATCATTACGGTTCCGTGGTGTAATTCCACGTTGTTGGCATTGTGCTTCGAATTCTGCCAAGTGGCTGTTGGCCGGGAGCTTTTGGTATCCTCCGGAGCGTGGTCTAAGGCCTTTCAACCCCAATTCCACGCGCGTGCGTCTCATCATCGAGGTTGACGAAGTCGTCAACGACGCTGTCGTAATCCTGGATGCATTCTGTTGTCTACCGGTTGCGCCTCACAAGAACGCAACTGAAAGTTAATCCAATGCCTGCTGCCAGCTAGTTCTTTTTTTAAAAACATACGCGAGAACTTCGCCTAAGAGAGCCTCGTCGTTTTTCAACCTACCACGTTCCACCCTTTCTTGGACTTCCAAAGGGTAAACGTGCCATGTCTCTGGCACTCACAATAGACTGTTAGAGAAAAGCAGCTCATTAAGTGCGGCCACACGTACTTGGATGAATTTATTATCAGTATGTTGCCACGTAGGAAGTTGATTATTTTTTCGTTGCTCGTGGCCTCGACGTTTTTTGTTGAAAGCCTGTTATTAACGGTGCACCGATCGGGTGTTTCGATGGGCGCAGTGTAATTGACAGGAAGGATTATACTGGAAAATTACATTTATCGAGTATTTCGCTGTTAACGATCGTCGCGAGCTTTATTTGTATTATTTTGTTTCGTTTTTTTATAATATTTATGCTCGCGTGGATATAGATAGATTTGTCTTGTTGGCGATGAAGCACTTATATGGCGAGTGATACAAAGAAACTCATTAATGATATTTCATAAAGATTCATGGAATTGGAACTCGCTGGTGTTGGATGTATTATTTTTCTATTCCCATAGAACGAAATAAACCATTCACAACGTTATAGTTTTCCTTGCACAGCCACTTAAACTTTTCTCATTTGTCGACGGGCGAAACGCACCGTGAATTTCGGCGCTTATATACATTTTTACAACAAACGTTGCAGAAAAAATGCGGGGCGCGCCATTCAAAACTTGACGGGGAAAAAAATCTAGTGCGCTTATTAAGTCTAGTACACTCGTTGAGTATTATATTCCATTCAAATCTCACCCTATCTTTACCTCGAAAAACTCGGATTAATTGAAGGTAGTTAAGTGTTATTATTAGAGCATTAAAATATTCTATAACAATAAACATACGCACTAGTGAATAAAAAAAACCTTAAAACCTTGAACCAACCTTAAGTAACCACAAAACAATACCTTTTTGTTAATAAATCAAAAGATAATAATAACTATGCAACGTAGTATTTTGGTAGCGACGTAACGCGAGACTTTCCCGTGGAAATAATCGCAAAAAATAATTTCGAGAAGCGTCCGTCTCATAAATTCGATGGCGAATCGAAATTGGATAGGAAATAGTTGGCCTCCGTGGAAACTCGAATGGAGGGCGAACTTGATCCTCGAATTCACCGAGTCAGACTCTTATATCAAGGGCATGTTTGCCAGACACCCCGAGAAGGGATACAAGTGCCGAAACTTGAAATCACATCGGCGCGTTTCTTTATGAGACCGTGTGTTCCCGGCTCCTCGGCTTACTTTTACAGACCTCATTCTACTTCAAGGAACTTCGGTCCGCCATCGAACGCCACTGTCATTCGGAACTTTCAGTACTGTTTAGTACTCCGTGTTCCTTTTAACCCGTGGAAAACTGTGGAATATTTTAAGTTCGTACAACAGTTTCAGACAAAATTATAATTTTCTATCGTTCGAATATCAATGGGTGTCGCGCAAGACGCAGTGGCCAAACTTTCAAGGAGTCTCGCCGAAGAATAGGAATAGAAAATGTGGGCCAAACTCTCGATCATTAAAGGCTTTGTTTACCGGAACCAGTGACAGTTTCGAATGAATAATGGATATAATATTTCAAGTCTCGGCATCCGTTCCACGCTCTCTCTGCTGACTCTTGGCGAAAAGAGTCGGATTCGTGGAGAAGTAGCGGATGTTAGGATGGACGAATAGGAAGTAAACGAAAGGCAATAGTACGGGAATAATACTCATGTGAAACTGGCCAGAAGTATTGCCACTACATCGCCAAATCGGAATTCCGATCGAATGGGATTCTTAGTTGATTCTGATTTTAAAAAGTATTTTAGCAGCCTGAAATATTCATCACAGAACAATAATATTCGCGGTAGCCATCTTCGTTTTTCCCGACTCGAAATCGAAGTATCGGAGTTAGCGCGGGGGAGTAGTTGTGCCGTTGAGGAAGTTTACGTCGTAAAAAAGCGATTCTTAAGGGTGGAATTATAGTTCGGCGGAGGTTGCGCTACGGCACGCAGTTGTTACCACGGCGAGCGCTTTAAAAGTTTGACTCGGGTTTCCGTGTTCGGTGGGGTGAGAAGAAGGAACTCGAAGAACCAAGTAGAGAAAAGACGCGATAGGATGAAAAGGGGATGGAAACGGGGGGGGGGGGGGAGAGGGGAGTGGAAACGTGGTTAAGTTGCCAGGAAACTTTGGTAAAACTGAAAAGTTAATTTCGTCGTGTTAAATTACTCGAGCGCCTGGGCATTAAACTTGCAAAAGTTGGCCGGATGACTGAAACACGTACCCCACTCCGTCCCCCTGGCCTTCACGATTCTTCTTCTTTCCCATTTTTATCATTAAGTCATCTAATTTGCGGTAACACAGAGTGACTTGATCCTGGGGTCTCATTAAGTTAATTTGCATCTTCGAGAATAGTAGATTTTGGGTTTTAACAAAAAACCGTATGTTCGGTAGTTCTAGTGTTAATTTACTGCCTCTAGTTTATATGAGAAAAGAGCAACAATGTTAAGGAAATTGGAGTTCTGATTTACTCGGACGATGCAAAAGCACGAGAATAAATCTATACGTTTAGAGTACTGATACCAACATTCAGGTCAATAGTATATACAGGTAAGTGTGCATATTTGTACAATTTTACGATCCCGCAATATCTGTATTCGTGAAAACATATGAATGTCAAGAAGCATTTAGTTGTTTCAATTAAATTAGGAGCAATTTATCTGATATTAGAAAATCGAGTGTTCATGTGCTCGAGCGAATAAAGTTATTAACTGAAATGCAGGATATTGAAGACCAAATGTATGGTATTTTATAATAAAATAAAATTATGAGTGAATATGAAATCAAATAAAAATATAATAAATTTCATGAAAATAAAATAATAGTGAAACACTGCGTTTCACGTAACTCGCGGCTGACTCAAAGAGGAACTGATCGCTTTTAAGTAGTATAAGTCAGGCGTTACTACTTACGATGGGTTCAAAGTTCTGCGCATAAACCGAAATGCTTTTCGAGGTAACTGCTGAACTTTTTTAATTTAATTTAATATATACTGTATATTATATATTTCATTTTCAATATCCCGTATTTAAGTTCATAATTTTATTTCCTTGAACACTTTAATTCAAACGACTAAATGTTTCTTGGCATTCATACGTTCATCCATATGATTTACACAGAAACAAATATCGTTATAGAATTACAATAATTACATTGATTTATTTCATAAATAAATATATTATGAAATCGTACGAAGCATTAGTTTAGCAGTTTCCGCGTTTATAAAACTCCCAGAATTAGGACATTATGAAAGCCGCGAGGGCGCGAAGTAGAATACGAAATCACTCGGCGGAATCGATGATGGTTGATTTAATTTCGGTATTTCGAGTGAAACCAGATTTGAAGATGTGTGATAGTAACACGCATTGCGCTATTGCGACATTGATCGTCAGGAAATAGAGAGGAGTAAAATGTAGGTGGGATATTGTCGTTCGACGAAAAATTTATTTGAATGCGCAGTTTGTCGTGAATTTAGATAGCTTTGTATTTATAGTATATTTATACTTCATCGCAATCCCTTTAGGGGCTCTGGACACAGTGACAGATAGAAATACCTTCCCGAGATTATGTAATACTTTTTAATAATTAACAGGTTAATTTATCATCTATTTTAACTTGACCGAATTTTACTTTTGTGAATGTACCGATATTAAAACGATGTAAAACTTTAAACTTATTATTAACGAACGGTCTCCAAATAGTAGGCAATTTTATTAGCACAAATGTATGAAGATATTTTTCATTTTTAGTGATAAATGATTCACAGTACACACATTTGTGTGTACATGTGAGTGTAATTTGAAATGTGTGTGGGTGATTTGGCGCGCGCGAAAACAGAGAGGAGAGAGGAAGTTCCGGTGCGCGGTGGAGAACCGAGTTACCTGCTCGGTGTAACTCCTCCACAGGTTGAGAAGCGTGTGAAACTCTTTTCCACTAACACATCCGACTAACTTTAACCCGGCACACATACTCGCCACAATATTCCCACTTTATCTCACTAGGGGATTCTAGTTTTTGTTCGCCGTGGATAATGTCAGTAAAAAGTACGGTATGTCTGTTTGAAAAAGAAAACTATAGCGCCTTTAAGGAATTTGTTTCTTTAGAATCACTCAAGGAGTTAACTAACTATTGGAATATCATTCGAAGAGATTATTGAGAATAATGAACCCCGATGCATCTTTAAGTAGATGCATTTTTAATCCGCATTTTTAAGCAAGCAATAAAAGTGATTGATTTATAAGCAATCTCTGTATTCTTTCTTTCACTGTACTTGAATATAAAAATATATCTGCTACATTTTATTTACAACTTTTTACCCAGTAGTGGAAGCTTGTAATTATATGTTACCATGTAGAAAATTACTTTTTACACGGTAATTTGTACTTGGAAATATCTATGAAGAAGCCGGTATCTGCATACCGTAAATATCTCTCGCGATAGAATCTATCTCGTTTTTTCGAGCAAATTAAATTTCCCCGCGGCAAGTAAGAATTAAAAATTCTTGATTAAACCAGCATTTTATCTTCCTTTTCGTATAAAGTCGGGAAGAAGTAAAAGTAATTCTCGGATTGCGCGGATTATTCATTTGCAGTATCTGCCATTAAATCAACATCCTGCAATAATGTGTGCATAATATACTACATAATAATATATTATATATCAGAGTTTCTCAACCTATCAGTCACGAAGTGATAGCTGCTACTTTGTGCCAAACCGAGAAACTAGTGAAATGATTTTCGGCGAAAAATAATTTATAATATAAACATTTGTATCGCGGTTCCATTACAAACAAATAAGTTGGTCCACGCGATAAACGGTTGAGAAACGATGACATAATATCAATTGCGGCATTTCCGCAATTTGTAATAATATTTTATGAAGCAACGAAGAACGTAGACGCCCGTATCTGGATAATTTTGGAGCGATTGTGAACGTGGAAGGCGTAAAACTGATGCCGGCAAAGGGAGACAAGGGTGCGGAGAAGGGTACGGAGGAAGGTTTAGGGGGTGCAGAGGACGTAGGGGGTGTAAGCAGAGTTTACGTTGGAGAGGGTTGCGGCGCGCGGCACGCTCCATCTCCTTCCGATCCCTTTCGGCCCTCTTTCTCTCGGAAAACTTTCCGGTGATGAGCTTTGTTGGCCGTTTCCCCTGCAGGACGGAAAAGTTAAATGCGAAAGTTTTATCCGATATCCAGTGCCGCGCCGTTCCTCGGAAAAGGTGTCTACGCACGTTGCTACGTTAAAATGTCGATATTATTTTGGTGATTATATTACTTTTAATTCTGTCGCAGGAAGCCCACAGTAATTAGTTGTTTAGCAATAATAAATTTATTGGAACCAATTGCATGCCTCGCTTGATTTTATGTAATTTGTATCCTGGATTTCTTGGCGTTCATTTTTATTCAGTCTTCAAACTCTTGTAATATTAATTATATATAATTGTCAGCTATATTGCACCATAATTCCATAATTATTTAGGTCCGTATTTTTGAAAGTGGTATAAGTCGAATTTTTATGAATACCGAATTAAATGCAATATTAATATTGGTTATTAAATATTATTATAGCTATCGTATTAAAGTCAACAGAAAACAGGAACTTATACCAGTTTCTGAAGTAACACGTTCCCTACGTTATTAAAAACATATTTGGCATTTAATAATCTTGCACAACAGCATCGCGTCACATTCCATAATACGCCATTCATAATCGAAGGATTACCACGCATTTTGGGAAACCCAGTAGGAATTTAACAAGTATAATCAATAATAATTTTCCAGAATAGTACACCAACATGTTTCTAGCTGCCGCTATATTAATTGTGTAAATGACAGCTCACAATTACTCAACGATTCGCCATAACACAAATGCAGTGCATTAAATCGAAATTGAATTACAGTAGAAATCATAATGTTCCATAATACATGAAAATATTAGCGCGTTGCGCGACGTTCGTTATTCGAGTAATGTGGGCTTTCCAAACAAATTTTGCAACAAGGGTTGGTATGTTTATTGCTAAAAAGTTGCTGCTTATTTGTTTATAGAATGGCGTCGAAGAAAACAAGACAGAATCATTCTATACAGCATCTGCTTCAACTACCGTCGAACAGGGAGGCAAAACTGCTCGCGTTTTCTACGAAGGAGTCGACTCAAACGCCGAGCATACCAACCCCCCGACAGGTTCCAGTAACTATATTGCATCCCACACCGAAAAAGGTAAGTCAACCATGAATAACTTATCGGAAATCTTTTATTGTCATTCGGGGATTGGCTCGACTTAAAACTGCATTCGACTCATCCGAAATATACAAATATATTTAATCACCTGACAATTTATTCCTAAATTGAACTTGGCTGTTTACTCTTAACGCCAGCTGTATATAATAAAATACAGCTGGAGAGAATTTTAATTTTTATTACCGCCAGGATAATACCGATTTAATAAGGAGTCTTATCGGATAACTTGAAAAGGTTTTCAAACTGATTAAAAAGAATAAAAAGTATTCGCGAAACTGGTTCAAAACTACTGCTTTCTTTGAACCGGTACGAGAGACTCTGAGCTCAGCACTTCTATAATGCATGTCTTGTTTCTTATGCACTGAGCTTTAATCCTAATAGGCTGCAGTTTGCATCCGAAATTCGGAATCTTATTTAGTTTGCCGATGTGCTTTCGAAAATTGTGCCTAAAAAATACATGCTTTAATGATGTGAGTCATCATTCACTTTCTCTAAGCAAGCAACAAGAAAATCGAAAAATCTCGGAATTAAAAGTGGATATAACTTTCGAAAGAATAGTATGAGATTGTCGAAGAATATAACGGCAAAACCATTGTAACCCCATAAATTGCTGACGTTTTACTTCGAAATACTGGTTTTTTATTGATCATTCCGCACGTGGACTTTGTTATTGCTCGTATAAATGTCGACGTAAGCGCGAAACCGAGGCGCTGATCATTTTCAGTTTTATCATAACACATTTTCAATACTTTTCGAACAAACTCTGTCAATATTATTCTCGCACGACTCTTCCGTACTCTGCTTAAATGTTTTTTTCATCCTTTTATTCATCGACTTTCGACGAACCTCGATAAAACACGATTGCAAAACGGAATCTACTTTTGAATTAACGCGAAGAAGGTTTTTAGCAGTGCGAAATAATGTTGTTTTTAATATATCAGTAGTTCGAATGTATTAGAAATAATTCTATGGCTGCCATACTTATTTGATCTCCATTGCAAAAGGTAGAAAAGATTTGCAGTTTTGCAAATCAAAAACTACGAGGGATTTAATACTCGAGACTTGTTATTAAACAAAAATATTGGATTGTGGCCAAACAGAGAGGGAATTTGTGACGGATTTAAAAAAGTACCAAGTTTGAAAACGAAAAATAACGAACAATTTCGAACATTGAATATTCGAGCAGTTCATGTTGGAGCAACAAATATGGGACGCTTCGGTGTATTAAACAATTTACGTGTAGCAACAAGCTCTTTAAAGTAATGCGAAAATATGCTAAAGCGACTACGCGAGGTGATTGGAAAAGTTTGCTTTCCTAGCATGGTTGCTGTTTTATTAGATTTTTATTTGATTCCGCCGAAGGAGAAACCCCAAAGAGAGATTCGCGTAGCTCTGTCTCTTCTTTAAAATAACGATTTTTCAAGTTTGTTGAGGAGTTTTAAATCTGTTCCCACCGAGAGTTGTCGAGGAAGTTTGCAAAGTTTAAGCCGAATAATTGGAGAGGAACGGAATTTCCACTACCACTTGAAATAGTTCCTCCGTACAACATTAAACCCGTATGGCGTTTAGAATCTCTTTGGAAAGCGCTACTCGTCAGCGTTAGATTTATCGAATAAAAGCTTCCTCGACAAAATAATAGAAAGCACCATTTTCTTAAATAAAATACATACTTTCAATTTATCGATACTCATTTCGTTGTAATGAGTCTAACTTGTGTTAGATACGCGAGGACAGATGTATGCAAGCTTGTCTGACCATTTGTTTATCGGATGTATTAATGTTCATCGTAAATCAAGTGTTTTATGACTGGCCTGGTAATTATTGATAATGGTCGGCTTTAATTATTAAACTCAGAAAGAGTATACAAAAATGATTCAACCAAAACGCTTTCGCTCTAGTTTTCTTAGTTGCTTAACCCCAAAAATTCACTTTCGCTCTATTTTTCTTAGTTGCTTAAGGTTTATGCTTAGTTCCTTAGTTTCTTAATGCAAACTAAGCAAGTACTAACGAAGTAATCAATTAATTAATTATTAGTTTCTTCGTGCAAAATGATTCACTTTCGTTCAGTGCTTTGTACTTCCTTCAAATCTCCAGAAATTAAGAAATCTAGAGTCACTAACCTTTTAATACTTTTCACGAATCAGTAATGCTTTAAGGGTGCTCGACATCCGGACGAAGAATCCTCTTCAAAACCAGTTTCAAAGTAAAAACAACTCAAAACAGGAAAGAGTATAACACAAACTTATTGAGCACTCGACACAACTCGAATATCTTCCTCCGGTGCCATGCTTACCAAGACTGGTAACAGTAGTCACCATATAATAACATTGAAACTCCCTAGGTACGCACATCGACGTCATTTTAATCCGATTTATCAACACCCCAAGCGGTGTGCTTACCAACGACCGTAACACGCCGTCGAATATGACGTCGCTCGAATCGAAGAACCCCGCGGTTTATCTTTCCCGGTAAAGTAGATTCAAACCGCGCTCTTTTTTGCCGGTACACGGATCCTAGATTCCTTGAGATTTATCACCGGAAATTTCGTTTTTATCAGCGGAAGTAAAGGTTCTTTATCTGTGCAAGTTATGATAAGAAACTGTAGTTACCCGGCGTACAAAAAATCAAATTTAATTCACGCGAAAATAGATCTCCCTGTTTCAGTCAATACTAAAGAGTTCCTGAATTTCTTGCTGTTTATTTAAATTCTCTCGATAATTCTCTGTATAATTAAATTCTTTTTTATACCTTAATGAATATGGTGAAACGTTTGATTATTTGTAAAAGAAATAGGCCGATAAATCTCAATAAATTTTAGTTTCGAAACACAAATTTTGTAATCGTGTTACTTAAGAAATTAGGAGTCTATCATGATTGCAGTTAGCATTTAGAACCTAAATATGCGATTCGGAATTGAAGCGATCGTTATAATAAAAATGTAGTAATTACTGCAGTAACAAGGTGCAAATATTGTTCTACATTCTAGCATAATTAAAGCAGATTGCATTATCTAATTAACTTAGTCACAAACATTTCTTGCCAATCGAACGCACGCGAATAAATTTGCGACCGATAGAGATTGTCATATAGTGGCAGAGTTATTTTGTGGAAAGTCTTTTATCTAGGTGGAAGTACATACTTTACGGGGATATAATTTGCTCTATTGAAATCCCGTGAATGGAACGGCGGTCGAAGCGTCTTAAGCATACGCGAGGCGGTGGGCGGAATAGAATTTATGATAATTGCATAAATCAGAGCTTTCCTCCACAATAATCATAATCTATAGGGATAGTTGCGCGAAGTTAGCTATTTAGCCGACGGCTCGGAAAAAGGTGAGGGGCCAAGGGGTTCCATAGGCCTTGAATGAGATAAGGTCCTTGTATGGTTCTGAAAAAGAAGGCACGCGGTGACTTTAGACGCGGAGAGGATGATCCTGTTTATAATTTATAGGAGAGTCCCGATATAATACATAACATCTAATATTATCTAATAGAGATTATTAATATCTAATATTTAATGTGTTTGCAACACTGCGAGTTTCAAATATAATTCATAATTCGTCAATAAATTATGAGTGTCATTGATTTAAAACGAAAAAGTTCATATATTTTGTTAATTCTTAAAGATCAATGGCATTTAGGGGTAGTTGCAACTTGAGGCACCCTGCGTGAGAGGGTGCCACTTGTATTCCTTCAACCCTTAGCTTCCTTTCGATTACTGGACTTCCTGATCGAAACTAACGATAAGTAACACCCCAAATTACTAATAAAGTTATAAGAAAATAATCTAAATGATTATAAAAGTCGGAAGTTCTTGTATTAAAGACACATAAAAAAGATCTAACTTCTGCTCGCTTTAAGTAGAATATGAAGATCATGGTCAGACAAACCTAAGTTCTTTGAATACAACGAACTGATCTGTATTGTTTAATTTCAACGAAATCTTTTA
Organism: Nysson spinosus; assembly: GCA_910591585.2. NCBI lineage: Eukaryota > Metazoa > Arthropoda > Insecta > Hymenoptera > Crabronidae > Nysson > Nysson spinosus. The sequence continues at coordinate 4,975,260 of OU342847.1, forward strand.
TCGTCCGAAATTAATAAATTAAACAAAGTGGAGAAATAAATAATAATACAAAAATAAATAATAAAAATTATTATAAAAATTGCAAGTTTTAGATGACTTATTTTTTACGACACACTCCGTACATTTTGACTAATAATAAATTGATTCCAGTGATTATGGTTATTCATATGAAGTCATAGTGTTCCAACATAATAATTTCTGTCTTTCCAAAAGGGTTAATAAAAATGGAGTATAATCCATCATCGACGTGACGGAAATTATGCGAACAGAATCTAATATCACCAGGTGTTAGGAACCCATTATTTCCAAACTCTATGAGTTATAACTCGAAGTCGTTCGAAAACTAACATAATCGACACTAATGCATAAAACTTCGTGGCAATGTCACCCTTAAACACACTGTCCTTGTTTTTGTTTCTGTTTCCGTTTCTGTTTCTTCGAAGAAACTGTGGGAAAACGAACGGCTGGCAGTCATTCCGAAACTGCTATGATTTCTTTATTAACGCTGAGAAAAGGTGATCTCCGAGCAATTCGCTGCGCGCTTCTGGAATATTAATGTTAAAATCTGCTCCAGCAGTGCCTTCGGGGTCGTTAGGGTTACGATTACGATTATGAGCAATCCTCCCTCTTAAAGGGGAGGTGTTACTGTCGGGGATAGTATTCTTTTTAGATCTCTCGGAATTCCTGTGCCTCGTAGAGCACGCTTTAAAAAAATATATCCACTATAAACTTTAGTCTGTAATTATGATGAATAATAGTTAATGATTGTACCGTAATATAATTAATAATAGATTTAATAAACCATTTCCATTACTATCTAATTACTTGAAAATATTTTAATCACTTTAATAAACAATTTTTTCGCGTCAAACAATTTTAAACCCGCCGATGAATCGCGCGGATATCCACGTTCCTTTATCATAAAAAGGTGCGCGGATATTTTAAAGGAAGCTTAGATCAATTTTACATTTTTTCCGCGTGGATGTCGAGACTGGGGATGCATGAACTGTTTTTGCAAGTTTTGCAAAAACGAAGGGATTTCCAGTTCTTTCGAGACGATATTAGCGCAGAGACTGCTTCCTCTCGAGGGAAGCTAAAAAGACGAAGTACCGTACCCTTTAACTTTGCCTTTAACTTTGCCCTGTCACACCGATCGGGGGTTGGAACGAACCCTCCAATTCACTCGGTGGGAGTAGCCACGCGGTTGAGTGAATTTTTATGAATGAATGCGCGAGGATACGTAGATCCAAGGCTTTGGAATGCGCACCCTGTTTTCACCCTTGTACCTATATTTACGTCAGTGAGTCTCAATTTCAAGTCCCGTTTATGCCTGCCTACGAAAACCACCTGCGAGAAAATCCAACCACCGGCAATATTTCCGGAATGCCTGCGCTTTTATGCCGCAAACAACTTTCTTCCCTTGTGACCTATATCGATCAATAACAGTTAATAACGGAAGTATCGTCTGTTAGGTATTCTACCGTTAATTAACTAGTATTACATTATATTTTATATAATGTAATATCTGGCATAACTTTGTTAACGATAGTATTCGCAAGTCACGCGATGAATTGTAATAGAAAAATGCTACGAATTCAAGGAACTTAAATAATGTAGAATATATGGAAAATGATGTACGGTGTTCATATTATTATATATTTTGTTTCGTACTTGGCACTCGAAAATCGAGTGGATTCGAACGAATACAAATAATGTCAAATGTCGTGGCAGTATTATCGTTGCGGCTTGTTATAGTATAAACCTCTCTCCCGGGGTTTAAACATTTTTACGTGGGATGAAAATCATAATTGTGCACCAACATCGTCGCACTCTTTAGCTACAAAGGGACTCTTTTACGGAAGGGTCTGAGGCTGAAAGTGTTAGCGGCAGTACAAAAGAAGGCTTAACCCTCCGTAACTAGAGGGGAGTTTATAAAAATCGTGTCAATTAGGCCTCGAGAAAGAAAGGCAGGCCGGATAAGGTGTTCCGTGGACGAGGCCTTTAAAACTCGTATTATAAAGAGATCGTTGACAAGCAATTTACCTTTTAAGTAACTTTTACTGAAACGCATTACTTCTCTTATGTGAATTAATATTACGTCGAGTGTAGAACTCCTCTCGTTTTTCAAGCATTTTAAACATGAATCGTAACTCGACACCAATAATAATGGCATCGTTATTTCAATATATAAAATATTTTCTTAAAAATTGGACTTATACCTTTTTAAAAAATAACAGCTCATATCCGATCACCGTTCGAATTACTTTATCACCGTAAGTTACCAACTACTTTTTAATCATTGTAATATCCATCGAAGATATCAAATATGTTTAACGATTCGATAAATTAACAAAGAAAGCTCTGTTTCTCTTCGTTCCAAAGGAATTTCTACGTTTTCGCGTTAAAGCTTCGGATTTGATTGCGTAAGGAAAAGAGGAAGGTCGATTGGCCTACGAGTAGCTCGGGGCGAGGATTAGCCCGTGGGGTATTGTAACGTCGTAAATACATCCTCTTTTTCCCCCCGCAGCTTGAAATTCTAGTACTACCCCTGTTTCGTTTCTCGTCTGTCGGATGGTAAGCCTGGCGATCATTGTCACCGACTTTGTATTCACCGTAGAAGAATGAAATAATTACATCAGCTTGGGATCGTTCAATATACTTCATTACAAGAGACTCCATACAATGAAATAAAATAAAAACAAGGCTTTACCCTGTTTCCAAGAAACACTACATATTCGTACTCATTATTTCTTGTTATTTTATCCTGCCAAGAAGCTGTGTATATAGGTGTACAAGTGATATCCCTGATATCCTTGATATTGGTAGAAGATCAAGAAACTTGCGCGCCAAGATAGTATAACACTTATCGATCTCTAACTTTTCCTAAGTTACAACCCTCTTTCCGCTCCCTTCTTTAGCGGCCATCTTTATTATCAAACGCGATCACAGGTTATAATTCCGGCGGCGTGCTCGGGGGAACCGTGTAGTTTTTTGACAGGATGGGGAAAAGATTAGGGAAAGCGTTCTGGCGAGGTACTTTAGCCAATGTCGTCGTTTCGATACTTATACCCTCTCTGGTTTTCTATCTGGTTTTCTACGGAAGAAGAGGGAGAGAGAGGGAGAGAGAGAGGGAGAGAGAGAGAGAAAGGGAGAGTCGGGTTTTCGCGGAACGATATCTCGAAGCGAAATCCCGGTCGGTCTCGCGTTTATAGCAGTCGAAATGGAAAGGGTTGCGCGAAGGGCTCCGGAAGGACTGCGGGGTTATAATGAAATATAGCCTCGTTCCGCTTCGTATAAGACTGCATTAAGATTATACGTTGCCGCGCTCCTTGGCGACCGAAGAAGGTCGAAATAAACGGGGGTGGTATAGGGACGTAGCTGGTGGCTACAGCCGAAAGGGGTAAGGGATTCCTCCTACGGTGTTTTAATCAAGCCGGATTTGCTGCGGCAAGCCGTGGCTCCAACTTTCATTTTAGCCCAACCCCACCCTGACAACCCGTGCACGAACCTTTTCCTATGCTCCTCTTTCTCTAACCGCTCTATCGTTCTCTTGTTCTCTTGTTCTCTTCTTCTTCCTTTCTTATTCTTAAGAACCCCCTACATACCCCCCCTGACACCCTATCTCTCTCCTCCGATCTCGCATTTGGCAGCTTCGCAATCTATATGTGTTTGCCTGGCATTAAAACGCTATCACCGTGAAGCGGAGACGCGTGATCTCAGTCTCCTCAGCATCCTTAAGGAACTCCGGAGCAGGGAATCAGGCCACGGCGATTAAGTTATTAACTCATTCGGCTCGAGGAGACTGTCGCGCGGAGCCTTTGTCTTCTTTAATGCGTTGACTGTAATTAATATGAATAGGATCTGCCGTGAAATCTTGCCGTGGAACGAGTCTTGAGTTGACACTGAACATAACAAGAATAATATGACGAACCGGGCGATGTGAGACTACTTTTTTTCAAGTAATTATTAATGTTGCATTATATCATTTATGTTGTTCCAGGTGAATTGCACACTGAGAGATCGTAAAGATCATCTTGTTTTATCTTCCCGAATCTCTCCTTTCGCTTCGTGGAAACGTTTTATGAATCTCTTCTCGGTTTCTCATCTTCTATTAACTCTTGCTATCCTCCTTGATCTTCCTTCTCTTGCCTCTGATCTTGAACAGCTTCATTTATCTAACAATCACTAATCAATCCTATTACTTGACCCTTCAGTCTGACTGGTAATCGCATTTGATAGTCATGAATCTCGACCCGTTCATAGATTTACCATGAAATCTGTTCCGAGGTTATAGTGTGTGTGTAAGAAGAGTTCTTATTTATTCCTTTATGTCGTTCTTAGTTTAGTACTTTAATATTTTATTGCGGTGGAATCGAAGTAAATTACTGAATTAATATATAAATTACTTAATAATTTCCTGAATTTAATTTCGAAATTCAATTTCATTTGGAATAATTCAATTGAAATTTGGACAACTTAAATTTCTTGAAGGATGAGAAATGTGGTACCGATTGAATAATAAAATTGCAAGACTGAAACAAGGTAGATATTTCGAGAGTAGTTTAAAAATAGAATGACAAGCGAGCATTCTCCTGTTTAAAAATGGAGCATATTACCCAGGTAGAAGAAAAGCATGACAGTTATCCTATAACGTTTCAAGCAGTGCCTTCCCTTTGTATTTCAATTATAGTTCTCCATCCCATTCAGTGCTAATTCTGACCAAGCGAAGTGTATCCTAGCGATATAAAATTATTAATATCTTTGCACCCATTCGTACAATTAAGAGAAACGATCTTTTTCGTGGTTGATTCGCATCGAACGGTAGAACGAAAGATTTCGGCAGATGTTCGAACCCTCTTTCCATCTTATCTTGTTCTTCCCAGTTGCTTCTTCTTTCTTTGTTGGCCGGCGAAAGTATATAATACTTCAGTTAGCAGCTTCAATATAGATTAGTCGGGCAGCCCTTCTTTAAGGCAGGAAACATCGAGCACGATGTTACGTTCGTTACTCTTTACTCTTTACTCTTTACTCGGTGCTTGCGTTAAGCCTCGAGGATCTGATGAGACTTTATATTTCCGCGCCCACGCCAGACTGTCACCCCTGTGTTTGCCTTTTGCTAACCGAGGGAGTAACCAATATCTCCCGTTAGCGGACCTATGAAATTTAATTAACTACCTCCTACGAATTTCAATTCCATTCTTATCTCGAAGATTGGGTTTCGAATGCCACTTCTTTCAATCACCGGATTTTCTAGGATCCAAGTACGGAGACGGCTAATTACGATAGCATTAATAAGTGCAGTAATACGTTCCCGCATGTCTGATCATATAGATTGCGAGATTGATTAGAACATATTTGTGAACAAATCTGTACAGGCTTATATACACTGTTTTTGTGGACTCCAGCGTCACGTGAACCGTTAAATCAACAGGGATAGGGTGAAGAAAAACAGGTGAGGAATTCTGGCTTCGATTTCTCGAGTAATTCGTGTTGTTCCACGTGGGACGACATAAGTCGTGGTTCTATCGGAAAGGTCCATATCGAAGGGTGCAGGAAGGCAGGTGGCTCGAGAAGGGAAATGTACGTCGTAAGGGTGTCGAACGGCCAGGTCTCGTGACAAATAGAAGCTTTGTGCCGCGACAATGGGGAGTTTATTTCCGGGCCGGCTGGGGCTACAATGTAGGCACTATACTGTAATTAAATTCCCAAACCCAAGGATTCGGAGGTTATAGAGGACCTGCGAAGGGAATGGAGAAAGAGAGAAAGAGGGAGGGGTGTTCGAGATGGAGGTAGACGAAGAGGAAGTAGAGAGAGGCGAGTTAGAACCTTAGCATATTGCATACTGACCGGTCCGCTACGGGTTCAAGCTACCCCCGCGGCTGGCGCCATATTGTTTGCTCTATGTTCCTTCCTTCCTACCTTTCTGCTTCCCTCATCGTGTGCAAGCTTAAGCTGAAGTCAAGATGAAACGAATTCCACCTACGAGTATCTTTGTCGAAAAGGGCATTGTGATCGAAGTGATTGATCTTCGGATGTAAGCCGTTTCATTGCTTTCGGCTCTGATCTACGATACACTTTCCAACTACTAAGTTATGTAAGGCGAAGCCTGTTCGTGCTTCAAAAACCAACGTCGTATGTTTGCTTTGCTTCAAACATCTGTTTCGAATTAACACTAGACAACTACCAAGTATACATGCACACACAAGCATGCCTTTATGTATACATATATGTCTTTAAAATACGAGGTGAAGTACATAAGTAAATTAATTTAATATATAAAACCTCAAAGTGTATTCGAGTACTTTTATTAAAAAGTAAACGTATTAAAGTAAAGTATTTTGACTGCTTTGGTAGTTCCAGCTACCTTCTAAACGTAAACTTTTAAAAGCCAAGAATGTTGATGGCGTGTTCGTGAGTCTTTCTGTATATTTAAGTGATGCATCTCTTCTTTAAAGAGAGGAGCTCCTTACGCTTCATTCAGCAGCATACATTATAGAGAAGATTATCCGAGTAACCACAGCCAACCTTCTCTAACAACCACCCTATTCCACTTCTTCGTGAACTTCGATGTAATAAGTAACAACGCCATTTAATTATAAATGCTCGCACCCGTGGAACGAACTTATCTGGTTCCCACCTTCCGTTTAATCCTAACGACGGCAGCGGGGGGGTGCACGCGGAATCGTACATCGGAATTTAAACCGTTTTCATGCTGAAAGGGTGATTCTGTTTTCAGTTAAACTCCCTACGAAGTCATTGAGTTAATTACGTTAATCAATTGATGTAAATCCTGACGAAATTGGAGAGTGTCGCGGGACTCTCTACAAATTTCACGCTACGGGATTCCCTGAATATGCTATCACGAAAAAGTACCAACTACTAATCCTATTAATCCAAATTTCATCAAATAGTTCCCTCACCGTGTCGTTCCGCGTACCATACGATTCTGGAAAGAAGGCATAATAAAATAGACACTATCCAGCATAATTAACAATGCGATAATGAAACGCTGATGCGGGTACAAACGTAGCCTAACTTATTACCGGCCAAGAATGTGTTAAATAAAGTACTTTCAAGACGTACGAAATAGGTCGCAGCCCTTTTTAAACGTTCTATCACCTCCACGCGGAACTTCGAACGAAGGGTCAGTAATATTTCGTTGAACATTAACTATCATGGTGTTCTTCGACGGATGTTATTGCCTCATGGCACGCGTCTTCTCGTATGGTGCCATCAAACGATCAGGCGATCAACTTCACTTCACCGCCACGTAATAGTATTGTCATCAAAGTACGAAGTAGTTGACACTAAAATTCACAAAATAACAGGTCCTTTGAGGACGACAATTTGTCATACGAAATGTACAGCGTTAGGAGAGAAGTCGATGTATAATTTTTATGGCATACTTTATTATGATCGTGACAACGTAAGACGAGGGAATGGCAATCATGGAAATTCTAGTAGCAACAGTTTCGCCGTTGGTTTCTCAACCGAAATTGCCGTCATCTTCGGCCCATAAATATAACTACGAGCATAGTAGTGCTCCTCCATTCTCCAAACCTCTCCTGCATCGGACCGTAAAGCCCCATAATTATTCACTCGTCGTTAAATCGGCCGCCTACGCGGCAGTTACGGCTTCCCGTCGGCTAAGTGTACCGTGTATACTGACTACGTGTTACTACGATGCTTGCATATGTGATAGCGGATTAGTGTTTGCCGATGAATGCTTTTCGGGTTTGCTGCTTAAATTATGGCGCACCGAGTTCATTTCACTGTAATTGCTTCTCAGAGATTCGACGCTGTACCCAATCATTTTTATCTACATGTATTGACTTCGTAATGGTACGATGATTATGTATGTGATAGCGAATTAGTGTATTTGAATTAGTAAAAGAAATGCTTCTAGATGAAAGTCTGCCCGCGTCTGACCGCGTCTGACCGCGTCTGACCAATGCGGTCTAATACTACTGATTCCCTGCGAACTGCAGTTACTTGACGCAAGTAATTAAATGATCATCAGTAAATTGTTCGACGCAAATAATTTCGCGAATATTTACTGAAAGGTTACACGTGTGTCAAAAATATTTGGATAACCGGTTAATTTCGCGGCAGAGAGATTCGCTATAGGAACATTTAGCCCGTAAACCGGAAGAGACATTGGATTTAAACGTATCAGTGAAACCAGTTGCACTCGTTTATACGCGTATACTTTATTCGGTGGATTTTAATTAATGAACTAAATTATTTTCCTCTTCATTATCGACATGCAGGCTCTCGTGCTTGAACGTCCGTTAGCGGCATGCATGGAGGGTGAGAAGCGGGGGTGGCGATGGAGATAGAGAGGAAGAACGAGAAAAAGAGGGAGAAGGCGGGGGTGACCGGGGTGAGGTAGATAGAGGCAGAAAGGAATAGTAAAAAAAAAGAAGTGATTGAGGGTTGGAAAAGTTTTCGATGAAATCGCGAGTACTCTCGAAAGTTGTAGCTCGAAACGGCCGAGCTCGCGGATGCACGAAATTCGACGGGAAGCGCAAACCGTTTCGTTCTACGTGAATGGCGGAGGTGGATTGGTGGAGGTGGTGGTGCTCTCCGTGGAAAGCAAGGAGGGCCGGGATCACGGGCAGGGCCTTAATTGCCCGCGAGTTAATTAAACTGTAATTCAATCGCGCGAATTCGCCGATGTTTTATCGGGGCGCGACGCGCCGTTAAGTTTATGCTTTGCGATGCGCCGGTTACGTTTCGCAAAGTATAGCGGACAGACATGTTTTACGTGTGCGTGCGAGAATTATGAGAATCCCCTTTCACCGAATCGAATAAACCTTTACGGGAATTATATAGGGTGTCCGGCAACAATTGTGCCAACTTGAAGTATGGATATTACTACACATTACTACACTCATGGAAAATGTATGTGTGTCTTTCCGAAAAAACAAATCAATTTCAAACTGAATAGAACATAATAAGAAATGGCTAAAAATATAATCGTAAGATTACGAATGAAGAAACATAATCAATATGCAGGCGATCAAATATTTAGACCAAGTTTCCCGGTGTATCGAAGTTTAGGGCGAGCTACGTTAGTGGATTTCTTAGAGCTACGGCGTGCTAAGGGCAGCAAGGGCTGCTTATTGTAATTATCCCTTCGGTGTACGTAGAGGTTACCCTTGGCCAACCCCCTTGGCCGACCCCCGTCCGCACACGCTCCCGGGCTCGATTGTTCTTGCTCGCATGGCCCCACGTCTATGAAATTAAGCGTAGCACCCTTCTTGCCGAAACGCCGCTGTTCTGTCAAGACTTCCCCCCCGTGCCTTCCCTCGGCCCCTCTCTACCACCCTAAAACCACCCTCTCCGCGTATCCTTCGTTCGCCCTTAATTTCTCGAAGATAATTGCTGCCTCGTCTCTGTAACCGTCGCTATAATCGAGCTCGTGCCGTTCATCGAGGCGATTGATGGTGATTCCACGTTCTTCGCAAGTGGAATGAGAAATTGCATTCTTTCGAAACCTCCGTGTCATCCTTCGCATATTACAATCATCGGTTTCAATGATCCACTTTCGATTTTTTTCGGACCTGCTCTCATTACAGCACCCTTAACTTTAATCGTTTCAGCGACATTAGGCTGCGCGGAGGGGTATTTGATCACTGAAGGAATATTAATTTGAAGTAAGAGAATAATCGAACGAATCGCAAAGGCGATTGATGGCATAGCATCCGCGGGAAACGTAAAACAAAATTGCATTCTTTCAAAAGTCCCGTATCACGCTCGGCAATTACGATCCAGGAAAGTGTGAGAGGCAATCTTCGATGTACCCTCATTACCGCGATTCTAATTCGTTATTCATCGGCCGAAAAGTGCCGATCTTGAACCGATAATGAGAACTAGAAACGTACCACGAAAAAGTTCCACGGCACGAGAAACTTATTGAAAAGTTTTGATTCCGAACCCTGACTGTGAGCAATAATCTATTTGTTTAAGTTGCTGTTGAAATATGGTAAAGAGAAATTTGTGCTATTCACATTTATCAGGGTGTAGTTATATAATTATTGTTTAAGTTCCAATTTTACGTGTGATTTTTCCGAGGTCAGAATGACATGTGAATACCAGAGGCAGCGGATATTTTTTATTCGAAATAGTGTGCCAAATTCGAGGCACGTCGCGGGTCATGCACTTTATTGGAATGTTTGACTTGGTGGCGGATACATATTTCAATCGTCGTAACCGAAGAATCAAGCGGCGAGAGGGGTAGTTGTTTGCTGGTGACCAGAATTTAATATTCATCCAATCAGGGGGTAAACCTACCGCGCCTGAGGGTGTCGCCTCCTCCCCCTCCTTCCACCCCCAACTCCCTTTTCCCTCTGACCTCCATACCCTCATCAATTGCATATTTGTCCTTTCCGAAGGTGGAATAGAAAAATTGTTCGACGAAACGGAAACCCAAAATCTACATACTCCATAACGTGTTCCAATACACCGGTTCATCCCTTGATCGGCTACCATCCCTCTTTTTCCTCTTTCCGCCTTTAACAACCCTTTCCCTTCTTTTCTGCCGAACTGCCGGCCTACCTCCACGAAATTGCGCGGCGGTCGGATTTAATTATGTCTGGAATTCGGCGCTAATTAAGTTTGATCGAACGAATCCGCGGGTTTGTTACTGAGTTTGCTCCGCAATGCTTACGAAACAAGGGTACACCCCACTGCGAGCATAATGCAAATTAAATTACCCTCTATGCCGGCCAGTCCCGAATTCTATCCCTCAATTCTATCCTGGCATATTCCCTTTTTTTCCCAGTCCGTTACAAAATTCCCGTTAATAAGGAACCGTGGAAATTACATTTACGTGGATATATTCCAATCTCATTACGAAGCCATACCACTATTTCATACGCCATTTTAAATCACTGAATAAAACAATTAATTGTGGAAAAACTTCGATAGAGTCATATAACGAAATGTTTATGGATTGTGGTAGAACAATGTTTTCTTATGATTAATGAGCAGGGTATCCTGAATGCATCGGTTGTAGAGTCCTGAGGAGAGAAAGGGTGCACCTAAGAACGGTAGGGCTACCTTCTAAACTCCGGAAGCATTTCAGGAATTTCCCCTCTCCCTTTATTTCTCCCCTTTCGTTTCATCCCTCCGTTGGAATGCTACGCGATTATTGGCTACGTTTATCATGCTTCTCGCTGGACACTCGTGAAATCTTCACGCTTCATCTAAACTCCTCGTCCTTAAGTTTGTAACGTACCCTTTAATTACCATTATCAATCGCGCAGAAGAAAATACTAGAAAATACTATTTGCTCTTTTGCGAGAACTATTTCCTGGAACTTTATCTGTCTCGTTCAAGATGGAGATTATTATGGCTCGGTGTATTTACGAGATGAGAACGAATTTACGAATATATTAAAAAATGAAAAAATGAAACTACAGGTTATCGAGGGTTAAATGGATGAAAATATAAGTCCAGGATGTCCAAGGACGAAGAACAGATATACGGATTACTAAAGGGAAGCGCGTTCCCCTTTATTCTGATTTTATGCTCGACATAGTCCCCTACTTTGGCTTTAACATTGTCCTAAGCAAAACCAGCGCCATCATGGTAATTGCAACCCGGTGCTCCAGTGATTAATACCGCTTGTTATTACAACAGTACTTCAACATGTTTTCGAGGTAAGACGAATCTTACAGGGCGTATCAAATCTCGCGCAATGAAAACAAATACACTCCCTCGATCTACGCGATTCTTTTTCTTTCTAGTATTTTTTGATCAGCCTACAAAAACTCCGACTACTGTGATAAGGCAGTAGAAGTACGCGTCACGAAGGATGACATAAATATGATGACACAAAACAGGACTTCGAAACCGTAGAAAAGCGTGTGGTCACTGTGAAAGGAATTTTCGAATTAGAAGGGACATGTTGTCAGTATTCTTTTTGTTAGTTGCCCTCCCGAAAGCATAGTTTCAGATGGTCCCATCATAATCTTCTCTTTCCTCGAATTTCCTTGGTCTCCACCCAAAGTCCGTTGCGTGATCAATGAACGGCGCAGATGCTGTTCCTGACTGTTGCAGAGTATTGTGCACCTAATCGGCCACCCTGTCACTTTGACCACATCCCGGAGACTAGCGCGGGAATCCCGAGGGATGACGGCCCATAAATCGAGAGTTCGAGGTTTCCCCGAGGGTACCTTGTACCTCATCCTCCCTTATCGACGAATTCCTACGTTAACGTAAGATCGAGAGGCGATTCGCCTCTGGCTACCCTTTGTTCCTTGTAGGATTATTACCTGGATCACTAGGAATCACACTTTCTAGATACATTACCTTCGCGATAATAGATATGCCTGATACATGCGCGATACGGATACGTTAATACGAAAGGAGATACATTTTTAGCTCTCTTAAAACCTGAAATACGAAATATCGACAAAAATCTTGGCATTATTCATTTCGAAGCAATCGAAGGAACATGAACGTCTCGGTTGACGAAGAGTCATAGCGATCGTTGAATCCCGTGTATTATTGTGGCTAGAAATTCGGATGACTACTCAGTTTTCGTGGTCGTAACCATCGAAGCTAGAAAGGGGCCGGAAAGGGGTCGGAAAGGGGTCGGAAAGGGGTCAGAATGGGGCCAGGTGTCGGGGTGGCAGAAGCGAAGGGTGGAGTGCGCGTCGCCGTCGCAGGATCCACCTCTTGTCAAGTTTAAACCCGCTACGTGACTAAGTTGCAAGCGGCCTGCTAAGATGTCTTGCTAATTTATATGTTCGCGTTAACTTGCGCCCATCTCCTCGTACCACCACCCGCATCCCACGTCTCTTACATCCCTGTAAGAGGCCAGGGTTGAAGAGGAGAGCTACGGGGGGTGGTTACGGAGGAAGCTTCTGTGAGAGCGGGCACGGGTCGCATAAGTAATCGCCGCTATCGTGCCCGACAGATGCGCGAAGATCCCTTGTCCCTTCTGCTAAAGCAGCAACTTCCGAAGACAATAACTTCGATCATATCGTCATTACAACAATTGAAGAACTCCACTGATGCTGATTTAATAAATTAGTTATAGATCAATTATCAAAACATTGTCGACCATTAAGGGTTAATGTTATCAGTGATAGCATATTTACGAAGTATTTTATATTTGCTAGATTGTAGCGAATATCAATTAAGGTAATTACAAGACCAAGGAAGGGGTTACTTGTGCCGTCCCAGTAATCGAATCACGGAGATTTCAATCTGGATCTTCGTCTTCGGAAGGGATCTTCTCGAAGTAAGACGGTGCCCTTTTCCTTACCAGCAGGAAGAGAGATCGTCAAAGGAATCGTGCTTACTTACCTGAGGAGGTCAGGTTTAAGGAGGTGGATAGTGGTCCTTAGGATGAACTTTCTGGTCGAACATCAAGGAGGCCGAACCGCAAAAGCCTCAAGGTTTGAGACCCGTGTATCCTGATGAATCGTTTGGTACCTGAGACGTCTTTGAAACGTTCGCCAGGCGACCATCATTCATTAGACTTCATCGGGCAGCCTCTTCATTCCGATTTTCTTCTGTTCCCTCTTCTTCGGCATCACTTCGAAATTCATGTCTTATGACGTGTCGCTGAAATACAAAAAAGATTTCCTCAAAAAATGATTTCACAGATTGCCAGAGATTTTAATCTACTCCGAGATATGATAGCCCCCGATGTACCACAGGAAGCTGTATATTTTATCATAGATAAGAATTTATTTGATCCGTAATTACTTGTATTGCAAAGAAATTGGTAATCGTGAATTATAGTTTATATACATATGAATATTAGTTCGATATCAGGAATATTCACGATAATATAATATACAGTTAACATCCAGAATCACAAAGGAACACGATATCGATCCTGAAAAGCACATATGACAACTGTACTCCAATTAGAAACCCCTATAGCCCCACATGTCCCGGTTTGCTCGACATGGGGGGATGGGGCGCCCACATGCTGAAGATGCATTCTCGCGTGAATATTTGCCTAAGTGATTGCTCGCCTTGAGACGACGATCGTGTAACCGGCCTGCACGAATCTCTGACCGTTTTCCTGTATTTCCGACCTGGTGGTTTTCACCCCTGCAAGTACTTCGAAAAGAACTTTGTACTTGCGATCCTCGCGAATATTGGACGCCTTACAAACTTATAAGGAAAATTATAGTAATGTATTTATTGCTTCGATCAAAGGAACTAGGGATTTTTATGTCTGAATCCAGAGATCTAGTGGTACGATCTGGGCGTTGGACTGGATTTCGCAACTCGTTGGCTCTTATCAAAACATAGATTCCACCAGAATCTCCAGTTATCCCGTCTCTCGAAAGATTCCCCGCGATTCTCTCCGACTCAGTCTTTCCTTCTCTCGCTAACTTTCCGTTTCTACCTTTCTCTCCGTTAGATTCTCACGCTCCGTCTTTCTCATTGATATAAATCATGAAATCTGCGGGGTAGCTCACCCCCGGCTCAACCCCGTACCCAGAAAACGGGGTGGATCCCGTATCGTTGGTCCGTGCAAGGTCCAGAAATCGGGAAGAGCCGAGCGGGCGAACGAGGGGCGCCCACCTCGACAAAAGCAAGATCAGTACATTACAGATAAAGCGAACGACTCACCCGTCCGGGACTTTTTTAAGCTATAAATTTAACGGTTAAGAGTGAACGGCCCGAAGGGGAAAGGAAAAATAGAGACGGGGATGTTTGCCGAACTGGTTCCTTCCTTCTTAACTCAATCGCCGCGACGTAAAGTGATCTATGGTGGCTCGAGAGTGCCGAAATCACGGACCCACGTCCTGGTGCCCCGGATTTCTGCCACTCCTAAGGTTCCTTCTCCTTATTCCCCGTCTTCATCGATTCCGTGTATCCCGGAAATACGATCTCCTTCGTAAAATCATATTTCTGAAGTAGACGCAGTACCAGTGTCCCCTTCGTATATAATTCATCTTACAACACTTTATTACACGGTGACTTTATAGCGCGATTTTCATGTTTGGCTCCATGGTGTAGGAGTGGATGACATTAGAACATATCGGAACACGATGGCCGTTTTGTTTCAGATTATACTACTCGACTTATACTACTAGTTACTTGCTAGATTTTATTATAATATATGACGAGAAGTTGTTACATACAAGACGTGTCGTATGAAATAAGTCAGCTGGTTATATTCTTCAGAATAATTTATCGTATCTTCTTCAACGAACGTCTGACTTAGGACGTTTCGAAAGACAAATCTGTTTAAAGCAAATCCGACCTCCATTCTTCTTCGCTGTGATTTCTGTCGCGCTGGGACAATCGAGAAAAAAATTGCTGCCACTTGGAAGGGTCAGAAAGGAAGAGACGGAAAAATACGGGATCCTTTAACGAAACGATCTAATGACTGGGAATCCTCTTTATGGTTTACAAGAAGTTTGACCCTTCAGGAAGATCGGTGGGTGGGGAAAGAACTACCGTCTGGTTCGACATTGGTGTCCCTGTCCTTTTCTCTCGCGAAGGGTGGCTCCCTTCCTTTTTTAAGCCATAAATAGTTCACGGTGGAACCACCACGCCAAGGTGCGCCGAGACAAAAGAAAAACCTTCTTAGGCGGGCGTAATGTATTTAACTCGAGTACGCCGTGCAGATTACAATGGGAAATATTATCCAGTTCCGAGACAGGTATTCTCCGATAATATCATTTCTGTCGTCATTGAAAAACCTATTTAGAAAGATTTTCCCTCAACCGATAGAAATGCGACGCATTTTTTATTTTATAATTTCTTATTAATACAAATTTTTAAACCACTTCGTTCGACCCAAATCGGTCCTAGAACATCATTAGGCATCATATATCATCGATCTAGGCCACTTAGGAGCGATTTTGGCGACTTTTAATTTTTGAGAATTTTTGAAGGTATACCCCTTCACATTTTTTCGACTTGGGTCGACCCATTTTTGACCAATAAAAATTTTTTAACCGCTTCTTTGGACCAGAAATCGTCCTAGAATATGTTTATACATCATATAGCATCGATTTGGGTCGTTTAGAAGTGATTTTGGCGACTTTTAATTTTTGACAATTTTTGAAGGTATACCCCTTCACATTTTTTCGATTTGGGTTCGACCCATTTTTGACCAATACAAATTTTTTAACCGCTTCTTTCGACCAGAAATCGTCCTAGAATATGTTTATACATCATATAGCATCGATTTGGGCTGTCTAGAATTTATTTTGGCGACTTTCAATTTTTGAGAATTTTTGAAGGTATACCCCTTTACATTTTTTCGATTTGGCTTCGACCCATTTTTGGCCCAAAAAAATTTTTAAACCACTTCTTTCGACCAGAAATCCTCCTAGAATATGTTTATACATCATATAGCATCGATTTGGGCCATCTAGAATTTATTTTGGCGACTTTCAATTTTTGACAATTTTTGAAGGTATACCCCTTCACATTTTTTCGACTTGGGTCGACCCATTTTTGACCAATAAAAATTTTTTAACCACTTGTTTGGACCAGAAATCGTCCTAGAATATGTTTATACATCATATAGCATCGATTTGGGTCGTTTAGAAGTGATTTTGGCGACTTTTAATTTTTGACAATTTTTGAAGGTATACCCCTTCACATTTTTTCGATTTGGGTTCGACCCATTTTTGACTAATACAAATTTTTTAACCACTTCTTTCGATCAGAAATCGTCCTAGAATATGTTTATACAGCATATAGCATCGATTTGGGCAGTCTAGAATTTATTTTGGCGACTTTCAATTTTTGACAATTTTTGAATGTATACCCCTTCACATTTTTTCGATTTGGGTTCGACCCATTTTTGACCAATAAAAATTTTTTAACCGCTTCTTTCGACCAGAAATCCTCCTAGAATATGTTTATACATCATATAGCATCGATTTGGGCTGTCTAGGATTTATTTTGGCGACTTTCAATTTTTGACAATTTTTGAAGGTATACCCCTTCACATTTTTTCGATTTGGGTTCGACCCATTTTTGACTGATACAAATTTTTTAACCACTTCTTTCGATCAGAAATCGTCCTAGAATATGTTTATACATCATATAGCATCGATTTGGGCAGTCTAGAATTTATTTTGGCGACTTTCAATTTTTGACAATTTTTGAAGGTATACCCCTTCACATTTTTTCGATTTGGGTTCGACCCATTTTTGACCAATAAAAATTTTTTAACCGCTTCTTTCGACCAGAAATCCTCCTAGAATATGTTTATACATCATATAGCATCGATTTGGGCTGTCTAGGATTTATTTTGGCGACTTTCAATTTTTGACAATTTTTGAAGGTATACCCCTTTACATTTTTTCGATTTGGCTTCGACCCATTTTTGGCCCAAACAAATTTTTAAACCACTTCTTTCGACCAGAAATCCTCCTAGAATATGTTTATACATCATATAGCATCGATTTGGGCCATCTAGAATTTATTTTGGCGACTTTCAATTTTTGACAATTTTTGAAGGTATACCCCTTCACATTTTTTCGACTTGGGTCGACCCATTTTTGACCAATAAAAATTTTTTAACCGCTTCTTTGGACCAGAAATCGTCCTAGAATATGTTTATACATCATATAGCATCGATTTGGGTCGTTTAGAAGTGATTTTGGCGACTTTGAATTTTTGACAATTTTTGAAGGTATACCCCTTCACATTTTTTCGATTTGGGTTCGACCCATTTTTGACCAATACAAATTTTTTAACCGCTTCTTTCGACCAGAAATCGTCCTAGAATATGTTTATACATCATATAGCATCGATTTGGGCTGTCTAGAATTTATTTTGGCGACTTTCAATTTTTGACAATTTTTGAAGGTATACCCCTTCACATTTTTTCGATTTGGGTTCGACCCATTTTTGACCAATAAAAATTTTTTAACCGCTTCTTTCGACCAGAAATCCTCCTAGAATATGTTTATACATCATATAGCATCGATTTGGGCTGTCTAGGATTTATTTTGGCGACTTTCAATTTTTGACAATTTTTGAAGGTATACCCCTTTACATTTTTTCGATTTGGCTTCGACCCATTTTTGGCCCAAACAAATTTTTAAACCACTTCTTTCGACCAGAAATCCTCCTAGAATATGTTTATACATCATATAGCATCGATTTGGGCCATCTAGAATTTATTTTGGCGACTTTCAATTTTTGACAATTTTTGAAGGTATACCCCTTCACATTTTTTCGACTTGGGTCGACCCATTTTTGACCAATAAAAATTTTTTAACCGCTTCTTTGGACCAGAAATCGTCCTAGAATATGTTTATACATCATATAGCATCGATTTGGGTCGTTTAGAAGTGATTTTGGCGACTTTGAATTTTTGACAATTTTTGAAGGTATACCCCTTCACATTTTTTCGATTTGGGTTCGACCCATTTTTGACCAATAAAAATTTTTTAACCGCTTCTTTCGACCAGAAATCCTCCTAGAATATGTTTATACATCATATAGCATCGATTTGGGCTGTCTAGGATTTATTTTGGCGACTTTCAATTTTTGACAATTTTTGAAGGTATACCCCTTTACATTTTTTCGATTTGGCTTCGACCCATTTTTGACCAATAAAAATTTTTTAACCACTTCTTTCGACCAGAAATCCTCCTAGAATATGTTTATAAATCATATACCATCGATTTGGGCCATCTAGAATTTATTTTGGCGACTTTTAATTTTTGACAATTTTTGGAGGTATACCCCTTCACATTTTTGCTATTTTGGGTCGACCTATTTTTTAGTGAGAAGAAATGTTTAAATCTCCTACACTTCGTTACATAATGTTATGCAGTGGGGATAACGAGGTTAAGAGCTATGCTACCCCATTATTATTAATTTATCAATCTTAATTTCGAAATTGAATCGTATATTGCGATGCATAGGTAATAAAAAAATTTGCGACAGGCCCCACGTTGTGAACGCGGGGACGTCTTGACCCCGACTGAGGGTAAGGGATGGAGCGCGGAGAGGTATAGGTGTTGCGGTAGGTCAGTAATTCGGCGGCAAGCGGCGAAGTTTAAAGGGCATGTAGGTAATAAACATGGCTGCCTATCCACAGTCGGGGTCGCGACGTCCCCGACGTAAGAACGGGGGGGTTGTCGCAAATTTTTTTATTAACTATGCATCGTAATATCCGATTGAATTTCGAAGTTGAAATGAATAAATTAATAATAATGGTTTAGCATATGTCTTATCCTTATTTTAAGTGGTATTAATGTTGTTTCGTCCTATATTCGGGATGGTTGTTTACCATCGATCTGGACCATTTAGGATTGAAATTGGACATTGAAATTTTGACGATTTATGAAGTTATACCCCTTCGCATTTTTTCGACTTTCGATCGACCCATTTTTTCATCCGAAACAATTTTTAATCCATTTGTTTCGACCAAAC
This sequence comes from Nysson spinosus, assembly GCA_910591585.2. NCBI lineage: Eukaryota > Metazoa > Arthropoda > Insecta > Hymenoptera > Crabronidae > Nysson > Nysson spinosus. Next base: position 4,994,652 of record OU342847.1, read on the forward strand.
ATGGTCATCGAACATTTACAGGCATAATCTTAATCTTCTTCGAAGAACACGTCCCAGATAAGGACAAATCGCTCTTCGTCCCCGTCGAAAGTTTCACGACGAAGCGACACGTGTGCTTCGTGGAGGATCCGGTATGATAAAGGGAGCAAGGGCCAGCAATGTGGAATCGAAGGAGAAAGAAAAGAGAAGGGAAACATCGGCTGCGTTAAGGTCCCACAAATTGTTTAACTTTGGTGGGTGTGGTAAGCGACTCCGACGATACAATAATGGCCCTCTGATGCGATTTTAACTTTTCACGCCCACGCTGGGCTGGATTCCATCGATGGAATATCAGCCCCGATGCGATAAAGTGCTGAAACAGTGATACCTTGCTATGCCGATCAAAAAAGTTCCACCCAACACTCCCCAGATTCTGACCTCCCGAATTCCTTGGAGACGAGGAACAAATTTTGAGGCGTTCGAGGTATCGCGAGATATCTTGGAGTTCACTCTTTCCAAAATTGAGCCAAGTATCTTTGGAAAAACGAAAATACAATGATTTTGGTGCTATACTTCCAAGCTATGACATACGGGATTTTGCATAAATTTCCATTTCTGAAAATGTTGTTAGAGAACCTTTGAAAAAAATTCATCAATTTCAAATTCGATCAGTTCGAACTACAGAGGAATGAAGCTGTACAATAAAGTGTGTAATAAACTTATATGAAAGAAAGTACTTCGAGTGACACACCACCAGAAACATAAGCAAGAGAAACGAAATCATCATCCCTTCTAGAATTCCAGGAAAGTTTAGCGAGAGAAAAGTTGTGGGAAAATGTGTTGGTACGACAGGTAGCCTGGCGGTGTAACTAAGGAACGAGCAGGGAAGATGTTATGTTAATATGAAGAAACACTTCTACGTCTTCCAGCCTTTTGGTGTTCCCAGGTAACACCGGAAGTTAATTAGCTATCAAGTTACGTTCTACCTCTTGCTTGGTTGCGTAATGCCTACCTGATTTCCTTGCCTACCGGGCTGCCTTCTGTGGATCTGTTTTCAGACATGCAATTATATCTGACAGAAACGGAAGGTGGATTCACATATAAAGTACGCAGACGTAAAGAGGGAGTCCGTATTATTATTGCTACGTATCTTCTTACGTGTCTTCCTTTCCGTTCCTACCGCATTTCAGGCTTCTAATATACCACTGTTCAAAATTAACGTGCAACTACAATTTTTAGAAAATTTGGCAATTTCCATTAAACGTGAATTCATTTACCGGATCGGCCACTGTCTTTTAGAAACGGAAAAATTTGGGTTGCAGAGGGTTAATTGATTCTGTGTTAGTTTAGTTTCGATTAAAAACGGGCACTTCGAGTACCCTGGTACCGGAAGCTACACGTAGAAAGCTTCCCTCTATCGGGAATTACTTAAACCGGCTTTACGACTACCGGAAACTACGGTGCCCGTTCAGGGGATTCCGATGCATTACCGTATTAGTCGCCGCGCTTAGAAAGGGTTGGAAATGCAAAGTAGATTATACACACGGCCCATTTTAATCCTTCCCGCCCTTTTCCTATGTATCTACCCTTTCCCATCCCTTATTCGATCAGGGGAGAGGGGTAGGGCGGCTTAACTAGAATTTCTAGTCATAAAGCTGCGACGTAGTGCTTAAACTATTAATTTCGCGAAACCGAAATCAGTTACTTATTTCGATGAATTAGGTTTAAAACTATTGGAATATACACAATATATTTTATATATATATTATAGTGTATTATATAGTGTATATCACGAATATTAGATAGAATGGCAATGTCACAAACGAATATTCTACATCTATTATGGTCTGACTAATATCGACCATTTCTACTTAGCTTAAACACTATTGGAATACACGCTGCATTCCCTGCTTCTAATATACTTAGTTTAAGTGCTAAACACTCATAGGTCCAGTGTTACGAACTATTCCCTAGAATATCAACATCTGCCGGGTTTTCCTTCATGAAAATCTGCATGCTTTGCATAGAGACAGGGAATCTCACGCGCAACATTTTCACATTAAAAAACTTTCAGTGGCCCTCGACACGTTAGTTATGCTCTCTCGTCCTGAATTCAATGAATTCGCGGGCCAGCGTTATTCTCATCGTATGTTATACTCGTCGAGGATAGTCTTCCTACAATATTAGCTTTCTACGATGGTATTCCAGAAAATTCAATTGCCGTTTTTTGCGCAATACTAGTGCCACCATCGATACCTCCAGATTTCGATTGGCCTCGTCGCACGTCGTTTGTGGGAATCGTAAAAGTTTCACGGGACACGATGAATTATTCCTCCCGTGGAGACGCAAAATTGCGGGAAACTTTCTACGTCGAAGTGAGTCCTTTTCTGTGTGAAACGTCGATGTTCACGTGTGTGTGTGTATGTGTGTTCGTATGTGTCGAGACGCGTGTGTCAGTGTTTATGCTGTACGCGTGTGCCGAGGTCGCTAAGGTCGTCGAAGACGAAGGGGTACGAAGGGCCAGATCGCAGAATAAATGCGGGAAAGCATGGGATCATCGAAGAGGGTGGAGAGAACTTCGCAAGAAGAAGAAGAAGAAGGGTTAAAGAGCGGAATAGATTTTATGCGCGCAGCCTCCCTGCGAGAGGGTGAATTTTATAGTTTGTCAAATTAAAATGTATAGAGAGAACGTATTAACGAGTAATTTCCTTTTCCGAAAATAATGTACAAATATTTATCAATGGAAAGTTGTAAATGGGATGTATAAAAATGAATATTAATATCAACGGAATTTTGATGAAAGGATGTGCAAGTTTGTTTTGCAGCTATAAGCAGCTAAGATACGGTTTGATTTCTACATTCATTAATTTAGTTATACCATTTAATTTATACTAATTTTGGTGTATACTAGAATATCAAGATTCGAAGGAATGTCCTTATGAAAATGGTTCTTAAGTTGAATTTTTCGCGAGCAAAGTACCGTGACACGTCGAAGGTGGCACCTGGTTTCGTGTCCGCCTATAACGCTCCAATTCTACTTACAGTTCGGTCGTTCGGTGTCGAGATCAAGTTCAATATCACTTAGCTTTACGGCGGCAATTATCATTTTACGATCGGCCTTGTATTCTTAGGGCTTTATTACCGGACCTCACAGCTCACCACGAGACATTAACACTCTTAAGAGCTATAATAACGAGCGAAAGAAATAACCCTTTCCCCCTGGTTTCCCAGGGGTTATGAAACGATAAATGCAGTTTTCCACTTCCAGGAGTTCGTGGCATTCGATCCTTTTGTTTTTCACACCTTCCGTTTTAATCACTTGAAATTTATTACTTTCAGGTGACTATTGTTATGAATTTACTTTAACTTATACGACTTCGCATCACTTTTGATTGTTTTCAATGTGCGTAACGTTTCTTTGCCTTTTAAGTTTATGTGGTTCTTTGTGATGTACTGGGGTATTGGGCCATTTTTATTAAATTATTTAAAGATATGATATTATACTTTAATAACGACGATAAATGAGCAATCTATGGAAAACAGGAAAGAAGGAGGAGCCACCAAGTTTTTCATTATCCAATTAAGAAATAAAAAATACCGTAAATAATACCTGGAAATAATTAATGGATTTTCCATTAACCTATTGCAATTAATATAATTCAATCTTAAATCACTACGAAACGTGAAATCAGAGAAACAAAATAAACGAGTGATAGTGGAAACGATTGGTGGCAGCTCTCGAAGATAAGACGAATGAATTCCGAGCACATTTTTTCCGGACATATTCGGGATTCGATGCGTAATGGAAAATTTAGGGGTCCGGTGAACGATAAATTTGCGGCTGTCCACTCGAATATTTTCCGTATTTTAGGTGCCCGGGGAATCGAGGACTATCTTGACCGTTGTGCTCCCGTAGGAGGCGTCCCATTGCCCTTGCATATTCACAAATCATTCGCAGATAGGGCACTGAATCCCTCCCCCCTGGGACACCCTCACCGTTCTCTCCCATCTCCCTTCTTGCCTTTTTTCATCTTATTCAAAACACGCCTGAGGCTATCTATCTGTTTTCTCTTGTTCAACTTCAATTTCCAGTTCTGCAAGATATGCATAGCATAGGTTTTCAGGTCTTACTTCGGCTTTCTACGAGGATCTTAATTTATACGGCAAATATTTTCAGTAGTATGAGGACTTTGTCAGACGGATTCCTGCACAAGGAATCTCTTTTTTGGCTTCCATTAAACGAATTACAATTAAATTATGAAACTATTAGAATCACATAAATATTTTTATATCAAGTATTATTGATACTATAAATACTGTTTTAACATCGTATGAATTACTGGGATGAACTATATGTAGACGAGGTATTTCAACCACGATAAACGTGTCAACACTTTCATTATTCCAACGCAAGCATTATCTGGTAATCTCGCGAAAGCAGACTTCAAAATATCCTTCTTTTTCATTACTCGCGGTACTCTAATGCACCCTATATTTGTGGTATCAAGCGGGAGAAATTTGACTGGTATCTATTTGAAAACTTTGACAGGTTTCACAAACTCCTATTACTGGGCTGCCACTTGGGAACAAACCGTCGTTTCTGGCGGGTTCACACTTCACACTACGTCCCACGGTGTCACACGGTGTAACGTATCGACTGTTCCCGACGTATCTACATGTTAACAGTTAGCTCCAGTTTGCGCGACAGTCAACGTCAACTCGCACAATCAAAGTTCAGGCCGTGCCCATCGAAGATTACATCGGCCATCGCGTACCTTTAACACTAAAACTACCGAACGCAGAATCGCCATACGATCCCAAACTTATTCATTAATTTTGTGAACAATTGTGGACCAGCCACTTTGACTCCCTTGGTAGTTTTTGTGTTAACGGACGAAGTAGAACAAGGAATAGAGTCATACCAATTTATTAGAAACTGCAGACCCGACATTTTTCAGAAGAAATAGAAACGATTCGAACGACCAACCCCTATTAGTCGCCTTTTACGACAAGCAGGGGATACTGTGGACCAATTCTACCCCCAGTCCACAGGGGGGTTTGAATAACGTTACTTGGAATATATTATTAATATCGCATTTATTAATTTATAATATCGTATGATTGAATATAATAGAACAATTAACCTTTCTACATAGAAAGCATTTGCCGGAGTGGTAGAACTCTACGAGTCATCGGAATATTTAGTATTTCTGAAGGCTTATTCGGAAAAAGCAGGCTCCTTTGAAAGAAATCGCGGGGCGTATCAGAGCGGTTATTTCCGTGTCGTCGTACGTGTACGAAAGTTCGTCTTTGACAAATCGACGGAGGAAAGAGAAAAGAGTGCAGTGAGTAAGACAACTTGCCACTTAAAACCTGGCAAAGGCAGAGAGGACGGAGTCTCGTCGATGCCGCGACAGTCCCCTCGTTTATCCGTCCTGGAAAAGTCGCCGGGCATTCTCGTCTCTGGCTTTTGTTTCGACATTTCTTAATGCACCGCAGCCCGCCGGACGAGTCAAAGGATACCAAAGCCATCCCCTTTCCTTCCACTTTTACTCCGTCTCGGTCTTCGAGACGCAGAAAAACCGATGCCGACTTCCACCACCCTCGCGTTCCATCCATTATTTCCTTGGTAATGTAATATCGAGATAATCGAGTTCACCAGTTCGCAGGTGAATTATCCGACGGGGGACCAGGTCCTAAATTAGCCCCACCAAAGGACACTTTGGTATCGCGGAATTCTATGCAATGGTAATTATCCGATTAAGTGGATGAAAGCTGCCGATTAATATTATTGTGTGCAATGTGGAGGGGTTAATAGTTTGTCATTAAATATAGACGGATAAGAAAGGAAATATCTATCCTTATCTATCACTGATATTAACTCGAGACTGATAAGTTCTGTTCATGAGATATACCTTATAATATTTAAGGTTGCAAAATTTGTTATTTAAAACGAGATTTCGAGGAAAAGCGAGCATACTTAAAGAGTGAAAATCTCTACGAAAAGCGCATCGCACAAGGCGCCGTTTTCTCGAGAGTTTTCTTTTCGTTCGATGAGTCTGCTTTGCTCAGTTAATATCACCCTTCTTTACCGCCCCCACTTGCCCCCTTTCCCGGCACTCGGTCTCGCACATCTCGTCACGGCACGTAATTAAAATTGCAAATCCGAATTAACCGGTATACTCGGTTGTCTCGCTCCACTCAAAGGGCTTCTTCGCAAAGCGCGCATTTGCGATACAAACAAATTTGTTTATTTTTATTTGGCTTTCACGGTCCCCTAAGAGAAGGTAGCTTGGCCAGCCTCTCCACCCTCGGCGAAGGGAGGAAGGTGGACCCAACGGGGAACCGAAGACAAAGAGTAGGGATGGATAAAGAAAGACAAAGAGAAAACTTGGAAAAAGTTGCTCCTGCCGACCACCAGGCGGTTCATTAGGTATTGTAATCCGCGCCGGTTCCGCTGCTAATGAAGATAATGACATTAAAGCATTTGGCAGGTACCAAACGTAGTGCACAAAGCTGAACGTTAATTCGATCATGGCAATATTGGTTGAACAGGAAAAAAGACTCTACTTGAGTCGCTCGTCAACTCTCTACCCGTCGGTTAATGACGTTCCCTGTTTACTGTTTCCTGGTTTAAGGGTTTCCGTTTGATTCGAGTGGAGGAAATCTTCCATAAAGTATAATCACCCGTGCATTCATACAATAAGTTTCAACACTTGGAAACAATGTTTCCACATATCTCACGTTCTAATCGCACACCGCAAAAGCAACGGTTATAATTATAGTTAATATGCATCCTGGAGTTCCTTAACCCCTCGCACGTACCGACTATCCATATCGCTGGAAGGCTCGCGGGCTCAACCATCTGCAACATCCCAAGCAGGAAGTAAAAGGTAGCCCTTGGCAGGTTTTAACGTTTCCAGTGCGGTCGAAAAGGGTAGCGTCGTGCCAGTTGGAAAGGAATGGAAAAGCTGTTGGTCGAAAGGTAAAGAGGAAGGAAAACGGAAGGAAGAAGGAAGAGCGAGTGATCGAGAGAAGGCCAAGGTGGTTTCCTGTAGTTGGCGTAGCCCGAGGGTGACTGGAAAGGGGCTGTGGGGGTGGTTGAGGGGCGAAATGAAGCATTCCTTTACGAGGGCTCTTACTGCTCGTAAAGTCGACTTTATGATGATAATTACAGGAGAGCGTAGTAAATCTGGTTGGCCGAGGGCCTTTCACGCTGGTTCAAACCTGGCTTGTACCTTGTCCGGCGCGTCTTTCCTGGATACGCACATACACGAGCACGTACGTGGAACGTAAACGCACGTTCCTCAACTCCCATAATGTTACCGAGTCATACGTAGCCTGGGTTGGCTGGAAATGAAGCTTACGTGCTAACCAGACCCGCGGTTCACGGCTAGACTAAATTCGCGTCCAATCATCATTTAGATTCTTCCCAAACTTGCAACGAAGTTAAGAATCGGTTGAGAATCGAAATCTTCTATCAGTTTCGATCTGTTCACGGTTTCGCTGTGTATATATTTTACCCAATAATATGTTTTATACGCGCACTTTAGAGCAATACCTTAAAACCACGATACACGAAAGTATTAAAGCATTTAGAGTCCGAGGGAGTATATTCATCCTAATCTGATGAGGTGCTTCCTAGGAGAGAGACACAGACGTATACATATATCTCGTTCAAATTCTTAGATAGATATAAACAAGGGGTCTGCCTGCGATATAGACAGGGGTTACGTAAATCACAGATAGGACTGGTAGAAGAAGACCAATAGATTCGAAGTTCACGATAAAACAGTGACATTTCCACTTCGTCGTGAATCTTTCGGTTGTATCCAGAAGCAGTTATCGGTGGGTGCAATCAAGCAAATCATGAAGTTGTTTGGAGAATCCTATCGTGGGGGTCGACAGGGTCGCAGGAGGACGCCCTTAAGTGCCCTAAGGAGACTCCTTTTCGTTCCAACCCTACTGATCTAGCGCCCTTACGTTCACGAGCTGGTGTACGAGCAGCGAACGAGGGGTCACTCGTCGGGGATAAAATCGCTCGGACATAAGCATTGGTAGCCCTGAAACTGTACTTAGCTACTGAATACGTTTTAAATGATCGTATAGGGCCAAGTAAGTTTTATGTTTCGTCCAGTGTGTTGTTCACCTTGAATTACTCGCGGTCGTACAATTTGCCAGACATTATCACGTTTATATAATAAATTCCGACTAATTCCGATTATCTAACAAATACATATGTGGAATTTCTATGTTGTAGTACTAACTAATTTAGTCGGGTAAATTAAAATTGTTATAAAATGCTAAACATTACTATTACTCTTCCCCTTCAAAGGATAAACTTCCATGTTTCTTTTTAACGTCAATGTTCAAGTTATAAAGGAGTGGTGCGAGGCACGTATACCGTAGGCCCGGGTAATGTATTGCTTTGAATGCCGGACAATTTGGAGATTAAAGCTTGGGGAAAATCAGAGACGGTTCTGTCACCTCAAAAAGAACACGGAAAGTCGAGCTTTCGTCTTGAAGACGAGCGACATGAAAAAGACGAGGAAACGAGGTAGACGTAGATATTCGGCTCCATATCCATATCCACATCCACATCAAACTTGTACCTCGTCCCCCTCGTCCCCCTCGCACCCTTACACCCTCGCTACCTCGAACCCAGACCCGAAACTTTTCCTCGTATGTAATTCGATATGGAAACGAACTGGGAAAGGAAGATCGGTGCAATCGAAGAACCCTGCTCGCAGACATAAAACCTTCCACCGATTCAAAAATCTCGAACGGATGTTTTTCAGGAACAATGACGGTTTTCTATGTTCAAAGAGATGCGATAAATCTCTGGTATTTTTCATTAGAATTCACGAATATCGATAATGTTAGAATAACGTATTAGTATACATAAATATTTTCATATTATATCACATGCATACTGTAATGCATAATTGTAAGACAACTACATTAAACTACATTCAACTTTCCACTAATAGTCACAATGAAAATCACGAGTTTCGCGGATCGAAATTAAATGCCAGATTCATTGCGTCAGAGAACATTTGAGGAGGTATTATAATGTAAATCCAGTGTGGAATTATTCGTAAAATTTGTTGCAAAATCGTTTGTCCTAATGAATGCAGACACACACGCGTGGCTCTTTAACGATCCTCGCGATGGCATTCCCTGTAACGTCATGTAATTTTGGGGCTGGTGAGGATCGTTAAGGCGAGTACGAAGTCGTAGGTACATTAAGTGTCGAGTAAACACTATTTACTACTCCCTAAATAAGTTTATGTCTGGTTGATGTCCCCTTCTATTATATATCGTATCAACTGTTCACGATACTAGCATGATTATCGGTAGTAATGCGTAATGACCAGAAAGAAACAAAGTTCAGCTACATTAAACACTAATTAGCTTAATAATACCGTTTGTAATTACATGGCTGATATATTGGGATCAATTTGTTGACCATGCAATTTCTAAGGTAAATATATTCACGAGTATGTAATGTCTGTAACTCAAATGAAAATTAAATTCAATTAATTTAATGATGATTTTATTTGTCCCGGAATAAAGTGGCAGTACCGAATTTGGTAATTCCACGGATATGTTTCATACTTTGATTAGAATCTGACAATACATAAACGTAGGAAACTAGGTTCGAGATGACCTTTGAGAACTATAGCCAGGATCAACATTGTGCGTGGTGAGTGTCCGAGCAACTGGCCGAGAGTTAATTTGTCAATATTGCTAATCATGCGCACGGTAATCAAATAAATTGACCAAGTTCTGCGACGGTCCGTGGAAAATCAATTTGCTTCTCCTGGCCTTCTGGGTTCCTGAATTTGTGCAAGGAATTGCCCGTTTAATGGCACACCATTCATCCGTAAATGTGATATAAACTATGCGGACGTTTTCACGCGAAATTAGCTACGTTCAATTGTTCCTTTTTTTGAACAAGAGTCAAGGAATGTCTACAGTTTTTGTCATATTATAATTGCTACTTTCTGCACCAACTTAAGGGCTCAACAGATGCCGTATGCTGGAAAAAAGGGCACGAAATTCGAATTAGAAGATGTCCATATGAGAAATGGATGAGGGGATGATGATCGTGGCAGGATATAAGGTAAAGGAAAGCAGCAGCCGGGTATTTGTAATTCCGATTAGCCAGCGCTCGAAGTACTCGCGAAGGAAAGGGCATGAAACTTACTTTCGCGAAACTTACGTGCAGCGTCGTGCACTTTTGGCTTGCACGTTTCGACAGTCGCGAAGGGGTGAAGGGTTGAGAGGGTGGGATGGGGATGGGATGGCGAGCGTTTCCGTAACTCGCGAGAAGAGTACATCCGGCGCTAGTGCCATTGGCTTCTCTATACGTGACATCGAGATGTACGACTCTGTCTCCTATTCCTATTCGCCGTGTTTCGTCTTCTACCCCCTTTCTAACCCCCTCCGTCCCACCTACCCCCTCCCTCATGAATACCATTGCGATAAATTCGATTAAAACTTCCGTGGTCCTCGGCGGCTTCTATCCACCCATTCGCTCTCGAACCGGACTGGGCAGGGAACAAGAAGTCGCGGAAAATCCAGTAAACAATCGTCACAGCGATCAATGAATTCACGGTAGTTTCCGATAACATTATCTTTCACGGTATCTCTCTCTAATTGCTATTACGAATTAGCTCCGTTTTGAACAGCATTTCGAGTGCCATTGAAAACCTTGCCAAAAGGAACCCTGTACTTTAACTCTAATTATATATATTTTTAGAAAATATAAAATTAGGTGAACACGGGCTAAGATCATTTCGCTTGACGCTTAATAGTGTTGCCAACGAAGCGCGAAGGCTTTCTTGTCGACCGTTCTTAATTACCGTTCCAGAGTCCTCGTTTGGTTCGAGTCCGATGAGGAAGCATATTCGGACGACCTGTCGGTTCATAACTCATCTTTAGAGGCAGGAGAGAAAAAAACCTGCGAAGGGAAAGGATGCGGGGGAGGGTGAGGGGTGAAGGAACTTAGGGGTAGCAGGACCAACGGAGTGTTCGCTCCTATGGCACATACTTGAGAAAGTTCCAGGACCGCGGTAGGAAAGCGGACCTAGCAGGGAGTGTGAAACAGTTTGAAGTGCTTGCTAAATGTTGCGGAAAATAATGACTGATGGTCCTTGCACCCCCACGCGCCATGGTGTTCTCTCTAACCACCATTCTGCCGTTGCCACCCCGCTGGAAAACCGTCGTTACCAACACCATCAACACCTTCTTCTTTATTCCCGGATACTGGCTTGTATTTCCTGTTTATTAGACTACCTGTGTTGCTAATACTTTGACGACGGAGTTTGATACGACATGTTGTTTGTTAAACAGGGTATATCACTTAAAACGGGGTACTTAATGATATAATGATATTTGTTTCCGTGTAAAAAAATATGGGTGATCTGGAAGATTGTATAAAGAAGACAACGGAAAAAATCGTGGGTATCAGAATGAAATGAATATTTTAATCGGTGATATTCTTGGTAGCAAAGGTGGTTCAGTGATCGTTATGACTTGGAGTGTGCAGGGGAAACGGAGTTAGAAACGGAGTATTGTTCGGCAGTTGGTAGTGGGTATTGTCGTCCCTTTCAATATATCATTGTGCCAGGACACCAACTTCGGCCAATAATCCCCTAAACATACTTAGACCAGGCTGAATGCCAGTGACGCTTTGCGGCACGTAAGCTGAATTGAAAATGAATCATCTTGATCGGTCTTCTCCTATCAAATGTACCAAAAGAAATCGTTTCGTTTCTACTAGCTGTATCCCTGATTCGGAAAAATGTCACGTCGTGTCGTACTTTTTATTAGATTTTCAAGCGATTGCGTAAATACGAGAGACTTTAGAAGCTCTTAAGATTCCTTTGTATTAAAATATAACCGTATAATAAAACATCTGGGAGACGTCAATATACCATTTACTGAATTCAGTAGTTATGCTTTCAACTTCGATCCCAAACTGTCCAACTAATAAAATTCCACTCTCAAAATAAAGACAACCTACTTTCCTTGCAAATTTTCACTCTGCAAACATCTCCACAGCAAATACCGAAGATTTATCGCGGTGGCTTGCGAAAAAGCTCTAAACACGTTTCTCGCGATCGGGATATTCGAGTGAACAGAGACATTATTTAAGAGGAGGCCAGAGAGCGGAAGAAAATAAAGCCGTTACTGTGACGCACGTCCTGTCTACTTCCGGATATCCATAATCTTTACGAGGACACGAGGCGAGAAGTGTGGCATCGTCTAGTCGTATTGTCTAGCTGGCGTACGTCAAAATGTATTCGAAGACGCGAATTCGCGAGTCTTAAGTTTTCGACTTTCGGCAGTCGAGCGGGGGTGGTTGGGTTTGGGGGTTGGTGATAGTGGTTTACGAGTTCCAGTTTTCGAGGGCACCCTGACTGCACTTTCGCGACTCCGTATACGTATATGCCACGAGTACGGACGAAAGTAGTCCGCCAGAACGTTTCTCGGATAGGTAACTACTTGTTGTTTACGGGGAAGTAACTTTCCTGCGAACGAATCAGCTCGCGCGAGAACTTTCCAGGATGTATGTTCTCCGAAGTTAATGCCCTGGTAACTGGGATACCAGGAACACCGTCCTCGAGGGCTTTTCCTTCTTCTTCGACACTGGGTCTTATCTGCTAAGAATTCTTTGGAGGATCTTACTGAAAGGAGCTACTAAATTGGCTGGGAATAATTAGTCTTCGCCTTTAATGTTTAGGAATTTTCTAAAATTAGCAGTATTTTAACGATTTTAAATGCATCTGGCAGCACAAAGTTCCGAACTTTTATCTTATTTTCATTATATTTATCTTCAAATATTTTAAGATCAAAGATTTGATCTTAATCAATTTAATATTTTATTTCACCGTATAACTGGTTCCTTGTTGCCAATTATTTCGTATTTTATTTTCTCGCAGATCGATCGCGTGTGTATGTACTTTCTTAGCACTGTAAGTATGTTACATACGGATGGACTGTCAGGTAATGATTATAATTTCTAGAAAATTATAAACTCCCATCGAGAACTGTTTAAAACTTTTAACGCGCTTCCAAATGTTTTTCGTAAATTATGAAGTGCTTCAGTCTTTTATACGTTCCCATCAAATTAAGCGGGGTTCTAGAGTCCTTCAGGAAAACCTACCGAAACTGGGGTTCGCTAGACCTGTATCAGTGATACCACGCAGAACTCCATCGGAAATAATATTTCATCAAATATCTCCGTGTATGTTTGTGTAAATAGTTGAAATAATATTATCATAATTATTACTATACGATGTAAACATAACATTTTTATAGAAACGATCGTTGGAGTTCATTATGGTATGCTGGCATTTCGTTCGCATTTGCTCCATTTTTCCTTATATATACTTTTCTTAATATATACTATTCGATACTTTTCGCAAACCTCCGGTTTCTTCCAATAATAAGTCAAGGGGTTAAAGTTATATTAATTAACGCATAATCTATATGCGACGCACATAACGCAGGTTCGAATATAAAATCCTAAGTGTATCCCAAGCGTTATACAGATATCCATGTATTGGATTTTTCTAATTACTCACCCTCTGTTTTAAAGACACCCTGCCTCGTTCGTAGTCACTTCGTCAAATTCGGAAGAACGCCCTCTCAGAAATTATGGAATATTATAAATGATATCTTACAGAACGCACGAAAATCTTTCCCGAAACACACTACTAGCTGCTCACCGCTCGGGACGACGCGACGCAGTGAGCAGTAGAATGAGACAGACGCGTCTGTTTACACGGCTACAATTCAAGTAACGCGAGCGTGCCGCAAAACCTGGATCCTGTGTTGACAGTTTTTGTGCGGATTCCATTTAGCTCACAGCTGCTCTCGAGTTTTCGTTTCACGTGAAATATTTAATTGCATGTTTCGGTAATGAAATCTAATTTTATAATAGAATATCTGGCAGACGGCCAATACAAGACGTTAATCAGATGGTAACTCAACAAGTATTTTCTAAATATTTAAAGACCCGATTAAAATATATTCTGTTCTTCATACGAAGAAATGTTTGAAAATATGTTTAATATTTTTAAATAAAAAATATTCTCTCTTGAAGCCAGGGCTTCTAATATTAATTCAGTGATATAATTCTTTCATAATCAGACACGCGGTTCATTAACGTATTAAGACAGTAATTGAACATTTGAAATTATTGGCGTTCGGGGTATAATGAGATAAAATAAATATTTTAAAATATATCCTATATAATATATAAAATAAACGACCAAAGGAAGAGCAGAGTTCCATTTAAAACCTATGCAGGAGTACCTTCTTGGTAGAACCCAGGGGTAGGTGGTGAGAATTAGAAGGACAGAAAGCGCGGGTGGATGAAATAAGTAACGAAAGGAGGAGGTAGGGGTAGTATCGAGGTCAGTTCGTTTTTCGCGTGCGCGACACTGCGCGATAGAGGGTTGAGTGAGGAGGGTTGAAAGGACGGTGGGCGTCAGCGTCCTCAGTGCGCCGGCCGGGTTTCAAACCTCGAACCCACGATTGGGCTTTCACGTTGGTACCAGGAACGCCCAGGATCCGCCAAAACCTGCGGGACCGTATGTACGAGGGCGGCAGATACGCCTCTGCACCTCTTTTACCTCATTTTCCGTTTACTCTTTTCTCCTCTTCCTTTTTTCCCGGTTGCCAAGACACGTAAGAAGATGCTTGTTCCGGCGCGTATCTGCTCTCTCAGATATTACGCCCGTGCTTTTTCCGCTTACCAACCTTTCTACTTCTCTTGGCTGCTCCGCCGACGAGAACCTGGCTTGTGTTTTGTCGAATACATTCCATCAACTGCTACTTTCAACATGTAACTGATAGTTACATGTATGTGCTACCGTATTACGTATTGATTCTTTGCTACTTCAGGGGATGTGGTATCCATCCTTATATCTTAAGCTTGATGTACACGTTATCCACATATGTTCTAATTTAATCATAATAATTGTATCACATCAGTTTGATATGTTATAGCAATATGGATCTTGTCCAATTTCAAATGAATTTTATTTTGTAATATAAGTAGTATTGGCCGTCAGTTCATGATGCTTCTACTTCATTCGTTAATTGCTGATGCTATCAAGTTAATCAGTGGCCAACTCCACTGTCCGAATTAACACCACGAGGTTAAGAAAAGTTTGCGAGATTTATGAAATTATTCTAACGAATCCCTGATTAATTTCTTATGTTGTCAAAGTGGGCAAATCCAGTGTCGAAATTCATGGGGTTTCGGATGGGGATGTTGTGGCCAATGTCGTAAAGGCTGGTTGGTCTGTTTGCCAATCACTTATGGCAACTCCTATACGTTCGTCCATCCGACTCAGACCACCTCATATTAGAGGCTGGAACGTAGGAGTAGATTTAGTCCTCACGTGTATTTAGCCCGGCAGCCATAAAACCAAATGGTTCGAAGTTTGTCCGATAAAAAGAGTATTCCACTGGTTGTACCAGGTCCTGAAATATCTTCCAGGCGGCTGTTTGTGCTTCGCGAAACTTCCTCAAGGTTTTCCTTTTGTAGGTTTTCTTTGATCAGACTGATATATACACCTATATCGTTTGAAAGCTGTGTGGTGGAAATTTTCAGATTTCACTTTGGTGTAATTATCCTTCTGATATTTTCACAACACTTATGTCCTTATAAAAAGTCCTCTTCATAAAAATAACTCGTAAATCCTTTACAAATAATATCGAAGCAAGTATACGATTTCACTGGAACATTATATCAGAATTTCCTGAAGCAGTAACTTTGGTGCCTTTTAAAACATCTAGAGTTGGTCTTCGGACGCATGTTACTGAAACTATCGACGAACATGTTGCACCGATATTATTCGACAACATTTCTAGTTACTAGGTGAGTAGAGTTTGCAACGATGGTAGGTGTAGGTGGCCAGGGTGTGGGGGTGGGATATATGAAGGAGAAACAAGGAAAAGTAGAAGAGGCAGGGGTGGTAAAAGGTCGTCTTTCGGCGGACGCAAAAGCCGTTAATGCTGAGAGAGCCGAGGTAGGTTCTCCCTTCGGTAAACCGAGTTACGCGACTCGGAGAACCCTTTGCTTCTTTCCGGATCTAATTAGGAGCCCTTTGGAGTGGTGTAATGCGCCTTTAATCCAGTCGTGGGATCGCCCATAGGCGCCTCCCTCCACCCTGTGTACCCTTACTTCCTTACTTTCCTCGGATGCCACCTTCCGGACATCGACGACTGATACCGGTCCCGGTGATCCTTAGGGCGGAACCACCGACGACTAATGATTCCCAACGGTGAACGATATTCCGGATTAATCGTCCTCAAACTCGATAGTTTAGATGGCCTGATCACCAAGGCGGGAATGCTCGCGTATCTAAATGTCCGGCACGAATTATTTAGCCGCAGGGAATTCGAGACACCGAATTGGATCAACATATCCGATGCCTCGACGTTCTGATACTAATGGCGCGTGCCAGAAACTCGAGGACTTCCGGGGATCATTACGCGTGTTTGAGTTTCTAATTTCATGTATGTTCATATTTTATAACTATATCAAACTGAAGTTTGCCAACTCGAAATCTCCTCAGAGAAAAGTCGGAAGCTGAAAGAAGTAAAGCATTCCACAATTGATCTCTCTTAGTCTGGAATGATTAGTGGCTCAAATTTCAATTTCTATTTCTCTTAATATTATTAACATCAATGTTTGTGTGGAGAAGGACTTTGAAGTTCTAGCACTGGGTAAAAAGAGGATCAGTTGTACTTGACCGAATTCTAATGTAAGTATCTTCCATACTCGGTCGTTGGATAAACTTTGCTTCTCCCTTCGAGAAAACTAATGTCATTAATGGAGCACGCCTGGAAACTTTCGCGAATATTACTCTACGACTCCCTCCAAGTTATTTAACTATTTGCCATATATTTATTATCTCTTGTTGGACATGTATATGTTGTAAGGAAAACTTGATGTTAATTATTTCTTTCCTATTCGGTTTGAAATTCTTCTATTGCTCAAATTATTATCTGGCTGTTTACGAATAGAAATTGTATTCTAAAATCTGGTACGGCGATTATGAGACGCAAGGAAAGATACGAAGGCCGTTTGGCTTCTGCATCCATGCAGCAAACAGGAAAGAGGCTTGGACTACCCCCTCGAGACGTATAACAGGCTTAAAAGGGGACCGAGTAACTCCGTATTTAACCCTCTCGCAGCACGGAGGAACGTGCACCACACGAGTTAAAAGACGACCGAGCTTGAGTGCCTTGCCGTGTTGATGCCGCGGGGGATGCGGTCACCCTCTCGGACCTTTCGTTCGACAATTAGCCTTCTACTCTGGAAATACTGTCTCCCTTCGTCACTGAAAACGTCTCTGCTAATAATCAGGCCTTCCCTCGTCACCTGAATAATATTGTTTCGCGCGTTCGAGTATTCTTAATACGATATATTGGTTAAGACATCTTAATATCGGATTTGAAGATTCAGTAACTCAAGAACTGGAAGATGCCGTATCGATATGTTTATGTTCAGATATCTTAATATCTTATATTAATCTATCTGTCTATCTTATATTACTCCCGGTTACAAAACTAATGAGTAATAATAAATTAAACTTGAATTTATGAATATATGAATATAATGTAATATAATAAAATGATAAGAAATTTGCAAGAGTCAAGTGAAAGGAGGTATATTATTTTATCTTATGTCCTACTTATGACATACGTTGGATGAGTGCAGAGCGTGGAATAAAAAAAGATACATGAAACCGAGGGGAAGATCACAATGGTCATTCTGGTGTGCGTAAATCAGAACACATAAAATATTTATAGCACGGAGGGATCGGTGCAATAGAACAAGTACAGCCGTACGAAACACGTGGCGCTGGTACTTCGATATTTTATCTTAGATTCTTTCGAAAATATGTTTCATGGACGATCATGAAGGGATATTTCACCCTTATTGAAAACTAGAAAAACTGGAATTTAAACTGAGCACCGGCTATGGGTTACAAATTCCATCGAAGCACGAACACTATTTATTTCTTGGAAAACAAACTTCAAACGATTTCCTTGGAATGATATCATTACACACTGATTTGTTGAAAAATGTATATGTCCTTAAAAATAACGATGAATGGCATAAGTTCTAGTGTTAATTCTGCGATGGTACTATGACATACTGATGAGTTCGATACTGATTCGTTGAAAATTTCAGAGGGGGGCAACGTTTCGTGTAGACTCTGGAAATCGGGGGGACCGGAAACGGTGGTCGAAGGATGTCAGGACTAGCAAACGAAGGCTGATGAAAGAAGAAAATATTCAGGATTTAGCACGCTTAGTTCACGGTCGCGGACGAAAGTGTTTCGAACAAAGTTTTAACCGTGTCTAATGGCGAAACTTGGCGAACTCACTCGGAGTTCGACTGTCGGTTACCGCGGTTCTCGGGCTTCGCCGGGGAAAGTGTCGTAAAAAATATTTTAACGGGGGTAGCCGTTGGAAAGTTCTCCATCTGCTTGGCCAACTATCTGTCTTTTGTATTTATTTCGCGCGATCCTTATTCTACTTTCGGATCGCATCTTTCCCAACGCCGAGTACCTTGACCTATCTGTTCGCCGTCCCTGACCTTCGCGGCAAACAACCTTGAATATCATCTAGTAAAGATTCTTCTCTAGCTGGCTACCAAACTTTCGAGAGTTTCGATGGGTGGAAATGAAGATTCTCCTTGTCCTCTTGCATTCACTGCAAACTTTCGAATACTTCTCCCGGTTGGAGACAGAATCATATATTCATTATTGTACAGGGTGTTTTTGAATATCTTCATGCGAACGGAGAAACTGAGAGAACCTTCCTCTACCATTCAGAATGTGATATTTAATTATTGACGGTTGATGACCTTTCAGAAATCCGAACTTTCACCTTAACTACCCTTCAATGATAATTAAATTCAAAATAAGCAGCGGTACAACTTCATCGCTGTTCGCTCCGCAATAATTCCGAAACCCTTGTAACAGCCATGGGGTTCTGAATCTGAAGGTTTCGTAGCAGAAAAAGGATAGAAGCCCACCTACATAGGATCTGGTTGTGGAAGGGTATTGCATGCACCTTCCGTGGTTCCTTGTAGGTTGGTAGTATATCCCCAGGAGGGGATGGTAGAAGGTAGAAGGGTACCGTTGAACTTACTGTTTAGCCTGGTTCCGCATCGATGCCATGTAGGAGGGTAAGAGAGGGTAAGAGACGGATAGAGAATAGTAGGAATGGTAGGTGAGGTACCGGTGGCAGGAACGGGTTAGTGCCCAGTCGAGTAAGTTTCGCGTTATAGTCAATGGAATAAAATGGTTCTACCGGTTGGTGGTAGCCAAGTTGTGCTCACTGTGCCTGGGACTACCGTTGCCTCGGGCGTTTTGAGCCAGTCTGTTGAGCCCCTAGGAACAATCGGGATATGAAGAGAAGAGGCGAGGAGAGGGTCGACCGCGTCCTAGAAACACATGCAGCTCTTCGAGAACCGACATCCTAAGGCTTTGCTTGCCAGTACGAATGAGTTGGCAATTAACTAGCTCCTCTCTGTTGGCTCTCCTACATCGCTTTTTACCTATCGTCCAACCTGATTCAAATTCTTAGGCATCTTATGTGTTGACAGGGTGAGGACATTTGGGTCGGTTGTCTTAGAATAAATTACAATTCTATCAAATACAAGAATATGCCACGATGTCCCAAGATTCAATGAAAAATCGGGACAAAACGTATTCCCAGTCCACGGTGGATCACACGAATAAATAGGCTGATTCGCGTTATGAAATATACATATGCCAAGAACAAATGCGTAGACTTAGGTAGCTGGGGTAGGTATCGGTCACGTGGGTGTTGTATCTTCGGCAGGGTGCTAGGTCCCCACGTTGGTCATATATCAGTGACGGACGGCTAGGATACATCGGTCTCCCCGTTTGTCTTGCTCCTTCAACCCCTTTCGACCCCTTTCCACCCCCATCCACTGCTTTCCACCGCTTTAACTCCAGAGGCGCCGGTCAGCTTGTCCGGCCATAGGTGGTGCCGTGGGGGGTGGACAAGAGAAGAGAGAGGACGAAGTGGCGAGAGGGGTGGCGGCTGAAAGTGTCGCTAACTATTTTACGTAACTTCGCCGACAGTTTGGCCTACGTTGACCACGTACGTCCGGCTATACGATCCCACGGGAGTGGTCGCGTTGGGGGGTGAAAGAAGGGTTCGGAGAGTGGGGCAGGTGGAGACACCGGTCACCGATGGTCAACGCAAGGGTAGTTTTGCCACGATGTCCCAAGATATGCATACGTGACGGACACGAGGACTCAAAACGTGATCGAAGCTGAGCTACCGAAATATTCTCCTCTCTTTGCACGGGAGATATCTTGCTTCCATCGAATTCCCCGGTGGCAATGTCGAGGGGTGGGAGACACCTCGATTTAAATTGTAGAATTTATTTCCCTTGCTTCGGTGAGCTGGTTTCTCGACTGAGTCCGAGAATTTTCTAAGGGTTCCACATAAATAAGTTGCATACGGATATGGTAGGGTGGAAAGGATAATTTGCATTTCAAATCAAGCAGCTTACGCTGCTTCAATAATAATAATTTGTGGTATTATTATTATATTACATGTTATTACAATGGAGTAAATTCATGCAGCGAATATTAACTTGCGGCGTTCGTTAAACTAGTTCTGTTTGAATTTGTACTGCAGTTATTATACCAGGGGAAATGTTTGTTTAACTGTGGAATAGTTGATTATAGTTGATAAAAGTGCAGATGATCGTAGGGAATGGATGATAAGGATCATCCGATGTTTGACGCAAGAGTATCTTATCCTACAGGAAATGATTCGAAGGGGATGATAGGAAAGCCATAACAATGTCGAGAGGGATGCATCGTACCATCGGGGATCGCGATTTATCGCGGTAATTACAAGAACGTAATCTATGGTCATTAACGTTTCGTTATGACCGCTATTCGTCGACAAAACGATTTTTATTAGCACCGAGTGTACCATCCTCCGTGAAATCGTGGTTTCTCATGACAATCGCCGATTGTTCCGAAACAGGCGCCATCAGCGATCCATTGATATTAATTGTCAATATATTTGATACCTTCGCGAAATTTACGGCAAGAAAGTTTCGTAGAATGATGTTATTTTTACGAGGCGAACATCAAATGTTATTATACCGCGCATTGTATTATGTAATTATTTCCTCGACGATGTAATGAATAATAAATATCAATTAAATATTATTGTTTGACGGCCACCCGAATTAGCCCAATATCTGACTAAAAAATAATAACAGCTGCAAAAGTAATCGGGGTATTTTATAGGTTTCTTATAAACATTTTTCAATGTTGAAATCACTATAACAGATTGTGCTTAAGTAATGTGATTAATTGGAAATGGGGCATTTTAAAGTAATTGTTGACCACTATGTCACGTCGTTCAAATGTCTGGATGACAAAAGGTAGCCGTCTTTCATTGGCGGAGAACGAAAGAATAGGAAAATCCAAGGAGAAGGGAAGCGTTTGTTTTCAATGGAGACAAAGATGTCAGTTCCCCGTAGGATATCTAGGCGGGCAAAGCGTCAATCCTTTCGATCGGACAGCCGAGAGTGAAGAGAGCTTTTGTTTTTGTCTTTGGTCTTCATTTCACCCTCTTATACCCTGTCTTCACCCCCGGGCTTACGCTCGATTCCCGTTTTCTTTCTATCACTTCGAGGCGAAGGTGGAAGCCGAGTGGCGCCGTGAGGAATCAATTATAGAACTTTTCAAATTTGTCAGTAATATTGAGATTTCTTTTATGCCCCCCCCCCGGAGCTCATAATTGAAGTCTATCGAGGAACGAGGAGGACTTCGTACACACCGGGAGTTCGTTCGGTGCAAGAGGGATGACCTTTTTGTTTTTCACCCGACTATTGTTTCCTATTATCCGGGCCATCAGGATTTTTCGTTCATCCTTTCTCTCTTCTGCCACCCCTTTTGCCGTGATAGAATGAAAGTGGAAAGCCGATTCCCTTCTGCATCATAGACGACTTCCGTTCAATTTCGCGCACTTACTGTTCCTCGACTAGCTGATGTAAGCCACGAATTCGAAGGGAACCGTCGCCTTAAAAGCAATCCTCCTTCAAATTTCACCGCTTTGTTGGGCCATTCGTCGCGTGCCGAGCGCAAATAACTCTCAAAGAAAGGGGTAAAACTGTAGGGTTTTACGATTCTCGTCGCGAAGGGATATTGCATTCGCGACACGTACTCTAATAAACATAAACAGCCCGTTGCACGACGAATTGTGTGATCGCCATGCAATGGGCTGCTTATGTTTTTTATTCATTGCAATTATTCTCTGCTTATCCTTGTAGGAAGTCTTAGTATTTTAGTAATTTAGTTAGTTTAGTAGTTAGTAATAGATATTACGGCTTCTGCAATCAATTGGAGAAGCCTTAAACAGTGGGTTTGTAGCGGCTGCTGTTTGGAGAGCACAGGGTTAATAACTTTTAGGTATATTTTTGGCATATCCAAAGAATTCGGTAAATTTTAGCCACACGTGGGAACGTTGTACAGTTGAACGATTCCGCGAGTCTTCGAGCTGTCAAGTAGCTCTGGCTGGAAAGTTCGTCGTACTTGCGTTTCACGACAGCCAAGTGTAGAACGATTGCTGCGGAATACGAAATTAGTTAACTCAAACATTTGAATTTCTCAACTTATATATTCCCTGGCGGCGTTTTCTGGTCGCTCCCAGATTTTCTGTGGTCGTTAGCGTTTCAACGACTTCAAAATCTATATTTTCTTCCTGGCAATCGCAACCGCAAACGATTCCTTTCGACATCGACGGAATATATCCAGAGGATATTCTTCGTAGTTCAATTTTTGGTTCGTGACGCCTTTTCCCCCGTTTGAAGAAAGACACGCTTAATTAGCGAATTACACGGACCACTGAACCGTGATAATCACTTTATGACTGAAATTGATAACCCGTCGTTATAACCCTGATAATTGTTCATTAAAAGAAAATTCAAATCAAATGGTAATCGACTCGATGTGAAAAAAGATAACTCTCCTAATTCTTAATTAAACTAGAATTAATATCAAACTGTAACGAACTCGATAAAGAAAGAGTATTCGTGAAATATGCAAAGTTTACGATGCATGATAATTAATATTGCAAACAAATAAAATAAATGAAATTGATTGCAAAAATTATACTTCGAAAGTTTCCAAGAATCAGGTTTCCATAAATGATTCGCGCGGACAATTAAAGGAATGAACGGAGGTAAAGGGAAAATATTATCCGTGATAATATTGATTAGCATAAATTTCGCCGGGTTCAGTAGCTGATGGACTTTCGCATAATCGGCAGAAAAATTCAAGGCTGATGCGTGGCAACGATTCAGTGAAGCAGGTGGTTTCTCTGTAATAAGCAATCCCTGTTACGCAACTACCCTCTTAATTAATGCAACTTTTATTATTGTTTCCTTGAACAATTCAACCGCGCCTACAATCTGCCTACTGCCCTCCGCGTACCGCGATCCTTTTTGTACCCAACCTCCCGAACCCGAACCCGAACCCGAACCCGCTACCTTGAAATATTCCATCGCCTCGACACAGTGAATGCTTCGAAAGCACGAAGCATCATTCAAACAACTTTCGAAACGAACAGGTAGAAAACGGTGGAGGACATGTCTACCAGAGCGTGAAGCGTGCACTACGAACAAAAGTTTTGAGAGTATAAAAGCGATCCAACGAATGCGCTCGTGTGTTCCAAAGCCTTTTCTTTTGTTATTTTATACTCTACATTAATGATATTTTTTCCCAAAGGTACGATTATTCGTTTTCCGCCGTGATTAAAACTTTCGGACGAAAGCGAGTCATTATAAGTAAAACTGCTTACGCTGCGTATTTTTTACAATATTAATTATCATCCATCGTAAACTTCGCATATTTCACGAAAACTGTTCCTTCATCGAGTCGATCATATTTTTATTTGAATTTTATTTTCATCAAGAATTATCAGGGTTACAACGGTGTCTTATCAATTCCAGCCATAAATAAAGTGTAGACAAATGTATTGTCCATAATATGAATTATTATGGATTACTTTTGTATTTTCAATCACGTTATCAGGGCGGATAGAAAGCTATTAGATTGAAAGTAGCTTCCCTATAGGAAGGTACCCTTTGCCCTTCACGAAGTCTTCGACTTCGTAGAATGGAAGCAGCCCCCGTAGGTGGCTCGTTGTCATTATATCTTCGAAACAATATTATCCTACCCCTCTGCGCACACCCCCCTGCACCCCTCTGCGTATCCGACCCGATTATCTCATCAATTTTCATTACGCATCGTGCGTCGTCCCGGCGCATCGGCGCTGATTAAGGCTGCGGCACGTTTGCATGTTTTCTTGCCGATGTGTGCTCACCCATGATTATATCCGATAATTAGGGGAGGGATACTGTCATAATTCGTATATGTTTAAGTAATTGATCGATTGGTTTACGACTTTGCGCCAGACGGAGTCTGGAATGACTGAACGGACCAATGATATTTCGCCGAAGATCGAGTAGTCAATGTTAAAAAAAATTAATTATAAATGGTTCGAATTAGAGGGGTAAGGAAAACGTGATGGTAAGGAAAGGAGGATGGTTGCACGATAAAAGTCGCGGGAGCCGAAATGTTGGTTAGATCCCTTTAATTGTCAGAGTTAAGTAATTCACTGTCAATCTTTTCGCCCTCCTCCGCGGCAATACCACGGAAAGAGAGGCGAGCAGCGGCATGCCGCCTTTTAATTATTCCATCCCGAATGGCAAATAATATAATTCATTTCACTGTTTGGACCGCCACCGAAGGGAGCCGGATTATCGGCCTCCTTCGCCCCTAATTCATCATGGAGGATCGCCGATTGAATTTTAGCTGGAAACACTTATTTCAGTCTACGAAAGCTTTAATTCTACCTTAGTCTCTTCAGGAAATATTCAATCTCCCGGTATTATAATTAAATGCAACTGAATATTAAAAAGAGCTTCTTTTAAGTTCAACACTTGCTGTATATAATTTTTGAAACATGAGAAAATAGAAAGAAAAATCGAATTTTCTTCTTTCAAGAAACAGGAAGAAGGAACATACTAAAAGAAGAGGATTCTTAGATCCACTTCTAAGAGAAGAGAACGCGGATAAATTACACCTTTTTCCGTATTATTATCGAAACGATCGTTATTTTTATTCAGTAAGTTACATTATTCCAGTAAGAGAATAGTAGCGGTAACCGCGAATACGATACTGGAAAGGGCAGCCAACTAAAGAGCATCACAGGTTCATTTTGCGGGATGGCGAGGAGGAATCGGGAAGCGGAGTAATGGTAACAGGCTATCCAGAAGGAAAGAGGATACCTGTATCCTTCGCGAAGGATCCTATAGAAATTCGTACCGCAATTACGTGCTGCGGTCGCGTTCACGCGGATCCTGGCTAATCCTGTGAATGCGACAACCGAACCGTGACAGGACGATTCCGGTGTTCGCCGAGGACGACAATGGACGAATCGCGGCCTGGGACAAAGATCTCGGGCGCCAATTAATGTCCGACGACGATTGTGTCCTTTCCTTTCCTGACGCCAACGATCATGGCTTATTGTCGAGTACAACCGCGACGTGACAATCCGAGTATGCATCGCATGTCGCTAATTAAAAATTATATGATTCTATCAGCCGCGTTTGTACATTACACCGGAATATTTTAGGACTTGATGAGAAAAACCGCTAATTACGATCTTGAGACTAAAATTACGTCGTGTATTTGTTGAAACTGATGCGTTTCCTTTGTCACTTTGGTAATAATTAATTGGAATTAAATAGACACTCGAATATTAACACTTTTAGAATCTCATAATTCTTTTCCAAGCAGCTTCATTACTTGAAACGTTACGGGATCACGATATAATATAACGAAACAGAAGCATGTCTTAAGAGATAGAAACTATTATCCAATCAGGGGGCACAATAAACAACAGGTTCCTCGTAGTCAGAAAGTATGACTTCCGGTAACCACAGGTGTACCATTAACGTGCCTTTGCAGGAAGTTCACGACACAGCTCGGTAATAATCTGCTTTGTGCACCAACCGTTTTTGACGAAATACAACCGAAGTTGTAATCCGACACTTCGATGGTTCTGGCAGTGCTAGTCGACCGTCTAATCGTCCACACGCGCTATTACATATCCAAAGTTGTAACTAGTTTCCGCGTGTGTGTCTGCGAGAACTGGAAGCATTACTAGCTCGGATGTGTGTTTCCGCGAGTGTTTATTCGTTGAAAAGTATGGGAGAGAGGAGGATAGGAACAATCCCTGCAGACGACGTGCCAGAAGGTAAATAGCTAAACGCGGTATTAAAAGTTCTTAAAAACGTTAGTGTTGGTCGAAAAACATTGGTCCGTAATCTTCCAATACAAAATGCTAGTTATTTGAATAAAATTTCGACTTATTCAAAAATGTTTGTAATAACTGACTTGTGTTGTTAACGCTTAGATATTATACGCGCGATAATTCCTAAAGATATGATTCCTACGCGTCGCTCATTAATCGTAGTTAGAACTGCGAGGGCTTCTAATTTCCTCGAAAAAAAGGATACCCTGGAAATGTCTGTCGACAATTAGAATCACTAAAGACGGGCATGACAAGAACAGACAGGCAGAAGCTAGGGAGGGACGACAAGAGAAAAAAGTTTAATTATAAACAGCGGAGGTAGAACGAGGAGCCGGTACTCAGGAAAAGGACGAGGAGGATGACGACGACGACTACGACGTCGGCCAAATGGTCACGGCTTAGCGCCGGGGAAAACTCTTTCAGCCAAACGAAGGGAATCCGTCCAGAGATTATCCCTTGGCTTCAAAAAGTTGTTAATTACTTGGATTTCCTCCTCTGCCCACCCTTCCCTCCCACCACGTTAACTCCTTCCTCACCGTGCGTTCTTATAGGCACCGCTGTTCCTGCTTTTTATATCGCTACATTTTTTAATCCCTTCGTCTTCGCCGCGTAGCGCCTCGCCGGCACGACACAATCGCAATTAGCCGTCGGTCGTTAATCGGTTGTTAGGCTACAGATTTCCTGCGTATTTGGGTGATCGAGAGAATCCCGTTTTTATGCCTGCTACGGGATTAAAACGGCAATCTTCTGGCTCCTCGTTCTTCATCGATTCATTCCTGTCGATTTTTATGAAATATTCGGATAAAGGATGAAAACTGAATGAGTTCTATGCAGGTTCATTATTGAGGGGGATCTTCCACCTTCTGAATTTTTTGGGCGATTTTAACAGTAAAACTACCAAGGCACTCCGGGTCCACACGGGTCCACACGGGTCCTCTCGTCGAAATGCAACGTGAATCTCCACCTCCTCTTCTTTATATTAAACTATCACATGTCTATCTTGCGTAGCCCACAGCATAGAAACTCTTTAAGTGAAGTTAGGCAGTGGAGAAAGCAATCACTTTGCGGTTATTCAGGTCGCGGAGACTTGACCATTAGCCGGTCCGAGTCCTTTGCCGTCGTAGCTGCTGGCAAGGGGAAAGGTCCTGGGAAGTTCAGGAGTAGCCCAGCTACAAATATTATTAACGGCATCCACGATAGGTAGGACCGACCGGTTAGTAATTTTCCAGCAGTTTCTCGAACAACAACAAGAACAAACCGCGTCAAAGTAGCCTTACGCCCTGCGAAGTGCTCCTAATGTCGTGGTCGAGCATGTGTCGTTTTCCTCCGAAATAAGCATAACATCTGACACATTCCCCGATGTAAGATACGTTACATTAATAACTTCATAATCGACTGACACACGAAGAGATCAAGATGAATATATATTCTAAACACTGGCACACATCATTCTTCAAGAGCACTTCCACTCGGCTGATGAACAATATTTTTTCACACCGACAAAGTTAATACGAATGAATGCGAAGATTATGTGTGCAAATAAGTTAACTAGTCGGAAGGAAAATAACGTGGAGAATCTTACGTTGACACGAACATTCAGGGTTGTTACAAGGGTGAAGACACCCCCGGCGAGGAGATATGAAATTCGTTAGAGGGCGAGGGTCTGACAGCTCTGGTCAATATTATCCGCAAATATGACTACGAGCTGTTTCTCTTGTGGCCATCACGTGACGTGTCATCCCGACGCTTTTACCCTCCACGGTTTGCTGATATTATATATCCCAAAGAAGATTGCAGAAGAGCGAGGCGCTAAAACGATTAACGCATACGTGTCGGGAATTTCGATGGTGAGCGACGTAGAGAAATGCGAAAAGTTCGGTGTCCCAATATTTTCATAAGTCTACGTATTATTGTAATTGGTCGTGCGCCACAGCTTGTTCCAATGATTTAATCGCAACTGTCCTTTACTTGAAGTCACAATATTTCCGCAACAATCACATTGTCAGATCAAACTAGTGCTTCGATCACTTTAACATCTTTCACCGATGACATTCGTGTATTTTCTTTCATTATTAACAACACTTTCCGAATAAGAATACTTTCATAATTAAAACCATTCTCTAATATTACTACTTTACTCCGCAATGATCTGCGTTCGAGATTTACGACGGTTGTAAACGTAGCCATGAAACTCCCCGTCTTTTTCACGGGGCACCCTATGAATCGTATAATCCGGGGAAAAATGTATTTATTCTCGATTTGTCTCGCGGCCACGTTGGGTCGTAAAGTCGCGTGTAAAATCGTTCTCACGTATTTTCTCGCCGACGAATCCAGCGACTGTGGTTCCTACGACGAACAAGTCGTTCGTAAATTTCCGAAGAGACATTCGTACACGGGCATTCGCCGAAATGAAATGCACTCCCGGGAGACGGATGATAGGTGTGTGATGGTTTCCAAGGGAAAAAAGGGAAAAAAGGGAAAAAAGGGTGCTGGGGTTCCCGGGGAACCGTCGATTTTGTAGAGTGAAATGGTAGGAGACGGTAAATGCCAAGCGGGTGTCGATCGTAAAACTGTTGACAGTCGAACTTGCGTACAACAATGCCTGCAGATATTTACTCGTATGTTCTCAGAGAAACTGTGGAAGACAGTTCTGAGGATCGCTTCATGAAAATGGAATTCTTCGATGATGCGTAATCGCGACCATAAATCCAGTCGTGGTTTGAATATATTATTGATTATGATATTACAAATTTGATCAGGGAGAAAATGTATGAATTATTTCAAAGTAATGAAATTCTCCAACGTATAGAACTGAAAATAAATATTTAAAACAGTTGCACCTATATATGTTAAAAAAATGTTGGTGATAGGAGCGTATTTTTTATTCTTTGATATGATGCAGATGTGTTAAAAGCACCGCGGAAAGAAATTCTCCGTGGTACATACACTTTATACACTGTATACTTTATTCAGTAGAAAATCCCATTAGGGTATGGCACTAGGATTGGTCGAGTTTGGCGAACGGCAGTGGAACGTGGAGGTACAAGTGTCAATATGTAGTCAACAGCTATAACTATTCGCTATATTCGAATTCTCTCCAAGGCAAGGTCTCTCGTTTCACCTGCAAGGTGCGGCGAGCGGACCGAGAGCGGAGGAAAGTTTTGCTCCTGATCCGTGGTCAGGCTCAGGACGGCTAGAGTTACGGGTGGCAGATCCACAAACCGGAATGGGATCTGTCCGCTCCAGACCTTACTACCCCGCTTGTTCCACCCGAAAAGGAAAACGAGGTGTACCACCCCCGAGCCTCCACGTACCACCCCCGACAACAACCACTACGTCTACCGACCTCGTCATGCCCAGCGGGACAAATCTTGTTCCTAGTACGTCTCTAAGCGCCACACGTTTTTCTCGAAACTCTACTTTCACGTACCTTCACTGTTTTATGTCGGAAACCACTTGAAAAATATTCGACTGACTAAAAAGTTCTTCTATCTCTTGGACAGCTTATAATTCCACGTTTATAAAAATCACTTTATTTCACCGCAAAAGACAAAACAGAAAGAGTCGCTTTTTAATGAAATAACCGTGTTTACATACTAGATCTTAAATCATTTAGAACGTAAATCGTGGACTTCGTGAGAATTGTTTGTCTACCATCCGCGAAGCAATATTTCTTCGCGAATTTTCCTCGAATTTTCTTCCTTTCCTTCATTGGTCTTTCCACATGCCTGGCTCAGAGTTCCTCTCCCTGCGTTCATTGGCTGTACCGCGATCTCTTGTGCATCCAGAACACGTAGAGGCATGATATTAGCCTTTCATACGGTGGAGACCCGATCGACCCCCCGCGCCCGATCTACATATCGGTCCTTTGTGTAAAAAGGACTGCCAAACAGAATTTAAGGTTATTTCGCGAGAATAAGAATAGCCAACCGCCAGACGTAAAAGCCGGTGGATGGAGTTCCTCGAACCATCTGCGATTCGCATTCTGCCTTTGCATCGGTATCTCCTTCTGTTTACGTGCGAAGAAAAATCAAGAACTTCCTTCTTCCTTCATCCGTTTTCGATTAATATAATATTAGGGCTACCGGAAAAGAACCAATTGTTTTGTAACACTTAACTCGATTATTCTTCGTAAAACAATTACACGCGGTGTATACTCTAATGTTGTGTTGATCGTAAAATTGAAGAATCAGAATCACAGAAATCATGCATCAACATTAATTAAACAGAATTTCTGCACTGGTAATATTCTCCAATTATTAGTTTCGATATTAGCCTGTTATCGTGCCGTTGATAAATCGACAATTCGGCGCAGTTTAAAAACAGGTTTAATTGTATTATCGCATGATAGCTTGAATCACTTTGCATTCGAGAGATACGGTCGAATTAAAATGATCGGTCGCCGTGTATCAAATTAAACGTGGAAATGTTCGTAGGTGTTGAAAGGTTTTTCCGGCGGGGAAAAATGGTGATTTTCGAGGGTGCTATTTTCCTGAGAACCGACTGCTCTATAATGTTATTAATTAAAAAGTTCGAGGCAGACAAATGGGACGCGCGGACGAGAATCGTCTCACGTTTTCCCGGTTTCCTCTATTTTTACTCCCTTTTTGGTGAGCAGTTAGGTAATTGATACGGCTAACCGAACCCCTCGCTTTCAACTATTTTACACACTAACGAAATTCGAAATCACATATATACATTAAATATCCGAGTAATTCGTTATACTCAAAACTTCTGCGTGGTTTTCCAGTACGATATCGTTTTCCTCTCCAAACCCCGCCACCCCTTTCACTCACTCTACTCCGTAGACAGCTGGAATTTATCCTAACAAATGTTTCCACCGCGTTTATCCCCACCTCCGAGTAATATACGATAAACATTTTCCTCTTGGCTCGGAGGTTGGGGGTGGAACGCGATGAAAAATATTTATGCGAAACGTTGGATTGGCCTCCCTTCAAAGGTACGAACCTACCCTTCGTTCTGCTGCCTTCTTCTGGCGCTGATTTCATACCGCAAAAAGACCTACCAGACGCACTCTAACATTTCCGCGAATTTCGGAAATTTCGTAAATTTTACTCGATTCCAATAGACATGAGAAATGGCTCGCGAATATGAGCAAATAGTATAATATATGATAATTAATCATATTATAATTGATCGAGATATATATCTGAAACTAAAGTAAGATTAGATTTTATTACGAGAACCTACGGTGAAATATTTCACGTGAAACGACGATACAAGGATAGCTTCGAACTAAATATAACCCGTGCAAAAACTATCAACACAAGTTCCAGGCTTTCGCCGAGCGCTCGCAGTACTTCAATTATAGCTATGTAAACAAGCGAGGCTATCGCATTCCAATCTGTACTGTGTCGACTGTCGACGTGCGTGAACAGCTACCGTTGCCTTTCGGGAAAGATTTTCGTACGCTTTGTAAGTTATAATTTCTGAGATTTCATAATTTCTAAGAAGACGATCTCGCGATACTTCACGAAGTGACTACGAATAACGCATGGGAATGAAGCAGGGAGTGAGTAATTAGCAAAATATAATACGCTGGATTTTTGTTTGATTTAATGAATTATTCGATATTATTTTATATTCGAATCCGCGTTATGCGTATCGCATATAGATTATGCGTGAATTAACATAACTTTAAGCCATTGCGTTGTCATTTGATAAATGCAAATCAAGGATATACTTGTCTATTATATTATAAGAAGCATTCGTTTTGTTCGACGTTCTGTATGAATCGACGCGAGTGAATGTAAGTTGAATGACGTGTGAAAGAAGTGGAATTATATAATATTTTGTATGCCGCATTATGTTTTCGCTGTGATTTTCGATTTTGTAAAATCTTCCATGTATGGGAGATACCTGTAGAATTTATGGGTCTACAAAATCTTGCCTCATTCCCATGCAAGGGCCTTAGATTTGATTTCGCTTTACGATCTTACTGCGATGCACGATCACTCGCAAATATATATCGAAGATACATTATGTTTAATTCGATATCTATGGAGTTATTTAACATAAATGATAAACGCAGTCGAACGTTTCGTAGATTTTCTTCCTTAAATACTAAAAGTTCGTTCACGAACAATTCGAAAAGGTTATGTTCACTTACGTTTTCAAGGAAATCAGCTATGAACAGCTCTTCACGGCATATTTCCACAAGTCACAAACACGAAAGCGATTATTAAATGATATAAGATCTAAATATTTACAAAATTTAACATATATCTTGTACTGAAAAGTGAAACACCTAAGAGACAAACTTCGAATAACTTTTCTTCGTAACACTCACTTGAAACTGCAGCGGAAGTGGGGTCGACTGCAGAAAACTGGGAAGTCGCGCGCGCATTGTTCAAAAATTTGTCGGCGGCTGATTGGTCCAATGTTTTTCGTGTGTTGGTAGCCCAGAATGTAGTTTTGTCATTTCCGGTGCAGTT
Organism: Nysson spinosus; assembly: GCA_910591585.2. Classification (NCBI taxonomy): domain Eukaryota; kingdom Metazoa; phylum Arthropoda; class Insecta; order Hymenoptera; family Crabronidae; genus Nysson; species Nysson spinosus. The sequence continues at coordinate 5,027,507 of OU342847.1, forward strand.
ATAAACCCAGGTGGTACACATGTGTCGATCATTTTATTAGTGACATGTGTATTCAGGACGATAGGGTTAAGTGAGTGTTATAAAGTAAATTTTTCGGAAGTTTGTTTGGTGTTAACGTGTCTGGATTCCTGTTCTCTTAACGAAAAGTGCATTGTTGGGATACATACACTTTTATTTTTGTAAGAAACATTATAACTCTACTACAGTTTCGATGTTGACATGAACTTAGAACATATTTGCGTGACTATCAATTTTTATAAACTCCGCAGACAATTTGTCAGAAGATCAAACGAAATGTACAATTATTGCGCTAATTTGCTGGATCCTGCTCAACAGAACGAGAATGTAAGTTTTTTTATATTTCCGATACTTTCATTGAACTGATTATTACAAATTATAATCGGCATTTCTGTGTGTAAATATTACGAGGTCGGTGAAACATTTGTGCTGATAACCTGAATTGCAGTGAGAAAATATTAGAATTATGTAGCGATTTTCAATTCATTTTCATTTTCGAAGGTAATGGAATAATAATTTTATTGGTCTTAAAGCTTAGAGCGAATCGACCAACATTTTGTCTCGTATTTTTGGACGAGATGTTTCTTACATCTAAATCTTGATAGATAATATAATAAAATATGAATGTGTTTATATCTGCTATTCATACTCGATATATTTCATCCACGCGGACACTCCATAAATAATTAATAAAAAATTCTCGGAGTATCCTGGACAAAGGTATTGATTATAACTATCACATTCATGTCAATTCTCATTCCTTCGACTGGTAGTGTCGAACTCGCGAGCTCTTACATTTCCGGAATACCAAATCGATCCTCGAATAGCCAACCGAGTTCTGGCCGGTTAGTTTAAGTCAAAGTTTTAATCACTATGGACTTCGGGACACCTCACATCCCGTGCGACTTAGGAATCTACCGAAATGAGATCGAGGAAATAGACAGCAACTGAATCGAGATTATTAGTATTATACCAAACCGATCACACACGTTCATTATTAAGATCTGGCGATGTTTCCATCACCGATTTCGAAAGCCTCGTAATTAAACTTGTCGCGGTGTTCCACAATCCGTGAATTCAAATACGGATATTTCATTTCATTCTAACGTTTTAATAGGTTTTATTACTTAACTAAGAAACACGTAGACTACAAATTGATAAAAATGAAAGGTGTATTTTCTGAAGACTATTTGACTGGAGACTCATATTTTTCAACAGTATTCCATAATTTAATAAGACCACTTGAAAATAATCAGTTTAGAACTACGTACCTCCACGTTTCTGTTTACGTTCAGTTCGAGCGGGAATCCACTAGCACTCTCCGGATTGTCAAAATAATTCAGACGAGGAAAATTATAAATGACACATGTTCTTCCGTGCCGATCCACCCCGCGTATCCTGCAAATGAAAACGAGCGAAGAAGAGGATCCGTGTTCGTAGTCTGCGGAACGAAGTTTTGCCCGGAAATACTGTCGTACGTTTGCGGGGTGAACGCACCCCGTGAAGAGGGTCAGAAAGGGCAGATTAATTGATACCGCCGCGGAGAAGAGCGAGATACAACGAGAAAATGTTCGTTGAGAGAGAAATACGATTAAGAGGGATGAGGGGAAGATATAGGAGGAGGATGAAGTGGCGGAAAAAGTAAGAGTACGGGCGGAAGAGAAAATATGTAGAGGTATTCGAATTGATGGAGGCGGAGGTAAAGTTGTTCCACTGCAAGGGAAATGCAGTTGCGATACCGACACGGGAGTTGCGTGGCCAATGGCCACTCCTAATCCTGAGTAGCAATTAAACATTCAGCTAATGTGCTTTTCCATTCAGAAAATTGGATATTTCACCCGTCTACCAAATATACCGTCCAACGCGCACTCGATATACCGAATTAATTGAATTTACTTGCTAAGGCATTTCCGACATAGCACGAACACTCGCACCGTTGCGAATTTATTTATCCACCGTCTTTCGCCGTACGGATTGCAACTCTAAATATCTCTGAATTTCGAATTATTTTCGGTAATTTTTAATACACATGGAATTACCTGAATAGTTTCCATGAAGTTCTAGTATCATTTACGAATATGTGGAGACCTAGAAATTATTTGATACATATACGTTAGCTTTAAAACTATCGACTTCGGGTAGATTTTAAAAATCAGTAGTATAGTCCGGCAAGGTTGGCCGCGTTCCATCGTTTCCGAAACCTTCGGACGTCTTTCCAACAGCTTCCTCTTTCGTTGCGGCACGGAACGTTGGTTTCTCGGCATTGGCGCGTGGAACGAGTTTAATTCGACCGCCCTAAGAAACTGGCTGCGGTCGCATTCCTCAGACAAGTTTCTGATTGTGTGTCCAGCCACGTCCGGAGAGTTCCCGCGTTCGTGGCAGTGGATGGCACCCGTTCCTCCACAGAGCTGACCACCAGTATTTATGTCCAGGACACACTCAGGCTATCCCGCGTATTCCGGGTAGTTTCTCGGACCTGTGTCCCGTTGGCCCGCTAATGGTTATGGTAATTACCGGCCCTAATTGCGAGCAATGGAATTACGAAATATCAAAGTTTGCTGCGACGCTCGCATCTACTCTACCCGTTCCTTCCGTAGCGGTGAACCGCGCCAGCTTGTTCTATGATCGGGAAGAAGAAGAGCATTCGACTTCAACTAGGGCTCCTGCTGTTACTCTCTTGCAATTTTGAAATGATTTAACATCTCTATTCTTCTTAATGTTTACAATAATCTTTATTGGTTTCTTACTTTTCGAGTAATCGGGTTAGTGTTTTCCACATTTGAACCGATGCGGTGAAACAGAATACATGCTGCAAACGCAGCTTCCCGGAAAAGCGCTGCTTCGTAGCAAGTATCCATTTGTAGTGTTTATCAGGATTCCAATGATTTCCCATTAACCGTGCGATTCTTTTATCACTGTTCCACTGATCGAATAGAATGAGGTTTCGTTCGAATACCCTTCCATTCTTTCTTCGTTCGGCGCGGAAACTGACTGGCGCAAAGGTAAAAGTTGAACAGAGCGGGGCACCTTGATGTGGTTATCGCGCCGGAGGGAAGCTCGGCTCTTTACCTCCCGGACGGTAGCTAAATTGGCAAATATTAAAATTCTTTCGATGCCGAAGGAGCGTGTACAATGGTTCGTAAAATGTAGGAACTCTCGACGTACTCTCGCACCCTGCTATGCCGAGTGGTTGCCCACATTTTAAACCTCCACCGAGTTTTTCGTGAATGCCAGCCTCTCCTCGCGCTCGATTTGAAAACCTCCTCTGATTACTTTATTGTTCTCCATGCCTGCTTGCCCTCATTCGCCTCGCGAAACCGCTTACAGAGTATTTTCCTCGGGCAAAAACATACAATCGGATTTCACGCTCAAAAGACTGTATTATTTTCGCGTTTCTATATACTACATAATAACAAGCTTATCGGAGCACTGTGTTGTTAACACTAGAACTACCCGAGCGGTCAAAATGACTGGCCTGTGATTTTGAATTGTTAATATTTTGCAATATTTTTGAATCTTAACATTAATATTACTGATTTTAATAATTGAATATTATTGATATTAAATACCCATAGAAATAACATAATAACACTTTGAAGTCCAAAGTGATACGGTACATTTCACTTTCAATATGCGGAAACGTGTTTTCATAAATAGATTAATTTCCGTGAATTTTTGAAGCAACTTTGCCATGAAAATGAAAAAAGTTTCCTCGTCGGCCGGTATAATTAAAACGCCTTATACGAGGCCAGGAGACCTTACAGACAGCTTTGTTAATCGAGCTCGAGGTGCTCCCGCGTCATTCGCTCGCCTAATAAAAATTAACGGCAACCAGGTGCAGGGCCGCACAAGGGGTGAGTCGCCTTTTTTTCAAGGCAGCCAAAGGGTTGCTCCCAGGATGAGAGGGCGGGCGTCAAGAAAAATTATAAAAATAATCTGGCCGAGGAGGGGCCAGTCAATTGGGGTGGAAAACTTGCGTAACAAGCAGTCCCGAGGAAATTGCGGGAAAAACCGTTTGCCACGAACCGGAGGGATACTGAAAACCCCTAAGTAAAAAAATAAACCTTCCGTCTCTCTGGAATCAATTGTTCAAATAATAATATTAATGTTATGAAGAAAAAGTCGGACCATCGGGAAAACTTTTGAAAGGTTTCAAGATTGTTCGCTGGTTCTCGAAATGGAAGCTTTGGTGCTGCTTTCATTAAGAACACTGTGTAGCTTTATTCTGTTACCATGGTACATGTACATTTAACCCTCGCAAAACGCGGCAGTCAGGTTAAAAAAAAATGTCGCTATAATTTTCCATCGACCTGTTAGGATTAATTCACAGGAAAATGAACCGCATAAATCGATCTGATAGGGCACCTTATTTTACGGTTGTTTTTAATCCGCGATACGGCATTATTTATATAACATATTTCCATTACAATATCATAGGAGCTCGAAGGTATAATCCATATTTTTGATACCCGGTAGATTAGGTTATCGGAAGATGGGCTTTTTACGAGTATCGCTTGTACGTCGGCATTGATTTCCGAAGGCCTTCGCCACGGAATGAGTACTTCATGTCCTATATCTATAGCTATACCCAAGGCATCCGCGTGTTCCAAGTTAGCGTGTCCTTCGAGGCAGTTTACATAAAATTCATATCGATCTTATCTTTAATTTTTCTCGCCATAACTTCGGCCTATCGAGGACTTAATTTGGCGGCGGTGCTAGGGGCGCATGCATGTTTTCCAAATGATCCGACAAGTAGCTATTTACGTGCGGCATCGCGCCTCTCGAGGGGGGTGTTGGTAGGCAGAACGTCGAGCGGGGGGATGATGATGCCTAGCCACCCCCCGATCCTTACAAGCTGGCTTAAACGGTCCTTGCTTAATACGACACAGGAGGCTAATCTTAAAAAATCCTGAACGAGATAAGCCCTTCCCGGGGCAACCTCTTCCTTGCCACCCCTGATCTTCAAGGCTGTTATGAGCCTCCGTGAGCGTACCAGATTGAGCAGCTGCTCTTCTTTTCATTAGCTGATAACTGGATTCCGGGATACGCTCGGCGTACGAAGGACAGGTTAACTTTTCGAGTAACTGCCACTTGTAGTATCCCCATAAGGCTCTCTGTGTGTGCCCTTTAAATTAACATATCTTGATAAACCTGCGGGGATATTGGCATAAATCCGGCGGTTATAAAATTCGGTTGGAAAGCGACTACTACCGGTTGTTCCCAATAATGAGACCATGGTCTCATTTTCTGGTGGTCTTTGGAATTATGAATAGAGATATTTTAAAGTGTTTTTGTTTTAAATTTTTATTACATAATGTTCCAAAAATAAGACCTGATCTTATTAGCGCATCCAGGTGAAGTCTAAGCTTGCAATTAATTACGGACATAACGTTTCATAGTAATAATTCCAAGTATTCCCAATTATTAACTCGGAGAGGAAGCGATTTCATAGATCGCCTGATGTGGAAGCGGGGTTCCATCGCGAAAGTACTTTCGGCAGTTCCCCGAGGATTTCATTGGCAGCGTCCAGTGGTCACCGATTTTTCTTTTCCCCCGATTCCCCTCCTCTAATGCCCTGATTTCGGGTGAACGAGGTGTCGGTAGCCAACATCGCAATATCAGCCGTTGGTCCCCGTCATCTGTGACAAGTGCTCAAAGAGATATCCGCGTAACAAGTTTTCCCGCAATTTTCCTTCCCGTTTCTTCGGGGGCCCCGAGAGGATATCTTCTTCCTCACCGCACCATCCTCCCTTCGCTTCTCTCTTTTTCTTGCTCATTCACGATGAAACTGAAAAGGATGGGCGCGGTTGTTGCGGGGAATGGGAGAAGGGATATTTGGAGGACGAAGACACCCCGCGAAAGATGACCATGCCAGCCTGGTGGCTATAATTTCATTAGCTACTACGAGACAAATGAGCGGGCATTGCGAAACGCGCCGGTTGGTCGGTAGATTTTCTCTTCGCCTGCTGCTTCGTTCTCTTCGCATAACATTCTGATGGATGGAGACATATTGATACTCTTGAGATAAGAAATGTTAGGGCGACATGAAATTCATTTTTAAACACGATTTTGTTTTTAATAAAATATATACTTCAACTTCGATCGCGAAACAGTATCGATTCATTTCGAATCTCGAAATACGAGGGTATAAGTACAGGTTTGATGGTGCGAGATAAAAAGAAATTGCTCGTGAAAAGGTTTCCACTTATCTCTCTGTGTACAATGAACTCGATAAGTCTCATAAGCGGCGTCACAGAAGACTGATGGAAATAGAGATGGGTTATTACCACGATGTTTAGTTATGATTATTCCTCTCAATTAATTCCGCTCTCGGGGAGCGTTGATTCTTTGCCCTTACGATCTGTACTTCGTTATTGCTTTCCATCTCTCTTTCGCGCCGACTATTTGCCCTGGTAATTACTGGCACACGAAATACATCGCAAGAAAAACATTAATATCAAACGACGTGGCTGCTGACAGTGCAAACAGACGATCTTAATGGCGCGCCAACTTTCGAGCGAATTCGAAGAGGCGGTAGAAAGTGAAAGATGGGGAAGAACACTTCGCTATCAACTCTTTCACCACTTTCTCTCTTTCTCTTCTGCCACTCTTGAATTGCAGATATCTTCATTTTGAATCTTAAGTAATTGATGAGATTTCAAGTTAATTCGCAGTGGACGACTTGCAATAGGTGGTGAAATAATTATACTAGTATTCATAAATTAATGAGTTATTTATGGACAAATATATTTTCTAAATAATAAAAAAGGTATAAAAAGTACCGCAAAAATCGAGGGATGAATGTAGAATATTATGAAATATCTGTTGATTCAAGATGAAACATATCAGTAGAATAGTCCGGTTGAGGTCAGACAGGGCGTAAGAGGAAGCGACTTGCTTGGACACCCGTTGCACTTTAATTCGAAATTTTGCTCTTTGAACATACTGTTAATTCTATTTCAAGTCCCGGTAAGCAGAATTCACGGTCTGTCATCCAGTCGCGCACGCAGCCCCAGATCCTGTGAGAAGTGATTCATATTTTTTTTTTCGGTATGTTGCGAGCGAGGCTGAGTGCCTGGCCCTTACCAACTAAGGTTGGGGCTTTGTCCAATTAAGCGTCCAAGCTTTTCGACCGTCGGCGTGCACGGCTTCGCATATTTCTGTCTGGAGAGCTAAAAGAGCGAGAGAGGGTCTCGCCACGTTACGGAAAAGAGGAAAAACTCTCCTTCTGGGTGATTGCTGTGGCGTACATCCCAATCTGCCCATCCCTTTGCAGACCTTTCCTCCTCGGTTCTTTCTCTCTCTTTTTCTGCGTCTCTCTACGCCTTTCCATCCCTGGTGGCATTTACTTTCGAGTCGAGTATTTTGTCGGCCTCCAAACTTATCAGCAATTAGCTCAATAATTTCTTTTTGCCTGTCGTTTGACAGCCCGTCACTTCGCCGGCGTATTCGTCACGAGTTTGATTCGGCACTTAAAAACTCTGACTGGTACTCTCCTCCTTCTAGTTTACCGGAGCCCTCATCGTAGGGATTTTTGAGAACCGTCAACTTTCACGAAAATGTTTACAATAATTGGGTATTTTAAGCATATTGAATTGTTCTTTGGAGGTGAACTATTCCTACCAAACTCTCGACCGTTTAATACCTATTTCTAATCCCAATTAATGGATTGATATTTGATTCCCTACTGCTTCGTATACCAGTAATCGATCGATTCAACAACTGTTTTCAACAAGTTTTAATCCCGTGAGTTTTAATCCTCCCAGCTATACACACTAAGACAAACGATAGGACAAAGGAGCGATCCTCCGAATAAAAGAGAATGTCTTTACTTCATCGAATCCTTCGGATGAAAACTCTGCCGCTGTTATCAATGGAATATTAAAACCCTTCGAGAGCTTTGCCAAGCGAATCAGGTGGTATTATTATCGACTTTTTTCCCTAAGATGTTCCTTCTTTTCCCTTTTCGTCATTCTTCACCCTCCTCGCTTTCGACGGATGTACTATTAGCTCGTAGACCATGAGACTTCCGGTGCTATTAACGTTTAGATAGCTAATGTGACATGAGTCTTCCCAGCACTTAAGGCAAGACTCGTCCCTGAAAGTCGAGCTTGGAACTTGCTTCGAATACCAAGTTAGTTGAGGTATTACACGTTCCGAGTACAAGTGGTTCCCGACTAGAAAGGGCATTGGTCATTAGCAAGGATAGATTCGAAGCTTATTAGCCATTACTGCTATTAGCCGACAACCCTTGCCTCTGCGAATGTCACCCTCCACGTCGTACTTCTCGTATTTGATATCGTTCCTAATGGAAATCTGATTATCATACGTCAAGCTCCTCCAAGTTCGTGGAGTTTTATTCGGAAATGCTTTGACATGCTCGAGAACTGAGTATACATTGTGGAAAATTTTATGTATGACAATTTTTAATTGAAACAGACCTGAGATTGCTAGGGACTTTGCGACCAACTATGTATTACGCGTTGTATAGTTTTAAATAAATTCTTATCGAATGGAGGAACAGTCTTTCGTCTCGCGACTTCTCGGGTTTCCTTTTTCCTCGATTAAAATCAACTTCCTGCGGTGGTTGGCTCCCCGCGTGCGAGAAACTCGAACCATTTCCGCAGACCGGTGTTTGCCGGATGGAAAACTTTGCCATCAAAGACCGTGCTTCTGACGTCTTCGCTTACCACACGCGTATATAGCTGCGGATGTCTTCTATATGAGCGTATATTGACGATCTTTGGTAGAAGAGACGCGGAAGATGAGGACCGACGGATGTTTGATACGTTGCGGTGTTGCTTCATATGGAATTCTCCCGGATACCCTCTTTCTCTCTGTCCTCCTCGCTCCTCGTTTGCTCCTGGCGAATTGGGAGACAAGATATCGCCTCGCCATTCGTTCTACGAAACCCCGAATCAACCGCGGGAGATATATATTCCTGTGGGACTAATCACGCGCAAGTTCTCTCTTGTCATCCGGCCAGACTGATTTCGGTGCTTTAAAGTGGGCCATGTGTCTACATTGATTTAAATGCCACGAAATACTCGCTCATGTTAATGCGTGCCCTTTAAATTCTTCCGGGCGGTCGTCTGATCCTTATACTACTGATAGATCAACGCGTATATGGATAATTGCAAAAGAATTAAATTAGGATTACAAAGAGTTATAAACTTAAAAATTGATATCATCTTCAGTACATGAGACCCAAACTTAGACATATTTGATAGCGTTATAATAATTCGAGCACGTTACCTATAAATATTAATAGCTACATTTGAAAAGAAATTGACCTGTTTCTAAATATTAAACCTATCATAAAATAATAATCATATAGATTCTGCGGAAGTTATGTTACGACAATCAGAAATAGAGTAATATAATTTTCGTTTCGGAGGTAATCATGAAATATTGTATATTCTCGACGGTACTTTTCGGACTTTGGGGAGGCAAGCATAAGTCTCGATGAAATAGCGAGGTAGCGCGAAGGTTGGTGGAAGGTCCCACAGGAAGTCGTCATTCTGTATGGAGTTTGTCCATCGAGAGACCGTAGGAACGTTTCCACCAAATGCTCGGTTATTTGTGTGACAAACGAGAGACGTCAGGATAGTGCCACCCCCGTCGGTGACTCTCGTCCTGCTCGCACCCTCATTCCACGAAACGAAACCTCTCCAAGTGTTCCACGTAGTTCGCGTTTAATCCATTGATTAATTCACTTCGTTCCCGTGTCCTTTATGATTAGTCGGCCCTTTACTGCCACTTTCTCTCCTGTACATATGACCCGGAACTAATGTGGTCAGCTTCCCCACCCTTTCCCTAATGCGCTGCCACAGCTTCCCGAGCAATTTTTCTGATGTTCGATAGAGGAATACTCGGTAAGGCAAAACGAGGACGTTAGATGGACCAATGATTTCGGATGGCCGAGATGAAAGGAGATTGGCGAGCCAGTATTTACGAGAATGATATTATTCGTCGAGGTAGCGAGGAATATCATGTAATGGGGCGAATTAAAAAGATTCTAATATCGATGCCATGACGTTAGCTATCCGGAAAATTTCAATTTCAGAATGTGTGTTACTAACATGAGATGAATCTGCGTGTCACGTGGATAATTATTGAAATGTCTGATATCGATAATTACGATAATAATTAACTTAATTCCTAGAATCGATTATAAAGAATCGAGGAAAAATTGAGAAACGAGGAAAAGAACAGTATGAATGCAAAATCTACGAGTATGTAAAAGAGTTTCAATGAAGATTTACATATTTACGATGCACATTTTCATCTCAATGCCAATCACTCCCACGCGAAATGTTCAGTTTTAATTTGAAGCTTGTAAACAAGGTAATATCGCAGATTATACCCCACGGAAAGTGGGCAGTAAATGGTATTATCCCGTCGTTGATGCGGAGTCCTCTGTTTTTTTCATGTTGGCCGTCCGGTGGGCACGTTTATGGGGAATAAATATTTTATTCCAATATTCGGGGGGTTATTCGAGCAGGCAGTTTATCGCATATCTGACCAACCGACTGGGATATTCGATCAGTATCCGTTCGAGGAACCAATAAATCTGGTTTCTCGAGGAATGCGCCGTTTGAAAAGTGAAGGCGAAGGACGAAGTTACCGGTTATTAAATCCGCGATTCGTCAGATTTAAACGACTTAGAAAGTCTCTGCTCGCGGTTCCCACAAATTCACTACTAATTTTCCTAACGGCACTATTATGGACGTCCTTTCGTTCGTTTTACGAGCAGTTTTCTATGCGCGTTAAGGAGATACTCGGTTTATCGCCACTTACGTTTCTCGTTTCCTCATTCTTCTTTTGTAATCGATTCGAGGAATGACGTTTTATACGGGTTTCTATCGATCAGAAACTGCATATGAAACAAGTCAAGGGGTGAGTCCGATTGGATAAGAATTGCTTATCATAATTCTCCTGAAATTATCTTGAAAAATTTGAGTTATACCACTTTAAAAAAATAATGCTTCATATGTTACATATGTTATTAAATGTGGCGAGTAAAAGTTTTTCCAGTGGTACATAACTATCATATCCTATCGTAAAAAGGAGTGGGCTTGCCCTGACCATTCAGTGCGAACTTACTTAACGGTGCCAAGAAACTGGAACTAAAGTTTCGTAGTTTTTACGAGAGCAGGTTAAGTCCGACTTACCGGGTTGGAAGAACAAAGTTCAAAGCCACGTTATCCGAGAAACTACCGTTTTGAGTTTGTCATTGCAGCTTTCATTTGAAACCACTAGTTTCGAAATTGTTCATTGATTATGTAGGTCCTAGATATTTATTTCGCAATTTATTCCACTACTTATTCCGCTTACTTCAAAGCTGTGTCTTTATTGAATCGTATTTTCAAATAATTAGATGGTGATGTAAGTAGTATAGGTTTTGATTAGGTAAACAATTTTTTACACGAAATCAAATAGCGGTGTATAATTAGGTAGTATAATTTATCTAGTTATGGAAACTACGATATAACTGCGATCGTTCAATGTACATTATTTCTTCATGCAAATAAATGTATGGACGTTCAAGGAATATAAAAGCAACGGCGAGTAATATTCCTAACGATCACGTAGCGATCGATCAATTATTCTCGCATTAGAGGTGTAACACAAGGAACTTCCATCTGGTATCCAAAACAGTTACAACGATTCTTATTTTACGAGGTACCCTCGTCCGTCCAGTAGGGTCCTCCCCATTTCGTCCTTTTTTTCTCTCCGCTCCCGTTGGAACACGCGAATGAATCGAGGAGGCGGACATCCCTCGAGATATTTTGTGTGATGCGAATACGTATCGGTTGTTTGCTCGCCGCACTATTTTCGAACCGATACATCAATCCGATACACGGGAAACTTTCATATCCACATCGCGGAGAGAAGTCCTGCCGCGTATTTTCTACCAAGGAAAAAAACACCCACCTCTTTGTCTTGCATGGCCGGTCGTCCTTTTCACCGCGAAATCGATCCTAGGACCAAGTAACCAGGAAGTACAAGCAATAAATCTCGATAGCTTAGAGAAATACCTCCTTCGGTTTTCCTGTGCTTCTCTTTTCTGATTTCTCCATTGGAAACCTATCTCAAGTAGAGTGGATGTGGGAGAAGTTAGTGCACGAAAATTATAATGTAGGTAGTACAGGGTAGTTTTGGAAAAAGACATACGGTAACAATTTATGAAAATATATAAAGTGCTGTATTTTGCACAATATAATATTGATTTAATCAAAGTAAATCCCATAAATCATACCATTCCATCATTCCTCCACGCTTTTTGAATGCTAAGCAACAAGTCTGAATCCGTTCTTATCTAGTAGCAACGAAACGAAAGCAACGAAAGTAAATGGACGTTGGACGAACTATTAACAGAGCTTTTAACGAATCCCTGAGATATCCTAAGCCGGATACCAGGAAGCAGATCGTTAAGGCATCGTCCATACGCATAAGCCGCACGGCTTCTCGAGCTTTGAAGCTCACCGAACGAGGAATCCGCGGGGAACCCTGCACATGAATAAGCCGTTATGCCACTACTTTAGGCTACCTTGATAAATCATCCACCTCTTGTCACATAAAGAGTCATTCTTGCACGGTGGAAGGTGAGTCCGAAGAAAGATCCCAGAACGGGAGTGAAAAAGTGGGTGGCGTATGATGATATGCCATGTTATATCACGATATATCTCCCAAAGAACGAAGAGAGATAAAGAGAGAGAATCGCAGAACGTGCGTGGCTCGACTAACGTCTGCTTAGCTTCAACGTAAACGATTCTATCTCGCTTCGTGTTACCTCATTCTATTTTCACTTATACCATACCCTTCTCCGCCCCCACCCCGTGGAACGGCTCCGTGAGCTGGCTTTAATCGTTTCTCGTAAATGCCTGACGAGTTTATAATTTCGAAGTTCCGCCAACGCGGAACGCTGAATATCCCGCGGATTCGCGCGTGTATCACCAGTGAAAATCCCGTGGAAACCAACCCCGGAAAACTGCGATCGGTGGTTAATCCGAAGGGTGGAAAGAGGAACGAATCGGACAGAGGAGGTAATAGTTACGGATCGGATTTTGATAGAGTTAGACAGAGCGTTGGTTCGTTTCAATCAGTACACTGTTAACTGGTCCTTGAATTGGACTTTGAACTAAGTTTATGGTTACTTAAATATTTTCATTATGGATCCGACATATTATTAATTGGAAAATTACAAGCATGTTGCCAGTGATTCTTTACACAGTAGAAGTAAATAACTTGAATAGTTGGACGCGGTGGTAGTTGTATGCGAGCTATATATATGTATCTTAACCCGATTATGAACAGAATGGGTCGATAGTTTACAACGTGCAAGTTAATTTAATCTTCGTAATCTGTGTTGTGTAAAGAAAGATTGCAATTACGAAGCATTTACTCGAAGTATTCAACCCTTTTATAGAACATTTTTTATTGGCATTACCATTGCACTGAGTGTGAGCTAAAGAAGGAGTTATACGATCGATGTTCTGTTTTCTATTCTTATGGAAGCACAAATATTGATTAATAATACGCAGTGAGAAATACAAAACGAATAATTACTGTATACAGGGTTAATCACAAAGGGTGATTAGTTCAGATTATACTGTTGTTAGTGCACCTATTAAGAGTTATGCTACTCCATTAGTATTAATTTATTAATCTCAAGTTCGAAATTCAATCGTATATTACGATATATAGTTAATAAAAAAAATGTGCGTAAGCTCCCCCGTTCTGAAGTCGGCGACGTCGGGTCCCCGACTGTGGATATGCAGCCATGTTTTTTTACCTGTATGCCCTTTAAACTTTCGCGGTTGCGCAATACTACCGAGTCGCAACCCTCCCTGCTCCATCCCTCATCCTCAGTCGGGGCTGAGCCGTCCCCGAGTTTAGACGGGGGAGTGCACGCAAATTTTTTTATTAACTATACATCGTAATATACGATTTTTGTGGCTGAAAAGGGTGAAAACCAACACATCGTAACTTATTCTTTCACACTATGTAAATATATCAATTAATTTCTATTTTTTGATCATTATTTGCTATTTAGGACCTCCTAAAATACTAGTATTCTAGGATATTATAATAATTCCAGGATGAAAAGGAGTAAAATCTGTAAGAAATGATATCATTAATTGATCGCGTATTCCATTCTTTTCCGAACGATCCATTTTTCTATAGTTTCGATCAAAGATTAAATACATTCTTTGAGAAAATACCGAGCCGAAACTATGTAAAATATCAAGCAGTTAGTTTTCTAGTTATCAGGAATCCTGCGTGCTCCAGTTGCTTCTCTTGGACCCTTACAAATTGCTGTGCCAATAAATTATGTATAAAACAGCCAGACCGTCCGGTACGCGAGATAACGTTGTATCTTTGCGGTTCTTATCGATGGCGATCGCTCTCGATTTATTATTACACGAGCAAGCAGCTCTGGAAGTTATATGGCGAAAAAGCTTGATCGTGGTAACGCGCGTGTTCGTTCTTCCTTTTGTAAACCGTGCACTACAAATCTACAGAAATATTAGTTCATTTTATTAGATCCTTTCACATGGAATGGCTGATTTCTAGACTTCACTTTTTAAGAAGACTCAATAGAAAGAAATGATTTCTTCCAAATTTCTAGACTAGCTATCGAAATCCTTCCCAGGCTAAATATCGAACACCTTCTTCACCCTTCTTATATTTTCTATACCTAACTACAATAAAGCCCCTCAAACGTCAGTCGAATGACAAACAGTGGAATCGCTGAATCGACCAGGATTGCTCGCAGCACGTTTCTCGTAACAGAGGTGTACCGTTCGAAAGGCGCGTCTTAAGAGGCAGTAAAAATAAGCACGAGAAGATTCCGGTCGTGTTCTCGTGATAATTTATTATCCGAGATGGATGATGCATCGCGGTGGTTTATCGGTGTTCGGGAAATAGTTCGGAGGGTGGGGTGTAATACGGCTTCGTCGCGGTCGTAGAGTTCCGAATGGAAGGGGTTGAAATGGATGCGAGGAAAAGAGACCACCGGGGACGACAAAGGCTCGTTAATGCTCCGATACGTATGTTCTCGGTGTTCTTCGTTTCGTAGCTGGTATGCAGCACGGCAACCCAGTGGAAGGTGCTGGAAGACCGGGGTTGGACCAAAACCTTACCTCGAGGGCTCTGATTTACCGAGGCAATCGCTCTTTATTTCTCTCCAGGCGGCCCTCCCGTCTACCCCTTTTCGATAGATATCGCCTTGTAATAGCCTTCCGTTACCTGAATATATCCGCCCACTGAAATTTATTAGACGAAATCGCTCCTATCTTTACAACGAACGAACCAACACCGGTGACGTTTGGCATTATTGTATTCCCCGATTCTCCCTCCTCGCAGGTTATTTTATTATACGAGTCGATTAACTCTTGGTGCGTGCCAATATATATATTATAAATAAATAGGTCGGTTTAAAGGGCGGTGTCTATTACTTTCGAATAAAAAGCTACGCATCTGAATAATAATTTCATGACCCGTTAAAAGATTATCAGCTGATCTACAGATCAGTTGTTTTGACAGTTCCGTCCAATTAAGGCAGTTTCATAGTTTTGAATAGAAGCGTTGCCGAGAACAATCAAATTAATCCCCGTGAGCCGTTGAGGACGATCGGGCACGTGACACATTCCTTACTTGATCCTTTCTTCGTCTTCTTTTTGCGGACCCTTGCGAGAGGAGTTATAAAACTTTTCCCAAAGTTCTTTTCCAGCTTTTTCGGTCTCGCTTTTCGTCTCAGGTGAATCCATCCTATCGCCTTCCATCGAGGTACTTTTTGGTGGAACGTGATAAAATACGAGGGTCCGCTCCTATAAATCCGTATTAATTCTTCGCGAAGGGAATTCTCCTCGATGCAAAATAATTATTTGCTTTTCACTATTATTAATACTATTGTTATTAATTCAGCTGTTTGAGAGTCTTAAGGAAAAGGGATCCGTGTTCTTCATGGACAATCGCGTGAATGTGAAGACAATACTTTGTTCTTTTATGCGAAATTTGTTGAGGCTGTTGGATGTTTAAATGACACATTATTTAGGAAAGACAGTTAGGGGTGGAATGCAACTTAGGGGTGAATTACGTAGCTTCGATTCAACCCCGGCCGAGGGCGGCACGATGTAGAATCCTTATGCACCCTTCCAACCTACCCCTAAATTTCAATTCAGATTAACTCTCCGGTTTCCGAATAACTATTTTTTTTATTCATTTCCTACGTGTTTGAGACGTTCTCTGGGACGCATATCTCCCTTATCTGAAGAAAAACTCTTTATATCTCACTATAAAAACATAAAAACTATTAAGAGATCCTGGATATATTTAAGCGATATTAAGCTCACTGCTCGTCTTTCTGTCACTTGGTCTCCGCCGGGAGGATTTATGGAGGATCCTACAGTGGCAGGACACAAAGTCCGATTTCGCCTCCTCGTTCCTTCCCAGATTTACAGGCGTATCTTCCACCCCCAACCCCCTCGAGTGAACTCTTACGTCGATGCAATCCAGATGCGCCCTGTCTTCCTATTGTTCCACGGATCGTTATCCAAGCACGGTGCTCCCACCAAAAGTTATCACAGTCTATCCGGCACCGCAATTAATGCCACTGCCCTTATCACGTGATCATCCCCTTATTATCAATGGCACACCCCCGTCTTATTCATACGCGGCTGTCGCAAAATTCACCTTCGTAGCCGTCGATCTTGACTCTTTACTGGCACCTTAAGAAATGTAAAATGTGGAAACTATTAGAGTCGAATGGAACGTAAGAAGACTCGGGTGAATTATGGCGCAGATTTTTTCCTGGAGTTTGTATTTAAAAAATCATACCGTGAGAGATCATAGAGATTCGAGGAAACCACGTAGATTCTATCGGTGAAGTGAAACAATGGTGCCTCGGTAGTTCGAACGAAAGAGTGTCTAGCTGGTCGAACACAGACTGGCACTCTGAATGGAACTAATAACTGAATAACCGACAGAAATCGCTGCCGGCTGTTCGGCTTCATTCCGGGGCACGTTTTTGTGCTCACAATGACTGCTAGCTACTACCCCGAACCACTCCACTCGTTTTCACATACTGCTTTTCCGATTTCACTCGGATTCGACATATTGCATTCGTTAGCCCCCTAGTTAACCATCGTTCGCGAAACTCATCGATGTTGAGGTGGTCAGTGCCTTCATGTTTGCTCGTTCTCCAAAATTTCATGTGTGCGAGTCGTTAGAAAAAAATGAACACTCGAGCGGGACAGTCGATGAAATTATAAATATAAAATTCGAAATCTCCGTGTTTGTTTGTGATTTCCCTATAAATCCTGTGGCTTGTGCAGTATAAGTGCTTTGTAATGCTAACAATACTCGCAGTAAAATAAGTGCAAGACGTATCAAATACGAGGAACGCGATGAAACGTCACTCGAATCCCCAAACAAGCTCCGCCGTGGTTGAATCTATGAGATTGAACTTAAACGTAACCTTGCATATACATGTCTGTGTGCAGAAACTTCGGCGGGAAACTTGGAGGAAACCTTGGAAACTTCGATCCACGGGCGTATCCGTAATTAAGACGTCTCTAAGAAAATCCTATGAACCCCGGCTCACCGGGGCCGTGCGTTTGACCCCGTGTTCTGTGTACAATCTCAAACAAACTTGTCCGCGTTCGATTTAAAGAGCGTAAAAGGAAATCAGTCGCCGTGGAAATCAGTATGCGTAAACATGTGCGGATAACATATTCAGTGCAAACCGATCAACTGATATCCAACGATGAGCGTTAATCTTGGGTCAAGCGCGGAGCAAACATGTCGGCCAATATAATAGTTGATGGCAGGCCCACGTACGTGCGTGCCGTCGTTGTAACGTATTGCCAACCTTTCGACAAAATTTATATTCTCGTCGTAAGATAAGGCACATTTGGTAGCCGGGTCCCAGCGACGACGTCGCAGCCGGACCGACGAGGGTATATCGGGAGCCCAAAGCAATCCCTCCTTTTGCGAAATGTTTGTTCTACGGTATCGCCGGATTCTGCTGAGTCTCAAGAAAGGGGAATGATTTTCTACTAATCTGTTCCTCGCGCCACCCTCCTGATTATAAGATTGGTTTATAGGCCGAGATAATGGATAAAGCTTCGAGATTGCTGAGTTCTACCCTGTATACTTATGAATTTTCAAAGGGCTTTTTCTTGGCGTTTCACGCTTAACGTGGAAATCCGTGGACCACCGCCTTACGTGGAACACCCTGTATAGTATAATTATTATAAAATTATATTATAGCAACATAAACTTGCAACATACTTTTACTAATTCAGTTAGTACACTTTGCATAATATTAGTAGACAATAGCGATACGGTATATTTCTCAGCATAAATTCATTGAGACTCACAGTGGGAAGCATCTGGCGGTACACTTCAAGGCTTATCAATATCGCGAAGGGTTAATTGATCAAGTCCCTTTCCTCGCGCCTATATCTCTGACGAAGGGCTGACGTCACCTAGACCGTAGGATTACGGTCCTGACGATCCTGATTAGCCTTAACGATTCATAGACTCGAGACTAACTAGGGTCGTCCTACGACCTCTCGTCATCTTCTCTGCTTCCTTCTCGTCCTCTTATGCCTGCCCACCAGTTATCACTAGTTATCACGCCCGTCGACAAGAAGGTTGTCTTTCGCTTTCGACGATCTCTGGATTTACATAACGTTTGCCGCCTCCGAGTCAACCATTATTCGGTTAGGCTTCTGCTAGGATAATCACTTTAGAATCGCAGATATGAATCGAAGGTTGCATTCACGTTGGAAATATTACTGTCAAGTTCGTGAACTACCGAAATAATTATTTTTCAAAGACCTCGGGCAATATTTACGACAAGTTTGATTCACCGTCGTACTATATATCAATGATGGAATGAACGTAGAACTCTGCGGGTTATTACGGAAGGACAGAAACTCGGGGTCTTTCCATGTACTGCAATGGTCAGCCTGATCTCGAGGGAGGTCCTTCGAATTTTCCAGTGGATGGAGAGAAGGTTGTCGGCCAAGTTGCATATTACCATTTCTCGATTCGACGTGCGAGAAACGACATCGGTGCGTAGGTATACGCATTCAGAAACGTGTTGGCCTGTACACCGACGTTAGTCCCTCTGGCATTAGACAAGGGTATCGGGGATGCTCGGAGGTGCTGCTCGTTGTGATTGGTGTGGGTCGGACTGACCATTTGAATACACGGTACTGTAATCACGACTGTGCCTTCCATCTCTCTTTCCACTTCGCTTTCTCACACTCGATCCTCCCTCGTGTTCTCTTTACCTATCGCATAGTCATCGCGCTTTCTCAACCCTCTACGGTGCTCCTCACTGTCCGGGGAATACCTTCAGATTGCTACCACCGTCCAACCATCCTCTCCATTTGTTTCCATCGTCGCCTCGTCAGACCTCGGTGATATCGCCTGGCTATCCGGACTCCAGTATGCTCGATATATCCGTATATATCCGTATATTCATAGGTGCATCTACCGTGACCGACAGCTTCCTATGAGATTTTGTTCTCGTTTGCTTGAAATGTTGGATACTCGATTAAAATTATTCCGCCTTTTATCAGTGGTATACTCCAGCCGGCTGATTCCACCTGTCGTTCTTTCATAAATGCATCATCGTATCTTGATCCAGCGTACGTATCAAGATCTGGCATACTCTATGAAAGGGAGTTCTCGCTTTGCAACCATTTATGATCCAAATAATAACATATTTCAATCATCCTGACAATTCGAGGCATTTATGGTATCCCGACTCGTTGTGAATGGGAAATTGCCCAGGAGACGTCGCGTTGAATTTCACTCGTTACCACGTCATTCCGGATGTGAAAATGTTCGCGTAACCGGTTTGAAATTTGCATCTTCGCCACTTGGATGCAGCGAGTAAGGATGTCGGGATATATAGGAGGAAGGATGCTAGGAAGCGCCCAACACGAGTGTCGCCAAAAAGCGTCTCGTATCCATTTTAATGAATTCTCTTCCACGCAACGGGCGACCGTAGAACCACGGGGATAGAGACGTAGATCGAAATCAAGAGAGAAAGAGAGACAGACAGCAGGTAGTCGGGAGGGTGAGTTTTGAGCATGCTGATGTGAGACGACGTAGTTGAACGTGTAAACGCTGCACTTTCACATCTCCGAATCCGTTGTATAGCCAGGCTACTTTGCCTAAACATTTGCTTGGTGCTTCACCTGCTAGGAACGTAACCCTTCGCTATTTCATTAAATTAGAAGGAGGCTGGCTGGTTGGTTAGTTCGTTGGTTGGTTCGTTGCCTGGCTGGCTGGCAGGCTGCCTCAGACCAAGCAACCGGCTCTCTCGATCTGCGGAAACCACTGGAAACTTTCGCTTTTACCGTCATTTTATAATTCATGGCGTCGTCCTGTCGCTTCGATGTAACGCGGGTCGCCTTTCGTAACGTCGCTAGTGAGTAAAGAGGGTCGCTCGCTCTCTTGCTGTTGCTGTTACTGCGTTTTCCTACGCTGCGCGGTGAACCCCGTGGGGTAAACGGAAAGGTAAATCATGCATTTTATTATCGGGAACCAAGAGGGATCCAAGTGGAGTAGAATTACTCGTTAAAGACCTAAACGTCACGCGATACACGGGAAATAAGCTGAATACGTATGGAACCGTGTATTGTTTACCTGACACAAACTTCTCCTTGGCAGCGTCAAAAACGTTTATCGAGATTGACGTGCTTGGGTTTTCGACACTGTATGCTTAAATCTGATTAATGGAATTCGTTTCAATATTAGTAAGAACATATATCGCTGCACGCTTAATATCTTAACCGGAATAAGTTCGAAGTTCTACCCCATTACGCCTAAGCATGCTGTCCCTACCCCATCTTTGCATCACTATAATACTCCTGCTGCCTGCCCCACGCGATGTACCTTCGTCTTCTGTCTCTTCTCTGCCATAAAGCGTCCCTTGGCCTTCCCCCTTTGATTATTTTCCATTGGCGTAGAGTCTAATTAATATATTCCTTTCATCTTCGTCGTCCAGTTATTTGATTTTTCGATTTCCTTCTGACATGCAAAATTATTCTTATATGGGTTGTATATTTATAATAGAGGAGTAATTCCGAGGGTGCATTGCAAAAACTAAGAGTACTGTATAATTGTTCAAATATTGTAAATAATTCGGTATTAAATCTGGAAATATCATCAAGAATTCTGTGTCATAATTCGCAAAATATTATCGAGAATTTGGTGGTATAATTCTTGAAATACTTTCAAGAATTCAATATGCAACACTACACGTTCTTGCACACTATAAGGATTTTAACAAATCGAAATACGTCTCAGTATATTTTTATAATAACAGCAGATAAGTTGTGCTAACAAGAATAAGGGATTATCATAGTTTCTTGGCTACGTATATATCGCCCTAAGTCCCAAGTTGGTACGCCAATGTCAAAGGGTTGAGATCGACCGTCGGTGGGTGTCTCCTCTCTTTATCTCCTTGCACAGATTTTAATATAAATTATAATCTAATGTCGTTTCTTAATACCTTTCCATCCCCGTTCTACGTCGTTCTTCTTACCCCAAAACGGCAGGATCATTATTAGGGATTTCTCATTACGCGATCAATCATTCCCAGGGATCGCGGACCTAATTTCTTGCGTCAATTAATATCGCGATAGTGAGCATCGACAGAGGAACATTATTCCCATCGTACACCTCGATTTCATCGGGCCATTATTCCGCGAATACTTTATCGTGAATTTATATCTCATAATTGTAGCCCGACATCATTTTTAATCGTGCATGTAATTATTCAAATGCTGAATTAACTTTTGATACACATATTAAAACTTATCCATGAATAATAATAAATAAACTTAAAAGTCGCACCACAGTTACTCGAAGATCAACTCACAATTATTATATTTTAGCGAAAGATATCGTCCTTATAAAACATAATAAGAATAAATACATTGAATTAATAACTGCGGTGATTATCGTCCACTTACGGAAGTACTCCCCTCTGTCCGTCAAATCGATCGGACACCACTGTCTTCCACCCTTAGGACAATAAAAATCGCGAAGGAGATCTCCGAGGTTGATTTCGGAAAGAGGTTCCTCGACGCCTCGAGATGGAAGGGGGGCCGGGGGTACCAGAGTAAAGATAGAGAGCAAAACGGTAGATTTATGTCTCGGACCAGGAGGCATCATCGTTTCCCCGATGGATATATGGGTCCCGATATACGTTCCTCCATGTTTCCATCTCTCTTCTTCCACCCCCGTGTTTACCCTCCTACGTAACGTCCTGGGGTCCTGTATTTACGGACAAATACGCAGATACAGATATATACACGTGTCCTTGCTGTTTGCCTTCTTATATCTGGCTATATCTTGTCTTGTCTACTGGCTGCTCCCAAAAAACCACCGTCGAACGCCCCCTCAAATCATATCAGTAACCCCCTTCGGCGAATTTCGAGTCGGCTCCCTTTCTTCGGCTTAACTTGCCCCGTGTTGATCCAAATTTAGTATATTAACTTTCTGTCAGCTTCCATTATTAAATTATTATTTTAATTGTACTATTAAAAATACCTCGCATCAACGGTACAGGAATTTTATGAGGATGCACTCGAAGTTCATGGAGCAGGGAATATTCACGTGTTCTTAATAATTAAATATTCGATATTTATTAAGAAAGTTTTACAGGAAATAATGTAGTTATCGATGGAACAATTTACGATTCGAAGGTTCCGGAAGGTTTCGAGAAGTTGGTGAATTGTCTCGTAGTAGAGTAGAAGCAGAAGACTACCTCGAAGAGGGGTGGCCAAACTTTCGACTTTGAAGTTTGCCACTCGAGTGACCCGGCGGCCGGTTTATTTCACTCTCGGTCGTTAACATACTTCTCCCCCTGAATTTTTCCCACTTTCACGTGGTCCACGCGGTCGTATTTGCATAATTGCCAGTTTTCACATTCCCTTTTCTTTGAGCCGATTAAAATCTGCCGAACTCTTCCACTGATCTTTCCATTTCCAACCAATTTAAAGAATAATTATATTCCGTTGCAACAGTGTTTCTTTCGGTTGTAGTTCACGCGGTGCAAATATTAATTTTGAAACTTGCATTCAAGTCTTGCATTATTTTTAACATCGTAGAAGTTTCTTCAACAGTTTAACTTATTCAGTTAATATAATCGGTAATATTATAAATCGTTTCGATAAACACGAATGGAAGTCCTTAAAAAAAGGCAATAATATTTCTCGTGTTCCATTATTCGTTGCTCGCATTTATCTCCTCCTTATTTCTCAATCAGAAAAAGCGAGCGAGATATACCATTAATTAACGCGGGTTATGGAAACATTAATCCATAGAGAATAATTACAAATCGGTTATCGGGAAATCGCGGTTCCATTCATCACGTTCGGTATTTTCATCCAGCAATTCCAAGGAAAATCTTTCCCCGTGGCGTCGCGCGCTGGGTAATTTCGCGAGCATAGACGTTTATTGGCCGTGATAGTCGAGGACGCGGAGATGGTAGAGAAAGGAGAGGAAAAAAAAGTGGGCAAGCCGTCATTCGAGAAGGGAAGACGATGAACCGGGAGTAAAAAGAGAGAAAAACATGGTCAGCGATCAGGAAAGCTCTTTCACCGGAGCTACCAGAGAAAAGAGAGGTTTTTCCTTCGAGCGCGCGCACGTATGACCACGACCACCTACGTCGCCGACGATCACGACGACAACGCTAAAAAGTTACAGGAAAGTAAGCCTATCATAGGAGGCGTGGATCGTGGAGCTTTTCCCTGTGTTCCTTCCCGTGCTTTCCCAGAGTGGGGAGCCCCCAATGCGCCTGCTCACATCTTCCATGAAGGAAAGAGCAAGAGAACACCAGCGAATATAGCGAAGTAAAACGACGAGAGGGGGATGGAAAAGCTCTCCAGGATATCGTGGCCTGGGACGTTCGTTCGGGGAGGGACGTTGGACTACCGCCGGGGCAGGACTCCAGCACTCCTCCTCGAGGACCGAGGATGTTAGGTTGTTGCTCCTGCGCTCCACGTTTTCCTCCTCGAGAGTTTCATGTAGCGAGACCTGGAAACACTCGAAATGAATCCTTGATCTTCCAGAAACATTAAGTGGTTCTAGCAATTTTTATCGCATTTTTAGCGATTCAAACTAATGTACAAATAATATTGGTATTCTCGATTAACGTTTCCCCTTTCGGTGTCTCAACATTTTTTCGATTACTTGCTTCGGCGTTGGTTTAGTTTGGAGCACTATAATGGAAGCTTCCTGGATCGTCCTTTACTTTTATCTGTTATAAATTATTATCCCGTGTTCTCAAAGCGGGAACATCAATTACCGGCGCTGGTTCGTGGAATCATTAACATTTCACTCGAAAACGCTCGGTTTTCGAAAGTTCCTCTTCTTTTCGTTTTTCGTCGTCCAGCCATTAACGAGTTCTTCGAGTTAAAAAGTATCGATGCAAGAACCCGGGTCCGCCGACATTGGACCAGCTGCGCCCGTATTTCCAATTGTTAACGAGACAAGCTCCTAAGAAATTGTTTACGAAACTTATTCCGAGCTTGTGTATTGGCTGTACATTGTACACAGCAGTGGTACATAGAAGTAAACATCCGGATAGTTTCCAAACAATTTCAAATATGTAATATTAAATCTACAAAGTGTAATAGTTTCAATTAGCATTTAAATCCCTTAGATATTAAAATTCCCAAATTTTTAGTTGGCCACTGACATATCAATTTTGTAATATTAAATTCTAGTCAGTTAATGTTCAGACAGCCAGATGCTTTAGGGAAATTAATAACATGGAATGTATCCCGTATAGGTATAAAGGTGGTCTCTGTTTACCTTAAACTTCACGTTTACTTAAGTTTGTAATTCTTTTAAGCAAACTTATTGAAACTTACCCTGCGATTACCGCGAAGGCTAATTTACGCAAATGAAAGGTTTCCGAACGTGGAGGGTAGGAAGTGTAAACAGCAATCGTGAAGTGTTCTTAACGACGAGCGAAAATAAAGGGAGGACAAGGACGTACAAGCATTCGATATTTACGCTTACACTCGTTAAAGAGACATACAGAGTACTCATAATTAATAATGTCAAACAATCGAACTGTAATAAAGATTCGAATTATTACTCGGTGGAAGGGTAATCATTCTTAATTTGGGGGACATCAGTGTGGTTTTGAGTGATCAATTTATAACTTATGTACATATGTGTCTATGTAAATGTTTGTCATATGTGGCAGAATTATTAGATCGTCTCAAATGAAATTCTCAAATGAAGTGAAATTTTCACTTGCTTCTGTTTCGCGTTTCTTTGCGCAAACGTCGGTGTGATTTTTGGATTGTTCTTCCCTCAACCGTACTTCCTTTCGTGGAAGTTTCGAGCGAAGCTGAAAGAAGTAGAAGTTGCGAACGTTTGTAGGAAAGAAGGCTGAGGCGATGGAAGGAGAAAGAGCACTTTATTGATGGAACTTAATCCACTTAATAGATTCTAAATGGAGTAACTCTGATCTGGCAGGACGCAACTATGTCTTAAGCGTCGAAGTAAAAAGCTTTCGCCTGAAAAAAGCAGAGATGACCACTGCAACATTATCATTTATCAAAACATATTTTCCTCTACAAAGAGAGGAAGGAATCAGCTAAACATGGCACATTTTCCGAAGCAACCAAACATCATAAGTAAAGAAACAATTGAATCGCCAAACATTTCTGCCTCGAATGCAACGCAGCCGTTTGATACGCAATGCGAACAAGTTCGGAGACGGTTCTAAAATATGGGAGATTCGTAGGAAAGGGAGGATGTCATCGCGAACACGGGTTATCTATATGTAAAGCAAACGTCGTTTGTTATAGTTGGCCTATGCTTCCCGAAAATTTCACCTGATATCTGGAAAACACTAACAATGCATACAAACTACACGAACTAGAAATCCATCGTTCATCGACGTCAATAAATATTCAGGCGTAACGATAGAACAGATCGGTCCGAGGGGCGGGTATTTCGGGGCTCGCTCAAAAATGAGTTTATTCTCGATCGAATGTTTGTTGGCAGGTGCTTCCACAATTTTCAGTGACCCGTCGGAGCTACGTACTGGTTGCTTTTGACGCTTTTCGAGAGGAGTAGTGAGTACTCTGGTGCGGGGTATTGGTGCAGATTCAAGGGAGGTGGCCAAAGGGAGACGCATCGGTCTCCGTAGCTAATTTATGACTTCGGAGGTGAATTTTGCGCAGGAAACACATCAAAGTTCAGTAACGGTCAATGCAACTCGTACACATACACAAAGAGAGAACGAGAGAGAGAGAGAAAGAGAGGCGGATGCGAAGGAACAGGAAGAGAGTAGACACGCAAAGGCAGAGCGAGGAAGTGGACGAAAGGGAAAGAGAGAGAAGAGGTTCACGGATGGTAAAGCAACCACGGGCCGCGCTCTAACTACGTTAAAAGTTTTAATATTAGTTTAGTCGACGGCCACGGTAGATTGAGACGTAATTCCAGGTAATACCACGGTTCTACGAGCTACTTCCAGCTAATACCGAACGAAACGCGTTCTACAAAGGACCCAACAGCCCCCGCGATCCTTAATCTGCATTAAACTCTACGTTCGGTAGCTTGCCTACCGTCAACCGAATGGGTTGCGCTCGCGATCGTAAGGCATCTTCGGTTTTCACATACGTTTCATTGTCAACCGGCTTTTAATCTCTTCCGAGCTAATAGCTGGCTGGAAGGATCCTTTTAGACGTTCCGCCATTATTTCCATTATTATTCAGATTTTATTCGGAGGGATGTTATCACTCGATGTCTCAGCATTTTGTGGCAGACCTTCGTTCGAACAGCTTCCTTTCGGTCTAATAATCTAAAGGGTTGTTTATTAGGTGGAAGCATTCTAAGCAGTTAATTTTGATTGTTTCATTATTGCCTTACATATCTTTCTTTCGTTCTTTGATCAATAATAGTTCCTCGGCATTCACTCTGAGACTTAGATGTCGGGAAAATATGAGAGCACGATTTCTAGTTCCCAACTTCTGTCACAGGGTTGATATTTTCGAACGAAAAGGGGAGAGATAAAGGTGGGGCGACGGAAGTGGGAGATGAGAAGAATAGGAAAAAATGCACCTGCGACGGGTAATAATTTGTACTGTCCAAGCATCGTAGGAGATGTTGGACCCCGGTGGAAAGGGATGGAAAGTTGGAAAAGGAAATAACTCGGAGGTGGACCACGCGTTTTGCTTGGAAACTCGTCTCCGTACCAGCAAAATCGTACTACGCCCTATCTTCCTCCTCCTCCACCTTCATCCACTTCTCCCTCCTCCCTTCCTCACTTCCCTTTTTCTCTACCCCTCGCCTCTCTCCCTTAAAGGCGAGTCGATGCGTGCGTACGAACACAAGCGCGAAAAGTTTTACTCTCACCAACACTATCTCGTGGTAGCGCACATCTACCCTCCTCTCATCTCTCTCTTCTCCGTCCTCTCTCCTTGAACCTTTCTCTATCTTTCGTCTCTACTCTCCTCTAATCTAACTCCTCACGACACACACTTCTACGTACGCCTGGCGTCTCGACGCTGTAGAATGCGGTGGTCCTCTCTCCTCACCAACACCACCACGAAATCCTCCTCCGGCTCATTCCACCTCCACCTTCGTCTCCTCGTTCTCCACCCTTATTTCGACGTCCTCCTACCGACGGTGGTGCTGTACGACCTATCGGGGTTGCTCGTGGAAAATCGCCGCTCCTCGTCCTCGCCGCGGCGCGTACGAGTTTCGACGGATTTCGTAGGGCTGACTAACCACCGATCAAGACTCTGCGTCTCCTCTTTTCAGTATCGTAGACCAATCGCGTTCTATCATATACTCCGGCAAAAAGAAGAGAGATTTACCAGTGCCCGCATACACGTTCCATCGGTGAACCATCCTCGCGAAGTCCAAAGATTCCCGCTTCAACCTATGGCTTTTGGTGAACACAGGCTACCCTGCTTAGAATCAAAGATGTGAGTAACTTACCACTGAATCTTCATCGGTTTATATTGTTAGTGACCAGGTTAAGATACGAATATCGTTACGTTGAAAATTGGATCGTGTCGTGCTTCCTCATACTCCGAAGTAGATAAAGACTACAGTAACCAGACAGTTTAATCGTTACCGAGAAACATACGCTTGGAATTTGGTTTTCGTCAAACTTTCCAAGGTGAACTGGTCGCACCAAGTGCGCACATCTACGAGAGTATAGGTGTACCTAACAGAGAGCGAGAGGATCAGTGGGAGGTTTTGGTGGGGAACTTTGTTCTTGTTCTTGCGAAGAACTTCGGCCCACCTTCCTTCTCTCTTATCCCCTTGGACCTTCTCCGTTGCCTCTGCTGGTACCCGTGCCATTGAACAAACTAGTCTGCTCCAACGATAGTTACTTCTTTCTTGTTACGCGGCTACCAAGTTTCACTCTGACGCGCCGCTGAGGAAGGTTGTGGTGAACTTGGTACCTCTACTTCCTTCATTCACTCTCTCCCCATTTTGGCCGCGAAGGATCAGCGAGCTTCGGGGTTAACGACAGTGGCGCGTTTCGTCCTGGTTTCCAAAGATAGAGTCGATCAAGGCCAAGTTCAAGAGGACTTCTTTGGTAGCACTATGATTCTGCTCTTGGTCCTCAGACATCGCAAGTTCAGCTTGGAGTCAATAGATAGGATATCTTCTCATCTCGTGCAGCACTGATGTTTACATTCGCTTACATCGCCACTACTTGACAGATTAATTATATCAGAGTTTTTAAGAATTTCCAAGATGGGGGTCCTTCTTCATAGTGAACAAGATAGACAAAAGGGGAAAGGTCGTAACTGGTGGGGAGGGAGATAACATGTGAGAGGAGAAGAGAGTTGGTGAGAGCGAGTTGGTAGGGGAATTGTTACCCGAAGTTTAAACTTGGTTGTCGACTGCCGTTAACAAGGTTTGCCATGCGGCTGGTTCAGTAGTGTCTAGGTCTCGGGGTGTACCACATCTCGCGCCCATGTTCATCTTGCCGTCTTGACTTCGTCATTGACGGTACCAAGCATCGTTGACATCTTTTACTTTTCCAATCTAATCCTCGTATATTGTTGCATTAAATGCTTTCGACGTTGTACGCCGCCGACGGTCGATGTATATCTTGAAAGAGGTGAACGAGTTTCAAGCTTGTTTGAACCGGAAGTACAGTTCCTTGGTGCCGTTACAAGTTGAACATTCGTGCTACGTAAAAACAATTTCATTTAACGAAACACGGAGCAACATTTTTCAACCTGGACATATAATATATTCAAGAAGCTTCCTGTATTCTGTATGTTCAAACACGTATGTATCGATGTACATTTTTATTGAAAAACAGAATTGGAACGCGTATTTTCGTGTTGACATATTGCGCTATTTAAGTATATAATTCACCATCTTATATTCATAATCGAACATCGTTTAATTATCATAATAAGACGGTCAGATACATTAGTTGGTAGAAGTGCAGCCGACGGTATAATAAGATGGTAGGAAAGTTATAAGGAAATAACCTTATAACACTTCTTATATTTTGGTGTGCATTCTTTTATACATATCTCGGCATCAAAATATTATTATCTCTGGTACAATTATTAGGAAAATGACACACTCTTCTTATTAGTGCTTATCTAAATGAGACATTTGATACACTCCCCTTTAAACTCAGTAATATACGATTACGACGACATATTAGAATCCTACTGGGAATAAGTAATATCGTGAATAAACTGCTGATCCCGCGGTGTACACGCTAGAAAGGATTTTATAATCTAATCTTGAAAACAAGCCTCTTCGCAGTGACACCAGTTCAAACAGTCGGATGCCTTCATGTCAGGATAGCGTTCCCTTTCAGGAATAAGGGTCGCTTTCGAGAGGATCCGAAGATTACGAACGGGGCGGGGGGATGAATTTAGGAGGAAGAATCGTAGTGAAGCAACCGCTAGGGGTGAACTCTCACCCTCTCCGCGTTCGCTGATTATATCGATTCGAGGCCTACCTAAAGGAATTATGTTCAGAGTGGCCCTAACCTCGCACAACCTTAAAGCTACCGGCTAAGTGCCGTCCCTTCGTACTTTCCGCGCTTCTGGGACCTTTAGTTTATAATTTTTATAATTTTTATAATTTTTAAATGCAAATTTAAAGAGACTACCGATTTTAACGAACCTTCTTATTGGGGAGACATTTAATCACTTATCACGCTGTATGCTAGCTATTAAGTAGAATAGTGTCCGATTAATACGCTCATTTCTACTTAAGTAGCGCCGCGTCTGACCAATGCGTCATTTTTCTACTTAAGCAGTGCCGCGCTTGGACAATACGGCCCTTTTCTACTGAAGTGGTATAGCGTCTGACTATTGCGTTCCTTTTCTACTGAAGTGGTATAGCGTCCGACTATTGCGTTATTTTTCTACTTAAGTGGTATACTGTCTGACTATTGCGTTCCTTTTCTACTTGAGTGGTATACCGCCCGACTATTGCTTTATTTTTCTACTTAAGTGGTATAGCGTCCGACTATTGCGTTATTCTTCTACTTAAGTGGTATAGCGCCTGATTGTTGCGTCCATTTTCTACTTAATTACTAAAATTCTGTTTAATAGAAACTCCTTTATAAATAATCAAGCAGTAGCGCGTTTTATCGACGAGGGTATATATGCAGATTGAAATACTCGTAAATGAAAATTGATTTATTACTCCAAAGATGTATCTACATGCTAAGGTGTTAGCTTATTAATTTTTGGAGCGACGATCTCTTGATTGACTCCACGTAACTTTCTTCTTCCTCGACGGGGTTGTAAATTACCCTTTGCCTTCATCGTTCTTGTTCCCGGAACTGACCTGATTTTGTCCGAGTTAATATTCCGTCTCGACGGCAGAAATACTTTCCAGCGTCGCAGAATTTTTGGCGAAGTTTTATTCATAAACCCAACGTTTTAAAAATACATAAAAAATATGATCTAGAGTTTTCTGTGAAATGTGACAACGGAGGAAGTTCTCTCTCAGAATGTTGACCTCTCCACATATAAGATTCCTCGATTCTTGAAGGAGCAGTTGTCGACATGAAGGCAACTGCGAGAATTAAGCATAGCCAGTTATCCTAGCTAGTCCTCAGCGATATAACCGTCGGGTGTTCGCGCGATAGCGTGATCCAATTTGTCGAAGAATGCGCTATCGCGGGTAACTGCGAGACGGCGTGACGCGGCAAGGGGGCGGGGGTTGAAAGAGGGGGTGAAATAGGGGGCGAAAGAGGCAGATAGACGCGGAAGGACGTAAAGGTAGTAAAGGAAGAGGAGGAAGCGGGTAGGTTGTGAAGAGGGTGAAGGGGTTTGGGAAGCCGAGGGGGCAAGGCAATTAATACGACGCGGAGGCATGCACGTCGGCAGGCAATGCCGAAGGCTCGCTTCATTAGAGCTCGAAGGTACGATGGAAGGGTTGATTTTTACTCCGAAAATCTTCCCACTGCCGCCTCATTGGTTTCCAATTATCGAAATGCCGTCGCCTTAAGGCATCCTTGCCATGTTCCCTGTCCGTCTCTTGTCCTGGATACCTTTTACTTCGGCATTAATCGTAAATGTATTGTAATTTATGGTTCACGCGTGCGGGTACTACCCTAGATTTCCGAAGGGGTAGTTTTATTTGATATATTTCGAATAAATATAATACACTTGATATCGTATCCGCGGGTGCACTGTGTTATTAGTAACATCTTAATTTTCCCTGCAAATCGTAGTTTTTTCATTCTACTCAATTCCACAAGAAACTCCTCCGAATTCCAATAACATAACTGATGAACGGAGTACATCTTAAGCTTTCATAGCATGTTATTCCGGGGTTTATCGATGAAAAGAATAAATAATCATGGGCGGCAATATCAGGATAAAATGGCGAGAATTCGGAATGCAGTTTACCGAGGCATCGGAATACAGAGGCAACGGCAGTAAAGATTCGAAAGCGGGTAAATGCCTATCGAGCATGCATCACCAGTGCTCTTTCAGAATTTTCAAAATGCAACGAGAGCGAAGGGAGTTCCTTAACTAGGAAAGATCCTGGGAATAAAGCCTGGGCGTCCTAGCCAGCAATGGATGCAGGAGCCAGTAGAAATCCTGGATTCCCCACGACGCGCAACCCGCACCTGTTTTCCGGTGCATCGAAAAAGAGGCGGGCGTTCTTACGCGTGGCAGCGGCTATGGATAGGGTGAGGTTTGTACGAATGAGAAGAAGGAGCAGGAGCAGAAGAAGGAGAAGAAGCGGAAGAAGCAGAAGAAGAGGAGGAAGAAGCGAAACGGTGGAAGGCAGCCCCACGGAAGAGAAGGTGGTTTTAGGTGGTGGTTGCCAGAGGAGGTTGGATGAGAAGGAGGAAAAGGTGATAGCAGCGGAGAAGTAGGATGAGGACGAGGAGGAGAACGAAGAGATGTCGGAGGAGGAGAGGGATGGCCGGTGTAACCAAGCAGGGGTAGACCAATCAGAGCCGAGTACGGGTGGGGCAGAATACCTCCGCCCTCTCCCTCGAGTTACCTCTTCCAGCCATCCTCATCCCTGGTCCTCTTCGGGGTTGGAATCACCGCCACCTCCAGCCTAGCACCACTACCATCCACCTTCTTCCTCCTACTCCACCTTCGCCTCCACCTCCTACGAAAGCTGAAGCCCCCGCGGCTCCTGCCGGCTACCCAAGACAAGTGCCCGCGAGAGATTCTCACGGCATGAGCGGGGATCGTTACGTACGACCGACAGTGAGGATATCCACCTTCGTGGATTTCCAACACGATTTCTGCGCGTACGCGTTCTAAACCATTTTCCACGACTCGCACGTTATGTTGACCGCCACGGATTCCACCGATTTCGTTCACCAGGATGCGTGCCCAGAGGCGATGTGATTGAACGGGGAACGGGGAACGGTTGCACTGGTTCACCAGATTCCGCGACAAGTAAGTAAGTGCATTCACGGGGTTGTTTCCATTCATCTTGGCTACTCATTTCTACGTATACGTCTCTATTTACTTATTACTCGGCTCGATGACATCTAGACTACACTTTACATCATAAATCTGGGAATTATCGTACGAACGATTCGTAAAGCTGAAAGTAGTGTGGCGGCCCTATTCGCTACAGTAGTATCGAATACACGGTCGGATAAACACCTGTGCGTGAGATAGAAACACAGCGAGCGGGCGCGCCGCGAGGTTGGAATGGGAAAAATAAAGCAACGGTAGCTTGTGCTCGACTAGTTCAACCAAGACGCGGATGATTCGATCCTTTGTGAATCATTTCACTCGATTTGCCTCTGTGAAATATCGCCACCGGTTCCACGAGAAACTGCCACCGTACGTTCATACGTGTGCCTCGAATCTCGATTATCAACGGTTCCGCGAATCGTGTTGTTTGTCTGACGCTCGACGGCTGTTTCTACTGCCTCGCGTCATTTATTCGCCAGTAAACCGTGTACCATAAAACTCTATCGTGGCAATGTTAGTTGATACTTTATTTTGTAGAATAATATACGACTTTGCAAAACAATATAGGTAAATTGAATATCCACTGTTTATTATTAATTATACCGCGTTTTAATCAAGCATTTGTCTCCATTTTTCGTGGATTCTAGCAATTCGTAACTTCTGAGTTTAGATAATTATTTGGAAGTATTTACGTGCATAGAATCACTAATCACTAAATAAATTTAGATTGTACTTAAATTCAGGAAGTGAAGTATGGTTTTTTAAGGAATTTTATGGTGAATACAGACTAGTTCATGGATACGAGTTTCGCTTATTGACGAAGCTTTCTTCCTAAGTTAGTTAGTCGTCACGTAGGAAGACAAAATGGATAGGACGTGAAAGTAGGGCGATGAGATTATCTCTGCCAATAAAGCGAATAGTTCGGAATGACTGCAATTATTTTGTGACGCGTGTTGTTGGTTCCGATTGGACGAGACTGTTCCGCGATAAAGGGAGATAAAGACCTTTGAGATACGCGTACCAACTGGGTGCCATTGTTGATGGGGAGATACAGATAATGTTTGATCGTTTGCGATGAAGGGGATTTCGATTACAGAAAAATAGGTCCGCAAAAATGATGTGTGAACATATATGTAAATATACCAATTAATATTAATATTTGTATGTTAACACAAAATACATTTGATTCTAAATTGGATGGAAACAAAGTTTCTATAAACTATAAAATGTATAGGAGACTTATCGAATTACAATAATAATCTATTGCCATTGATATTTAATATTAATATTTGCATGTTAAGACGATATATATATACATGATTGTAAGCTTGATAAAAATCAAGTTTCTATAAACAATAGCATCGAGGCTTAGAGAATGGCGATAGTAATCTATAAAGGCAAGACATTGTCAGTAGAATAGGAATACATTCTACAGCCTCGCGGAAGTTACGGGAAGAGATGCTTCATCGTACCTGGTCTCACGTATATATTTATATTTAAGAGGGAGGACGAAACTTTGCTGACAACATGGCCGACACGTCTCCGTGCTTTTCTCCTCTCTCTCTCTGTTTTCATCACCTTGCAAGGACGACCTTTATTCTATTCTTGGCGGTTCTACGCCACTGAGAACCGCCCACTTGCAGTCTTCCCTCTTGAGTAGTTTTCGCCAAAAATCAGACAAAAGTGGTTGCTTCAACCATTGCAAGGAAATGTTCACAAAGTTCCTTCGTCGAAGTACATTTCCTTCGTTTTGAACGCAAGATATTACACGATTGTGTTCATTGACTAGAATCCATTGTTTATTGCCTTTCAAGTTAGAGAATTTTAAATGCACAAAATAGTGCTTTGTTCCGGTGATCCTATATTTGTTTCCGGAGATTCGTAATATTATACGATTTCGATTATAATAGACTTTCTACTTCAGAGTGCAAATACTTCCAGTAGGGGTGGACAAATGCTTATGTGCGGTATAAGTATAACTGTATATCTGTGGATTTCAACAATATTACATGAATGGGACGTGATTTGACTTCAGTATTACATAAAGTGATTCGGGGTGCATGAGAAAGTTCGGAGTGAAATGTTCGTGAGTAACCGAGTGCGCGATCGGCAGCTCGTATCAAGGACGACGAGTTATCTAATCGTAAAAACATAGTCACGCGAAGGTGCAACGACGAAACCAACGAAGAAGTTAGCGAAGAATTTCGGTACTCTTATATTCGTGGGCCAACTATTTTGGCAAGTTGGGGGATGAAATAGAAAAGCCTATTCGATACTATAAATCTTCGTCTGACACGAATCGGCTCATTTTAAGGGTGTACATCCCATTTGCTTTAGTGGTTATCTTGCAATATCCAGCCAGCGAAAATATGTCGTTTTTATAAAAATCACTGGAGTTATCAGTATATTATCAGTATAAGAATCCTGAGCTAAGCGATAATGTCTCGGAATCTCTTTCAAATTTCTTGCAACTGCGTGCCTACCCGGGTTTCCATTCTCCTCTTCTTCGAGTTATCTTCGGTTCCACGGTTTCGCAGGAAAAGCGCTACGAGGTTCGCTCTGCCGGCAAAAAAAATAAGAAAAAAAGAAGCGAGCTGGTAAGAGAACTGAGCCAGCGAAAACTTTCCCCGTGCAAAGTACCACGCGGACTGGCTCGAGGTTATGAAATTCTGATGGCTCATAAAATGTAAGAAAATTTACAGACTTCGTTCTCCCCGTTGCTTCTAGTTCTCCTTCTCTTCTTCTTATTCCGTGTTTCTCGTCCCTTCGCATCTCGTTTCTTTCTCTTCGCTGTTCCCTGCCTCTGCCGTTGGCCCCGCGAGAGCGAATAGGGGGTGCATAAGGGGATGATGGTGGTGGCAGTGTAAAGTTTAAAACTCGCGGCAATCGATTAGGAGGAACGTTGGTAAGAGAGACCTTACTAGCTTATTCTCCGTTTCTCTCTTTCACTCTATCTTCCTCGACTTTTGGCTTCCGTACCCCCCTCTTTCTCCATCTTGCTGTGTCTCTTTAATTCGAACCACCCTACGCCACCCGAGACTCCTCTTTGACGATTAAGTATGTCATTCCAAAGGAGGAAGCACGGGAACTTTCTCTGCGGTAATGTTATTATTTGATGTACTGGCTGGATGATCATCGGCTTCCACCGGAACTGTCTTGGCAACCTTTATAAGCAAACTAAGAATTGGAGCAATACGCATAATTGGCGTATTACAAATGCCGGATACTCGAGTCAAGTTTTCTGTGGAAATCGTAGTATGATTTCTATTATTATGGCACTCTTGGAAATTCAAATTTGATAGATGTAAACTGGATATTGTACACTGTACTGGACAACAATCTATGTTATATGTAACATAAAGAAGTTTTCGGTTGAGAACAGCAAAATAGATATCTTAAAATCAATCTGAAGATTGATTAAATCTAAATTAAATACAGGCTACATTTAATATATTTATCTATTTAACTCCTCGTCTCCATAAAATTAGAAGACTCTTTTGAGACTCCACCGTTCCTTCGTCCATCGGGAGGTTCCCCGGTAACCGGGCAATAGGCAAGGGTTAATTAACAGCAAGCAACTGAATGCGAGCTGATCACTCGAAATTACGTGCGGCGAAATTCGAAGGGCGATGCCCAAGGTATTTTCGCCGATCGTCATTTCGCCCCCCCCCCCCCCCCCCAAACTCCACGAAGAACGCATCCGAACTTCTCAATTCATCATTCCCTTCGACCACCCTTTCAAGAAAGTCTAGACGTTGTATAAAGGTCCAACTATCGGCGAGACGATGGTCGACAATGATATTAGAACGATCGAAAGGCAGCAACAACTTTAATCAGTTCCTCTGATAATTCGTCGGATTCGTCGAGACTTCGACTTAATTCACCGCGCTTCTTTAACTGCATGTCGTTAGTTGGATTCCGTTGAGTTAGCCGAGATACGTCGATTTAAACGCTAGTTTTCTTCGCAGACTAATTGTCGTGTCTTCTAAGCAATCAGCTGACTGATTGATAACATTAATCATCCATGGAACTTCACGGAGGATGTTGCTGAAGATATCGTTCCAGTTTTATCAGGAATAAGAGGCAGTTATCATAATTCATATTCTTGACTGACTACGGTATTTATTGTCAGTCTTATATAGATTTCTTAAGAATATTTTTGGATCCCCCTGTGGTCCGGGGGTAGAATTGGCCCACAGTATCTCCTGCTTGTCGTACAAGGCGACTAATAGGGGTTAGAGGTTAAGGGTGTAATTAACAGTTCCAGTATTGTTTCGATTTCTTCCATTAATAGGTTTGGGCTGTTTGGTACTCGGGGCATCGTACGAGTCGTTGGATATTAAATTTCATTTTACATGTTTCGACAAATTTAGGACCTTCCTTCGTAATTAGATTCGCGTGGATGAACCCTACCTAGTTAATCTTTAATTCGGATATCGTAACTCGAGTTTTTCTGTCTACGATGATCGCAGTGTTTCCCTGCATACATTATTTCTGATTTTTCCGTATAACTTCGATATTTCGGTGGTTAGAAACGGACTAAATTTTCTATCGTGAAATAACATGGAAGTGAAAATTTCGTAGCGACGTTGCTCGCTCGACGTTGGCCAATCTCGCGCGTATAATTATGTATAAAGGCGAGAATGAGGATGGCGACGATGACAACGACGATGGGGCCGGAGTTAGCAATGGTGATGGCAGTGGCCCGCCGCTCAAAATACGTCTAAATATTAATGAGCTGTCCCTGCCGACGGCGCAGCACCTTCGTCCGGGCATTCACGCTTTCCTCAGAAAGTGTCTATATTAGAGTATGCGAGAATCGCGGTGAAAAGTGTTGGTGGAAATTAACACAGGAAAAGCAGATTTCCACATAGCTTCGTGTGTTCCAATGGAAAAACATCTCGGTGTGTATTTTGAGGAGGCTCGAAGTTCTTATTCTATTTTGGATTCAATTAAGTGAATTATTAAATGACTGATCGCAGTGAAGCATCGTAGTACAATCCAGCGTGAAAACCGAGCCGACGTTTTACTCCAAATTGATTGCACAATTAAAATGCGAGGGATGCTACGTGGTTGCTTTTGAATTTGTTGCAAAGAACAAATAGTTTCAAACGTATGACTTCGAAATAGACAGCAACATTTTCCTTTGAAACCAAACATCGACAGCCCTTCATATTTCTATTTAATTCAACATCAACTTCTTCTAATTTAAATTTCACCCTAAAATTGTCGGTTTCCTTTCATCCCCCAAATCTTCAGAAGTTTGTAGAAGAAGGGATAGGTTTAGAAAATTTAGAACCGTCTCCACTTTCACCGTTCGCTGTCCTTCTTTCTTGATATCCTTGAGTGTACCTGGAACTGGATAGACGGGTTAAAGAGGCACTCGGCATAGGAAAAGGGAAAATGGGGGAAAACGAGGGGAACTCGAAGGGGTTGACAGGATGGAGTTACCTGATAGTTAATACAAAGACTGTCATGTAAGAAGCGCCGTCAAGCACCAGTCGCTTCCTCCGTTGTACTACCACTATCCTTTCCTTTCATCCCTTCATCCCTTCATTTTGTTCTCCTCTACTTTCACGGGACTCCTTCCGCAGTGTTCTTCCTAGCTGGCAGATCCTTCGGGAAGGCTAATTGTGAGCGACAGTCGCAACGGCTGAGGGGAGAGTGATCAACGTCACTTTGGAGAACTTCGGCTCAAAAGCTCCGTCGACGTTACGCGAATACTCAAAGAATGCAGTGGTAGGAGTGACACGTAAATATTTCAAGGGATATATTACCGATAAAGCTAAGAATATGTACATTATACGCGAAATATCCGTATAATTTTATATCACCAACATCACTTATATCACATTGTTTATCATTGAAATACGAAGACATTAACTATCGAGTGCAGCATGCACACCGTATTCAATTCCATTTCATTAACTGCTTTTCCCATTAATTGACGGGTACTCAACAATTCCAACAACACTTCCTTTAACGAAATTCATCCCGGAACGTAGTTGCAGAATTTCGGTAAAAGAACACGGCCCTTGTTTCCTACTCGAAACGATTCGAAAAGGGAGTCGTGTCACGAATCTTGCATCTGGTTCCCCTTCGAAGTGGAACCGTAACCAAGCTAGAGTTTACTTTCCACCTATAGGACGGAAAACGTCGGTGACTGTATTTACCATCTCTCGTAGGTACTTAATTTTGCTTTCGGAATTAAGTCTGCGAAGGAGGAGTAGTCGGTTCGGTGGGAAATGGCGTAGGTGTTACCTAAAGGTAAGAGTTGCCGGGTTGGTATCAGGTACATTGGTGTTAGTGGCACCTTGAAATACCGGCGATATGCCGTAGCAGCGAACCCCGTAGGAAACTTCCGTCGAGTATTTTCCCCGGACTGTCTCTCACAATTAGAATACTCCGGGGAGAGCCGGCATAGTAGTCGCAGACATGGAGTAACGTGCAGATAGGTGCCTATTAGGGGAAGCTATCGTCGATTTTCCGAAAATAGAGAGGAAGAAGATGAGAGCGGAACGAAATAATGATTTATTGTACCTTGGGAGTGAATTCGTTGCAAGCTACGATGTCGGTGCCGTAGGACTTTCGTTAAGATGAAAATTGCTCTGAACTTAACACTTGTACATCGCGGGAGATTTCTATATTCAAGCTGAATCATCATTACCGAAAAAGTGTTACTTAATTTACGATGCGTCTTTTTCGCGAAGATGGTTAAAGTCGAGAGGAAAATGTGGTGAAATTGGCAAGGAATCGCGTGACGTGCAATTCGATAGATCAAGCGGACGGCTCTCGGAATAGTTGCTTATCGGACGAGTAGTAAAGCTCGGGCTGGGTGTGTGTCTTTAGAAAAGCATTAGTGTCCGGAATTAATTGATCGCGGAAAGGAAGTGGGTACCTGCGAGCTTACATGTTCCTCCACCCCTTTTCTCCTCCCTCTCTCTCTTACCCTGCTTTTATCCTCTCATTCTCTCTCCGTCACTCTTTCGTTAGGTAGTGGTTGCAGGGTAATATCGGTACTAGTCTGTACCAGTCGATGAGCCACTCGCCGCCCACCTCTCTTCATGGTTTCTCTTGCATTGCCCCCTACACACGAGCCTGTTCGGGCCAACGATATAATCCGGTACCTCGTTCGTTCTAACTTTTCCCCGTGTTTTTAATACCGAAATATCTCTCGACACGTAGCGACCTTGTTTTTTAGTCTCCTTATTCTATGTGATATATAATAGATAACATATCTGACCAATGAGAGATCGAAATTCCACGTGGCACCTACTGGCTTTTTCTACATGTATCTTTCTTGAGAATTTGCACTGCCAGAGGCAGAGGCGATGGTTAGAAACGTTTGTTTGAGGAGGTCGAGAGCCGACAGTTATTAAGCTCAGCCCGCAGACCACATCAGAGCCAACTAGAAACCCCTTGGCATATTCACCTAACGTCTAACCCTTTCCACGCCATACATTTCGTTCCTGTATCAACATATTAAAATTCGTAATATTTCAGGCCGATTGAAATATGTAATGATCTGACAATTATTTTATTATATAATAATTTATTTCATAAATATACTTACTCGAGTTTAACTAAAATTTTGTCCGGCAGGGATTTTATAGAGGACAGCCCGCTCTTTCGAATGCACTTTGTTGCATCAAAAAATCTTCACGGACAATCTTTCCGATTTGGGTTCGACCCATTTTTGACCAATAAAAATTTTTTAACCGCTTCTTTCGACCAGAAATCGTCCTAGAATATGTTTATACATCATATAGCATCGATTTGGGCCATCTAGAATTCTTTTTGGCGACTTTCAATTTTTGAGAATTTTTGAAGGTATACCCCTTTACATTTTTTCGACTTCGATTTGACCTATTTTTGACCAATAAAAAT
Source organism: Nysson spinosus (assembly GCA_910591585.2). Taxonomy (NCBI): domain Eukaryota; kingdom Metazoa; phylum Arthropoda; class Insecta; order Hymenoptera; family Crabronidae; genus Nysson; species Nysson spinosus. The sequence continues at coordinate 5,068,378 of OU342847.1, forward strand.
TTTTTAACCGCTTCTTTCGACCAGAAATCGTCCTAGAATATGTTTATACATCATATAGCATCGATTTGGGCCATCTAGAATTTATTTTGGCGACTTTCAATTTTTGACAATTTTTGAAGGTATACCCCTTCACAATTTTTCGACTTGGGTCGACCCATTTTTGACCAATAAAAATTTTTTAACCACTTGTTTGGACCAGAAATCGTCCTAGAATATGTTTATACATCATATAGCATCGATTTGGGTCGTTTAGAAGTGATTTTGGCGACTTTGAATTTTTGACAATTTTTGAAGGTATACCCCTTCACATTTTTTCGATTTGGGTTCGACCCATTTTTGACCAATCAAAATTTTTTAACCGCTTCTTTCGACCAGAAATCGTCCTAGAATATGTTTATACATCATATAGCATCGATTTGGGCCATCTAGAATTTATTTTGGCGACTTTCATTTTTTGACAATTTTTGAAGGTATACCCCTTCACATTTTTTCGACTTGGGTCGACCCATTTTTGACCAATAAAAATTTTTTAACCACTTGTTTGGACCAGAAATCGTCCTAGAATATGTTTATACATCATATAGCATCGATTTGGGTCGTTTAGAAGTGATTTTGGCGACTTTGAATTTTTGACAATTTTTGAAGGTATACCCCTTCACATTTTTTCGATTTGGGTTCGACCCATTTTTGACCAATACAAATTTTTTAGCCGCTTCTTTCGACCAGAAATCTTCCTAGAATATGTTTATACATCATCCACCATCGATTTGGGTCGTTTAGAAGTGATTTTGGCGACTTTCAATTTTTGACAATTTTTGAAGGTATACCCCTTCACATTTTTTCGACTTGGGTCGACCCATTTTTGACCAATAAAAATTTTTTAACCACTTGTTTGGACCAGAAATCGTCCTAGAATATGTTTATACATCATATAGCATCGATTTGGGTCGTTTAGAAGTGATTTTGGCGACTTTGAATTTTTGACAATTTTTGAAGGTATACCCCTTCACATTTTTTCGATTTGGGTTCGACCCATTTTTGACCAATACAAATTTTTTAGCCGCTTCTTTCGACCAGAAATCTTCCTAGAATATGTTTATACATCATCCACCATCGATTTGGGTCGTTTAGAAGTGATTTTGGCGACTTTCAATTTTTGACAATTTTTGAAGGTATACCCCTTCACATTTTTTCGATTTGGGTTCGACCCATTTTTGACCAATACAAATTTTTTAGCCGCTTCTTTCGACCAGAAATCGTCCTAGAATATGTTTATACATCATCCACCATCGATTTGGGTCGTTTAGAAGTGATTTTGGCGACTTTCAATTTTTGACAATTTTTGAAGGTATACCCCTTCACATTTTTTCGATTTGGGTTCGACCCATTTTTGACCAATCAAAATTTTTTAACCGCTTCTTTCGACCAGAAATCGTCCTAGAATATGTTTATACATCATATAGCATCGATTTGGGCCATCTAGAATTTATTTTGGCGACTTTCATTTTTTGACAATTTTTGAAGGTATACCCCTTCACATTTTTTCGACTTGGGTCGACCCATTTTTGACCAATAAAAATTTTTTAACCACTTGTTTGGACCAGAAATCGTCCTAGAATATGTTTATACATCATATAGCATCGATTTGGGTCGTTTAGAAGTGATTTTGGCGACTTTGAATTTTTGACAATTTTTGAAGGTATACCCCTTCACATTTTTTCGATTTGGGTTCGACCCATTTTTGACCAATACAAATTTTTTAGCCGCTTCTTTCGACCAGAAATCTTCCTAGAATATGTTTATACATCATCCACCATCGATTTGGGTCGTTTAGAAGTGATTTTGGCGACTTTCAATTTTTGACAATTTTTGAAGGTATACCCCTTCACATTTTTTCGATTTGGGTTCGACCCATTTTTGACCAATCAAAATTTTTTAACCGCTTCTTTCGACCAGAAATCGTCCTAGAATATGTTTATACATCATATAGCATCGATTTGGGCCATCTAGAATTTATTTTGGCGACTTTCATTTTTTGACAATTTTTGAAGGTATACCCCTTCACATTTTTTCGACTTGGGTCGACCCATTTTTGACCAATAAAAATTTTTTAACCACTTGTTTGGACCAGAAATCGTCCTAGAATATGTTTATACATCATATAGCATCGATTTGGGTCGTTTAGAAGTGATTTTGGCGACTTTGAATTTTTGACAATTTTTGAAGGTATACCCCTTCACATTTTTTCGATTTGGGTTCGACCCATTTTTGACCAATACAAATTTTTTAGCCGCTTCTTTCGACCAGAAATCTTCCTAGAATATGTTTATACATCATCCACCATCGATTTGGGTCGTTTAGAAGTGATTTTGGCGACTTTCAATTTTTGACAATTTTTGAAGGTATACCCCTTCACATTTTTTCGATTTGGGTTCGACCCATTTTTGACCAATACAAATTTTTTAGCCGCTTCTTTCGACCAGAAATCGTCCTAGAATATGTTTATACATCATCCACCATCGATTTGGGTCGTTTAGAAGTGATTTTGGCGACTTTCAATTTTTGACAATTTTTGAAGGTATACCCCTTCACATTTTTTCGATTTGGGTTCGACCCATTTTTGACCAATCAAAATTTTTTAACCGCTTCTTTCGACCAGAAATCGTCCTAGAATATGTTTATACATCATATAGCATCGATTTGGGCCATCTAGAATTTATTTTGGCGACTTTCATTTTTTGACAATTTTTGAAGGTATACCCCTTCACATTTTTTCGACTTGGGTCGACCCATTTTTGACCAATAAAAATTTTTTAACCACTTGTTTGGACCAGAAATCGTCCTAGAATATGTTTATACATCATATAGCATCGATTTGGGTCGTTTAGAAGTGATTTTGGCGACTTTGAATTTTTGACAATTTTTGAAGGTATACCCCTTCACATTTTTTCGATTTGGGTTCGACCCATTTTTGACCAATACAAATTTTTTAGCCGCTTCTTTCGACCAGAAATCTTCCTAGAATATGTTTATACATCATCCACCATCGATTTGGGTCGTTTAGAAGTGATTTTGGCGACTTTCAATTTTTGACAATTTTTGAAGGTATACCCCTTCACATTTTTTCGATTTGGGTTCGACCCATTTTTGACCAATCAAAATTTTTTAACCGCTTCTTTCGACCAGAAATCGTCCTAGAATATGTTTATACATCATATAGCATCGATTTGGGCCATCTAGAATTTATTTTGGCGACTTTCAAAAAAATTTGTATTATTATTAGTTATTAACGATTATTCGGGACATTCATTCAACTTTGTTCGCGAGTCACCCAGCGCTCGGAGGAGGCCCCGTATTTTCATTAATTACGGAAGAACCAATCGGGGGATATTTTTGTCCGACAGTGATCTTATAGAGGAAAGTGCGCTCTTTCGAATTCACTTTGTTGCATCAAAAAATCTTTACGGACTCCTTAGTTATGGACACATAATCGGCTACTTTCTTTCAACTTTGTCCGCGAGTATCACCCACAGCCCGGAGGAGGCTCCGTATTTTAGTAATAATTCAGTTAGTTAACTCGAGTTAAGTTTTCAATTTACAATATTAATTTCTTCCTTAATATATTTATTCAAATACAGTTTCAAAGGGAACCTTTTAAAGCGCGGAATTCAGCTCTAATAATTGTGAATGATTCCGTAAATAATATGTTTCATCGATTATCGTATTCACATGCGAGAATACAGCTGTTTAAGCATCTCCATCGGTATCAGAAATATGCGAATTAAAAATTGGAGTAATACTTTGTATGAATGCCATTCACGAAGCTATTGTGCATCCAATAACTCCTGCAATAATAGTTGCGTGAACTCAGTGATCAGATAATAATGTGAGAATATGATTCCTCCGTTTATATTGCTTTTAATTGATTTTGTATTTTCAACGAATTTCTAGCTGAACTTCATATAATTTAATGAAAACATAATTCCCATTTTTTTCTTACGTACGGCAAGATATTTTAATATAGTCAAATATAGTGCGAATAGCAATAAGATGATCTTATTGGTAGACAAGTAGACTTTCTCAGTGCAGAAGAAATGAAAGGTCATTTATAAATAATTTATAATAGGGCTGGGTATAGAGCCGTTACGGACAATATGTAGTATACTACATATGTATTATTGGCACTTCTGACATTTCTGCGCAGAGTAATTTCTATGTACGTACACCCCGTCATCATTTTCAAATATTCAATTGTCGACTATGTTTCGCAACTTGGAATTAAAACTTACAAATCCATACGAACAACCGATTAGATTTTAAGTTCACCGAATATTACATAATCCATAAATACTTGTAATATCCGTAATCAGTTCGCGGAGCGATGCCGGCTCGATTCGTCTGCTGAAACACGTCGATCCGGGCACTTAGAAGCAATCACGAAACCAATTGGAATCGGTAAATATCCTCGACTGGTGCAAAGGGAGGGTTGCCTTGGAAGGGCTCGAAAGGGGTGCGGGAGGGTGGTCGGAGGGCTAAACTGTTAGGTGGGTCGAGTAGTCGAGTAGTCGAGTTGATATCCAGCAGATATGTCCTTGGAGCATGCGAGGCATAATCGCGAGCGAAGGCATAAGCTGCTCGGATGAAGGACGTATAACCGCGATATTCGCGGAGGTAGACTACGCGCCTTTACGTTAAATGCTACCGCGTTTCGCGTAATGGATATACGCGTGTCGAGATCACTTACCCTGTTCATCTACTCGCCACGCTCGAATCTATCTCTCTCTGTTCATCAGCCGCCCTCGCGTGCAACTGCTCGATTTCTCTCTATGCTTTCTCTCCGTGCTTTCACTCTATCCGTAGAAATCTGCCTCTAGGCGCGTAGCAGAATCACCGCGTACCAAGATCTGACGTGATAAGTGGTTAAACGGCAGTAAGTAAATGTAACGTACCCCCGCCGTCGTGTACCCTCAAAGCCGGGATGGCTGAGGTTGAGATACGCGCGGTAAGATGATAATGTTTCGCGAATACGCGGTAGACCTTAATGTCATTAAATTAGGTTTAACGGTGGAATAACATTTATCGAAGCGAAATCTGCTTCCGTTAGGTCATCCACGATAATACTGTTAAATTTGACGCTGTAAAGAGGAAGGCTCAATTGGAATATCTGGAAAATAATGGCGAACCATGTAATTGTCTCCTTCAATAGTATTAATACAGAGATGATTTCACGCGTTGCACGAATGGGCAGCATTTTCTAAAACGCGCTAAAAAGTTCTAAAAGCGCTAAAAGTAAGAAATAACTCCATGTCGGTGTTGCACTATTATTAATAACACTCGAAAAGTTCCGCTAGAAAATGAGAGTAGCCATCAATTTCGCTGCGGTAATAATTTTCAAGTTAACGCACCCCACTAATGTGGACTATAAGTTAATGCTGGCATTTTTAGATAATAATTTATAAAGTAAACATACTAACTGCTAGCCGTTACGGCCACTACCGGTGCCACCGCTAAGATGTTATGAATCACGTATTTTGACAGAGCTACATATATAACCACCCCCCGTTCACGGTTTCCGTTGGTAGACGAACTCTGGAATGAGAATGATATTGTTAACAACTCGCTTCCCTTTAAATTATGCCTGCCGGGTAATTACAGGGAAACACATGACATTCGTGCATGGCAATAATTAATTTTCGCAATTATGTCCGCCTTCATCTCTTCCTCCTTCGTATCATCAACCCGATATCTCCTTCGCTCCTATTTCACTGGTTACCTACTACGACCCAAGCCGTAGAATTCTCTCGAATTTACTAATTTGAAACATCATATTAATAGAAGGTATTTTTTTCTTTCCAGGTAAATACTACGAGGTTTTATTAAGTAGATTCCCGAATAGAGTCCGCCGACACCTGGCTCGTCTTTCTCGGGGTGGTAAGTCATTGAATTTATGTCTAATAAGTAAACCATTTTTTCTACGTTCCTTTATAATAATTACATGACTGCATATTAACTCTAAGTCCTTATTCGTCGATATTCATTGATAATTTCAAAGAGCGATGCGAATAAATAGCACAAATCGATCCGATGAGGGTAGTGCACGATGTGATAACGAGAATTAAAGAATTAGAGCGGGTTTAATCACTCAGGCTAGGAACCTCTGTCAACGTGGCAGAATTGTAAGGTGGACATAGGTGGCTTCGACTGGAAAGGCTGAAAATGGGGGTAGGGACAGTGGGAAAGAGTAAATTAGTAATTAGAAATCTGATATAGGTAAGGTAAGTCGGTGTTGTTCCGGCATTGCGTGGCTCTACGCGTCGCGTGGACTTCTGCGACAGGCACGGCCTCGCGTGACCCGACGCCCCCGTTGGGCCACCCCAAGTAGTATGGGCCCCCTCCCGTCCCCCCTCCGTGGCGGGGGCCGGGGTCGGGGGTAAACCACGAGGTAAACCGTCCTGGAAAACGTAAGGGATGACAATTATGCCCTACAGATAATTGCTAGGTTGCAGCTAAACGGAGCGAGTGCAGCGGCTCACCCTTTTCACCTCGCGTACCCCGAAACGCAAGCTTTCGCCAGAAAATCATGGTATTTAAAAAGCGTCACGCTCCCCGGAGCCTTCTAATTTACCGTGGTTTTAAACCCGTACTATTTTTGCTTCGGTAAAGTGCAATAAAAGTGTCATACGAACGTGGTTCGATGCAATATTGCAGGCTGCAATTTAGTTATGAAACGGTAGCTTTTCTCGGCAAGAATAACTCGGTGAGACGCGCATTAAATTATATCTTGAAGTCATTGGATCTGCCTAAATTCATTATCGTGCTCACGATTTAATTGAATTACGAAGAAACATACTTGTGTCCAATTAATTGTCACAGAGAAGTTTTTATAAATTTCAGTGTCAATTACATATTACATAACTGCACAAATATCTCCTCATAAACATTCCGACTTTATCTACTGACTACAAGTTCTCATTTTCGAAGAATACATCTATAATTAAAAATAATAATCAACATTCTTCCCTGATACTTTCGCGGCACAATATCATCCACATATTACACTCAAATCAATTTTCAAACACCCCCGTCTGCAATCCGACGGGGACAAAGATCGGTGAAAGTAACGATAGACACAGTTCCAAGGGTCGCGGGGGAAGAGGCGTTCTCAAAAAGAAAGTGGTTATCATGTTCTCGCTGTCTTCGAGGTCTACGGCGACAATCATCTGCGAAATTAGTGGGAAATGTGTGTTATTTTGTCCGATAAAGCGACGTGTGCTAGTGAATACGCCCGGCATCTATTATGAAAGCAGCCCAGTAGAATCTGCCGCCGTCTGACGTTCGTTTTACACGCGCCATTTCCCACGTGTTTGTAAGCCACGTACTCCACTCGGCTATACATATTGCCGTACCACTTGTCCCCTGGAACTGTCTAGGAAAAAAGTGGTGGAAGGAGGAAAATGATTCTACGCGGCTCTCACCTTTACCACGTTACTCTGTTCTCCGTGCATAGTAAGAGGCCACGTGGCACGTAAACGCGGCCATAAGTCAGCGTCGGTGTCTGACTACCTGTCAACCCTGTGGCTTGTGATCAGTATGTTTTAAACCTTGCCACCTTCTGTTTTGATCTACGTGTTCATACGGTGAACCTCGAACCTTCCTTTCACGCGAACTACGTCCTATTTGGAAATCCATCGGTATATTCGCGTGTGTACTTTAACAGTGACGTGTCGTAATTAGTGGAGAATTAAATATACAAAGTCAGATCGAAAGATTTTAAAAGTTGTACCAGGTGACTCTGAAGCTCTTAGAACGATATCAAGCTGCAAATGTTTTATGGCGGTGCTGGTTGTAAACTTAATATCTCTGCATATTTTGGAATATAAACTTCCTCGCTAATGGGACTTTAAATAAAACGTGAGTACAAGCTATCGATCTCCTTGCATTCAATGATCGGGTTATTATTGACGCTTGTAATTTTGAAAGAAAATATATCTTCTTGTTTCCTGTGATGCATAAAACTGCATAGAGTACTGGCTACCGCTTTACATAATTTCATTTCGTGCGCACGATACTCGTGGGCACTGGGGGGTCATTGAAAAATGGGGAAAATGGCTGAACAGTTAGTGTGATGTCGTGTCGTTCGAGTGCCGGTCGCATGCTGGCAAGAGAATTACCATCAAGTGGCTAAAGTTACGAGTTGGAGAACACGTATAGAACCTGACGTTCGCATGACGGATGTCGATTCGATAGCTCGATTTCACTTGGATACCGATGTCGATGTCCCTACGATATCCTTGCGAAATTTTACACCGATCGACTCACGATTAATCCTTCAACGGGAATAGGACTTGGTCTACGTACTTTTAGCTACGTTAGCCAATAATAGCGATTATTACGAATACATTTTCCAAGTTCTTTTTTAAGAACTTTTTTGCTGTAAATTCGTCGATTGAAATAACACCTTTGCTTTAGAAAATAAAGCGCTGCCAGGAAAATTTGGAGAAACGCGATATTATGATAATCTTCCATGCAGCGTGTATTATCTTCGAGACACCCTTTTCGTAGAGAAGACATGTATTCTTTCGTGTGACGGTTCCCCTTCAGCTTTAAGATAGGGTTGCAACGTCCCGCGGCTGGAATCGCAAGCTTGCCTGGCCATTATAAAGCCATTAATCATATAAATAGGGCGAATAATGGAGGGAGTGTAGAGTAGAGTATACAGGTCGCACCAGAATGGTCAAGCGAACCGAACCATCGATAAGACAGGCCAATGATAGTACATTTTCGGTGTCCCTTAGCTGTATTACAGACCTATCACCTTACAGGAATCCCTGTACTTATGAAAATTATGCTCGATATCTTGAGGGGAAAGTATTGAATATAAAATAAGTAGAAAGAGTACGTGTTATATCAGACTTCATAATCAACGTCGCGCGACATTTAAATGAACAAGTAATTAAAGTCCATGGAAATAGTTGGAAGGAATCTACGTTGAGCGACTCGTTCATTGGCGGCGTGAATCGAGCTTCTCCAATATTCCAATGCGAGGATATTCGAAGTCAGGCAACGATATTACTGGATAAAATAAGCTATTAAGTCAGCGACGCTACCGCGGAGTCTCTCTTCGGCGTTATACGAAGACGTTCATGAAGACGCCCTCCTTCAGGACAAGTCGTGGAAGATAGGGGGTGGTAGGAGAAGCATCGAGGGGTCGAAGCCAGGATTACCCATCCGACCGAAAGGAGATTCCACTAAGCTTTCAGATTTTACCCTCTTAGCCGGCCAAGGATTATAAAACGCAAATACGTCCCTTGATTAGTGAGGATAAAGTAAACATCGAGCCTTCCGTCGCGGCTGTTGCTCGCGCAAAATACGCTCCAGCTCGTGACAATGATTTTATTCTTCAGACTGACGTGATCCACCCTAAAAAACGAGTATTCATTGAGACATAATCGACGTAAGGGAACCTCATCTTCGGCTAATGACTTCTGATAGCCTTTCTCCGACTTCCCGAATAACTTGGATCGTGGGTCATGCTTGTCGCGGTAGATATAAAATATATTTTTGACGATCCAAGATATGAGGCCAGGTCCGAAATTCGATACAATTTCGAGGGTAATTTTGAGATAGCCACTTTACGCGGATAAACTGTGGTAAGATAGAACATCAGAACGCAGGGAAGCCTCAAGCATCCTACGGAAGTCTGGCTCTAATTAAGCACCCCCTACCCCTACCGCTGCTCCTTCACTCATCATCTTTCCTCTCGCTCGGCATCTCTTCTCCGTCATTCTTGACGGCTTCTCGGAATCCCGTGGAAGGTCTGAGGTGAAGGTAAGCATCCATCCTGCGTGTTATCATATTCCTGATTGTTATGTCTTCGCTGCCGATACCTGCCGCTATTTTCTCACTCCATATCTAACTCTATTTCCTTCCATCTCTTTTGAATTACACGCTTCAATAAATCGTGCTGTCCTTCTTTAACCAGCCTCTTTCGGCTTGGCTTTCTCTGTCTCACTCTCGACGCATAGCTTCCTACTTCTCTTACCATTCTATCTTATTTCTTCATGGTTCCCTGGAAATACGAGAGAGCACGAGTTCCTAATTAAATTCCACTCTTTCCTAGCGAGCCTTTTTTTAGGTTTTCTCAACCGCACCTTAATTGCGCGGGAATCGAGATGGTTGCTGCCCTCATCAGCCACTCGGTACCGATCCTCCTGGCTTCTCTTCCTCGTGCCTCCTTCAGCCCGCTCTCTTAATTGGCGCATAATTATGTAAACAATTCCGACGTCGTTCCCCAACTTCATCTTCGCTTAACCACGAGTCTATACTTACTGGTGTCATCATCCGTGACAAATCGCGAAACTATTCCAGGAGAAACGTTACGGATAGTCCGAGCCGGGAAGAAATTAACAAGAAAAGTAATTAGCACGTATTTCTAGAATTAGAAGAAAGTAAGTCGGGATGGTTAGTTAATTGTCTTACTGTTCCTACCCCCTTTTCCGAAGTGATTACCCCAGGAAATAATTTCGTAAAAAAGGAACAGACAACGTCACTATACAAAAATATTAGAAACTATTCATCGCCTTCCGATTCCACAAAATAATCATATTTTTTAATAGTAATAATACGACATAATATTAACAAAACTAAGCAAGGTCGGCACAGTCGAGAAAGTTATCGATTAACAAAAATCGAATATTCACTATTGACTTATTTAGAGTGGATTAAGAGTGTGCGGGGGTTGGTGGGGTGGAAGGTAAAGGTTTTCGGGAAGACGGGGCTGTACCGTGCTTGCGGCAATATTATCTAAAATTCAAGCTGTAATTACTTTGCTGGGCGGCGCTCCGCTTGATTTATAGTCATCGCGCGATGCAGCTGCGTTGGTGTAAGTAATTAAAAATGTACCATCGCGTTGTACGGTAATTCCCGTTCCTCTCATGAAAGACGGTTTCGAGTGGGGTCGTGAGGGTGTGGCAACCAGAGGTTGCTTCTTTTACCAAACCCCAGGTACTACCCCCTATTTTAACAAAGTGATAGCTACCACAAGATTCAACCGCTATGCATAATTTCTACCGCGTTTTTTCTTGTAGATTATAACACCTCTATCTAAATTTCTGCATTAAATTCCTTGGAACGTTGAGACTAGAAAAAATCATTCTATTAAGTTGCATTTTCGTGATAATTCTAGTTTAAATTGTGGAAAACCCGTTAAGAACTATCTTGGGAATTCTTATACTCGGTAATGACGAATATTTAATTACACTACTTTGCAATTTTAATTTTCGCGTTTGATAAAATATTCTCGGGCCATACGGTAGATACAGGACAGCAATTGACTATGCAACCAGTAGGGTGACGATCAATTTGGCCGAAGAGCAACGTCGACCATGGCGGTTAGTTGGCACAGTCTCCAGGTTAATTGGCCATTCATGGTTAATTTGGTCTGGCGCGAACCCGTAAGACGATGGAAACGACCCTTGGACCCTCGGGAGGTCGAATCGTTGATTTCGTATTCGCCTCGTGACACAGGGGTCAACTCCCGTAACCGATGGATGCCGATTTTGACTGACTTCTTCCACGACCAACATTCCTTCCATCAAAATCCTCATCGAGGTCTAATGACTTTTTTCGTGAGTAAAAGCAATTCCACTCATGGACAACGCTTCAATGCAGTTACCCTCCTGGAAACGTTTGCTCGATACTTGCACCGCGTATTAATTAGCCCGGTACTAACGAGTGTACGAGTAAATGGTTCGTGACCATGGCGCGGCAGACTTGCGAATTGTAACAGTTGTTACGGCGATAGTGACTGTGAATGCGGCAAGGGGAGAAACGTAGATTGGCGAAAAACGTTCGTGGCTGGTGGGTGGAGAAGAGAAAACGACTGGTGGAAAAAGGTTTCGCTTGGAAACTTTGGTGCTTTGTTACCTCGTTCGTTGGAAAATAGGTTTGGCTTCTATAATGAGTGATAATATCGGTACCTTGGATGAACCACGAGATATTATTTTCCCGTAGATTCCACTGTTTCATACAAGGTCTAGTATGCTTTTTCTGATCGATGTTCCGTAGATTGATGGCTGTGATTCGCTCAAAACTTGCCAGTGAATTCATAATAGTCAGGTCTGACTAGTCTTGCACGTCGAAAGCATAGAATCCACGAAGACCTCGGGGAGATTACTAATGTGGGCTAACTACGGTACAGGACAGGTGCCACTAAGGCGTTGTAGAAGGGTGTCCCAGGAACATGCAGCAACTCCCTCTCGTTATTGCATTCTCTGTACGAAGGAGACTAAAGATAGGGGATGGAAAGACTGGTACGAACAAGAACACAGCAGAGTTAACGGTGTACGTGGTATTCCCGTTACCTATAAGCTATTCCGAATGCGTCAGCTCGCGAATGAACTTCACCCGACGGTTGCTTATCGACTTTCGTACGTGTTCCCTAAAAGTGATACACCGGCGGACCCACCTTCCAAGTTATTACTTGGTCGACGAATCCACGATTCCGCGGACGGCCACGTTCGTCTATTCTGTCTAGGTTCCTTCAGATATTCTCCAGGAGTACCGAGTTTCGCAACTCAGCCTAATAGTGCTACCAACTTTGTTGCTCCCCTATTGAATGGATTTAAATTAGACTCGTGGATGTATCACGTGAACATTATTCTAAGAAAATATGAAGTCCATTATTTCAAAAAGATATCGAGCGAATTATTATTTGCTTTATTATCTTTGGGGAAATAATGTTCGATGATTTTTAAATGTTAAGATGATACAGAAATAGAGTGAGTAATGTGTATTCAGTTGGTCGCCACGTCGATTACACGCTGAACAACTCCGAATCCAGCATCTGCTGAATCGGGAAGTGAAACCAAGCATGTCTATATCCTTATGCAAGATCTTGCATACGCCTACAGAGGATTAAATCCAGGATGGGACAGGCGACCCCAGACACCGCAATTCACACATTCAATGCCATCCGAAGTTCCATCGGCTCTATCCACTTCTAGACCCTCGTCCATGGTTTCCTCCTTGGTCACGTTATCTGGTATCGGGTGAGAAAAGGAGATAAATAGAGAAAGAGACCGAGAGAGAGAGAGAGAGAGAGACCACTTTGGTAATCTTCGAGTTTACAAGACGCAAACAGCTTAGGTGGTACACGCACCGATAAGATCAGAGTTTCTCCTTTCCCGATGTACCGGTGATAGCCGTCGTTAGACCGCGGTTAGGACTTCGGCAAACCTCCTCCACTGGCAACACCCTTTACCCTGTCCTTTACCCTAGTCCTGGTGTGTCGCTCCACTATCTAAGATCTCGTGTACCTTGCCCGGTGATAAGGACTTTCTACATTCAATACTACTTGCACCGAGGATCATATTGCTGTACCTGAACTTCACGTAGACTTCGAGGCTGCGATTTAATAGCGAAAGTTGTGTAACATATATCTTAGACATTCGCGAAGAAGGTTTCAATTCCGGGAGCTTTCATCCCCTATCCATACTAGCCACAACCTGGTGCGGACATAATCTAATTTAATCTTCACCTAACCAACTATGCAGCCATCTAACATTGTAGTAGGTGTCATCCAAATTACACTGTCACTGGCATTGATTCAACAAATGATTTTCCGTTCCATCGAGAATTTATTCTTGAAGCATGCTGCAAACGATACACTGAAAAGAAAGGGTTGCATTATGGATGTATTATGGAGCTGTTGGACAATTTTTTGACGGGGGTTGCGTATAAGGGTAACTCGCTCGTTTATCTATAGAACACGGTAAGGGGCACGATTCAGTGGTCAGTCACTCGGGAAAACGAGGCCATTTCACAGGTTTTTGCTTCTACACCCACCTTCAATGGCTTCTTCAAACCTAAGAATCCCCTTTCAGCTTAGTTACAGCTTCGGAACACGTATCTTTGTGTTATTCTTTATATATCCTTATGTATACCGGGGCTAGAAAGTAAAACCGTGAAGCTTATTTCTTACATGATATTTTTTTAAAAATTCGTTAACGTGGTCATTAAAGACTCGCAATAATACTTTCACTTATTGCACAAACAGTTGAATAAACATTTTACCTAGAAACTCATCTTAAGCCCGTAAACCGTAAGCCCCGAAGAACCTTCCTCAACACATCGTACTCGACGTACAAGAATTCAAGTTAAGCAGACCATTCTTTTTCCCATTACCAGATGCAAATACAGGTTTAATTTTCATTTTCCATGTATTAAGATCCCGAATTCCTTGGTTGCCCAGCTGACGACGAGGAAGATGGTTTTCTTCGGGATACGAAAGCTGGATCATGTCTGGCTATGGCGGGGGTATTCCACTGGGATTAGTCGGAAACCGATTTCATCCTTGTGGGTGGATGCAGCCAGGAAAACGTAACCTCTCCCCCCGGTTTTCGTGCGTTACCTTGCTACGGCAAGGAAAACCGGGCGAAAACCAAAGCCTGAAATTAGAATACAAACCCATCAGCGGCGGCGATGGTGGTATTAGGACCCCATGTGCTTGTAATTTTAGAGAGAGACGCGGGTTGGGACGAAGCGGGACGAAGGAAGCTCTGCTTTCGAAGTGAGTCTAATTTACATACGCTCCATAAGAGAGGGGAAACGGGGGGGGGGAGGTGAGCAGAAAGCGTGGGCGAATCGACGTCGTTCTGCTGGAAAATACTGTAATTGGTTGCGTTGCTCGCGAGAGATGAAACTCGCGATTCGCGACAGATTTCCGTGGCCGAATACCGCCCTAAGGATCTCTATACATCCGCTGCCTTAAGCTTATAAAAACACGATTCCCGGTTACGACCGAGTAATTAGTGTGAACTTTTAATTAACGCGTTTAAGGAAAGTAGACCAATTTCGGATGTTATACCTAATTATAGCTTGGGAAGTGTGAGGTTCTATATCGAAGAGGGACATATACAATTATAATTCTTACTAGACTTGTCAACGAGAAAGAATTCTCCATCTTACAATTATTTTCTCTTGAAAATCATGAAACAATAACGCCAGAACCAGACAATATCAAAAGTCTTTGGACCAGAGTATTTTTCTCGGCAGCCTTCATGCTTCCTCTTACTCAAGGTGAACAAATTCCAATATGCTGCGGAATTCTTGCTGGATTTACAATTAGTTCCTAGATGAATAGACGTTTATTGCAATTACTGCAGCAACTGTGTTTGCACCCGGTGGTCAAGCTATGTGGGCGGACAAAGAAGCCCAATTCTCTACCACTGTCGGATGAGGGTTGAGCCAAAAGTTTCCAGAAGCCTGGAAGCCTCAGCGACCAACGGAAACTTTGTCCAGCACTCTGGATGGCTGCTTGGTTGGCTAGAAACTCGATGAAGCCCAGTCAGCTTCCCAACC
Source organism: Nysson spinosus (assembly GCA_910591585.2). Classification (NCBI taxonomy): domain Eukaryota; kingdom Metazoa; phylum Arthropoda; class Insecta; order Hymenoptera; family Crabronidae; genus Nysson; species Nysson spinosus. The sequence goes on from OU342847.1 coordinate 5,083,738, forward strand.
CGTCGTCCTCGTCGTCGTCGTCGTCGTCGTCGTCGTCGTCTCTTTCGTCGTTTCTCGTTGACGACGACGACCACGTCGTTCACGTGGACGCACCTCTCCTTGTCCTTGTCTTTTACCCACCTAGACGATAATTACCGTAGCGACCGCTTTTGTCCAGCTCCTACAACGCCAAGGTTTCCTCCAGCACTTGCGAGCCCTTTTGTCAGCAGCTAAACGGAGCTTCTGTAACGTTACCTTGTTCCCATTACCACATCTCTCGGTGACGGAGTTTCAAGGAAAATGCTCGGCCATGTATGAAACGTGGGTGTATGCATTAAAATTACCCACCTAGTTATGTCTTAACTTTGGATTTTTACTGGGAATTTCAATTATTCAAAGTTTCAATGTTTTGATAAAGACAGTGCGGAGAGAAGGAGTCTTTGAAACGGTACGATTGTGAAGAAAATTAGTTAGCATATTTTGAATTACTAAAGCGAGCTTTTTCAGCTGATTTTGAAAGAGTATAAATGAGTTAATTAAAACTATAATAGATTCATTCCTCGCTTACCACGGCAGCATGGTAATTAAGTAAAAGAAGCTGTTTCATGGTTCTCCAAAATAACACTTAGACATCGTTCAAACTTGAGGATTTTTATGTTGAATTATTTACATTGAATATGATATACTCGCGTTTATGTTCTGGGTCTAATTTTTGAAATTTTAATTATTGAGAAAGTCTATGATAAAATAATGTTAAGTATCCCCTGGTTTCTTAAAAGGGAGAATAGCATTTCTAAAAGATATTCCCGTTGGATATAGCTTCCCTCCCTCGATTAAGCGAATGTAGCGGGGTGTGAGATAATAGTCGTTTGTCTCGTAAATATTCCTCTACGCGCATGGGACTGTATCTTATAAATAAAATAGTGACTCTTAAAAAATAGGGGAGTATTATTAACTCGCATTAGAGCACAGTTCTTCACCGACATCGTGGCCTGCTCCTTCTTTTGCCTCTCTCAACTCGGCTTTTTCGACGGGGTATGGGGTCGACCGAAGACGCAGCTGATGCCATGGCACCACGAGCTCGTAAAATAATCTTCCTTGCGGTGAAACGGATTAAGAAAGTGGAGAGACGCGTCTTACAAGCGAAAAAGGTGCTTGCATCGACGGAAGGAGACTCTTCTTTGTAGAGAAGTACTTTCTTTCGGAGGCCATGACATAAGTATAGCTTTGGAACTCCTGGCACATAAGTTCCGTAGTTTAGTGATTTTTCATAAATTTGTGAGTAGAATTTTAGTTGCGCAAAATGATCTGACTAGTTAGGATTCAGAAAAGAACAAATAGCAAGGTATTAGGTATAACTTTTTATTGTGATTTATTGAAACATTGATATTTTCATATCGAGTAATGTCAGATCCAATTAATTTTCTATCTGTTTTCGAGGACAACAAGATCGTGATTAACCATTTTTTTTATTAAGTTCTTCGTCATGAATCTAATTTCATATATTGTCAGGACGTAATGTACCTCATCGAAAAATGTGATGGATCTGATTCTCGATGACAGAATATTTTAGTAACCGCTTTGTAGATTGAACCAAGAGTATATTCCAAGAAACTAAGATGGTTTACTAATCAAGCTTGCCTTCCATTTCGGTATTCTTACCTAAGCATTAAGGGTGTGCCTTCTACTTCTCAACGCCTGCTTCTTTCTCTCACGTGCAATCTACAGCCGTGTTTCTCTTATTAACTGGCTGAGGAGACGGGTAGCTGAACCCACCGTCGTTTGTATAGGTGCTTAATTTTCTACTCGTAATTACGTGGGTAGAGCGTACAAGATGAAGACCAAGTATTGTACCAAGAAGGGTGCGGACCTTTGGGGATAGAACACCGCTAGAGTCCGTCGCAAGCTCTCTAGCGACGCAACGTCTTCAATTCTTGTCGAATTCAGGGTTTACTCCGGATTATCCTTGAAATAAACCGCACGGAATTTTTCGACTACGAAGAAGGAAAAGTGTAATTGATATTCGATGATAACAAGGTGGAATAAAATGATATAAATATTCCACGATGTTCAAAACGGCTAGAGTGACGTATGAGAAAGCACGCGTAAGAAAAATATATGTCAACATATTAGGCGGAATTAGATCCGAATTAGATCGTAAATCGGGCAGACTAAAAGATGATGGGAGTTCTCCATAGCTGGTTCTATTTATACAGGGCGACGATCTTGGTCGTGATAGATAGAGAGAAGGTTGGTAGACTGGGCTCTGCTGGGCGGGCGCATGAATTGGCTATTAGTAGTTCGAAACAGTATGCTCTAATGGCGACCTGTTGGCCTGTGCTTGCGTCGTTGGGCCGACCCATCCACTCTTGCTCGTCCTTCATTAGCGCGAGTCCTTGCGTTTCACCCATTCCCTACCATCGGCGGGCTGCTAGCTGGGTAAGGGGATGGCACGACAGCTAAAATCTGTCTTTACCTTCTCGAAATGGACGAAGAGCTGTTATCATCGTAGTCTTCGGCTTAAGTTATGGAAAATTGCTTCTAATAGCTTTGATGGCCCATTCTCCTAATAGTGCTACCAAGTAGACTAACTCTAAAAAGCTAGGTATATTTGGGTTGGTGGAAGGTCCTCCCAGGAATTTTCTTCGTTTTGATAGAATACCAATCATAATTATTGTCCATTTATATCTTGTGAAAAGACTCTCTCGGGATATTGGCTGTCCGAAGCCATTATTACATTATTATTAACTTCTTAATGAAGATGGCTTACACGCCGAAAATGGCAATGTTTCTTTAGCGTGTATATAGTAGTGGCATTTTTAAAATTCTTTCAATGTTTTTTTACGGCAGGATAATTGTTAACCAAAGCAGAAGATTCCTCGTAGAAGAATGCTGCTGCTCAGTTTTCCGAAAAACGGTCAAGAATGCGAAAGCTTCCATCAAAAGGTTTTCTTTAGACATAGGACCGTTACCCCGGGTTCTAACGGAGGGTTAAGATATCGGCAATTTAACTTTATCCGTTTCCCTGATTCTCCCCTCTTTGAAAAACAGTAGGATATCTGATCCTGTGACATTATATTCTAGGAGGGATAGAATAATTCTATTAGATTACATGTTTACTGGAGATAGAATTACATCACCGCAAATTAAGAATCACTGAAATTTTATATTTCTAATTTTCTGAGTTTCTGCATTTCTATATCCTTGTTATGACTTTTGTTATTTATTTATGGTAAACATTTTGCTGTAAACAAATAACATTACAAACTCGTATAATTACATTAAAACGAACAAAAAATCTCCACGATTTCCAGTGGAAGGTTTTTCTGTTCGGGGGAAACATTGCCATCCTATTTTCGAATCCTTTTCCACTCCCTTCTATTGTTTCGGAATATAATATTTTATTTTCTTCGGCAATTGATCTCAGAGGAATTTCTGTTTCGTCCCGCGACGTCTTCGTGAATCGAGTTCGTCTCCATCCGGAGATTTTACCAGGATGAAAGCATTTCATTGCTCTTTCCCTTTCCTCGGTTCAGTCGCTCCCTGATAGAATCCAAAATCCTAGCATTTCTGCCACCCCTTGGGTCTGGCACTCCTTAAATCGAAGAGATGTCTAGGAGGTCCCAGTAGCGCCACCCTGCCCGTACCCTACACCCCCGCCAGCCATCTCCATCGTCCGGACGGAGCCTTTACAATACGTCCTGAGCAGCCAGCTACCCTTTCTCTTAACGTCCAAAGTTTTCAAAGTACGACGTTCAATGGGGGCCGCTGTATATATGGTTACCACCGCGTCCCTTACCCACGTCCCCTTCACCCCATACCACCCCCCCCGCCCCCGTTCCGTTCTTCCTTCATACTCCTTTTTCTCCATCCTGCGTTCCACCGTTCTGAGGTTGACGCGCTTTGTGAAAGGCGCCGAGATAGCACCCAGTTGCGGTCCATGAACCGAATCCAGCAAAAGACCAAAACAATTTTATTGCATCGTAACGAACCGAAGAATATTATTTAAAGCGATTTATTATTTCTAGCGTGCTCATGCTTTGCATAATCTCGTCGGTTTCGACACACACATACAAAGTGACCTAAACCTACTTCCACCGTGAGACTACCCAATAAATATTATACTCTTCTTCTGCATCGTGTTATACAATTCACATCCTGCCAAGAGCATTAAATTCTAAGCAAGGCCAATCTATAATTTCATCGTTTATATTCTCCATTACCAGTCTTGAACTTGGCACGTTGCTGTTTCTTTGACATAGTTATCTCTGCTAGTCGGTATGAATCTCACCTAAGACTTTGCTAACAGAGAATCGGGTCCAGTGGCCGAGGCAGAGCTGGCGCGATATGGCAGCGGTGAGATACGACGCGGTGGAGTTTTCCTTTCCTCGTTGGGTGGTTTGGTCGTTCCTTTGTTGACGATCTCCATCGTTCCACGGAAATAGTCGGCAGGAAGCGAGCTAGTGCAACGAGAAGGACGCCCACCACCGTGACGTCATACACCACTGACTTCATCTCGTTATGTTACGTTTCTCGACGAGACGTCGGATGCAGGAAGCCTACTGTTTCTCTTTCGTCCTCTCCGCTCCTCCTCTTCCTTCTCGTCATTTCCAACCCTTCTTCCGTGCGCCTTTGTCGCCCCTTCGTTGCAGACCCGTTCTCCACCCTCTCAACCCTTAGCTTGGGTGGGCCGCATGGCGGACTCGCCAAGCCGCAAGCCTTTCGGGAAGACAGAGACCGAGGATCGATACGGCTCAGGGCGACTATAAAAGTCGGCTTTCTAGATATAAGCAACTATGTGCAAATTATAGTTGTTTAAATAAATCTTCTTCCTGGTGCCGCGTCAACTGGAATGCAGCTATAGATACCGTCTCTTTATAGGAATACCTTTCTTCGTACTTGAAAGTGTAGGTGTCTATGCACTAATATTAATATTCTTGTAATAGACACAGATTGTAACTCTGTAATTCGTACTAGTCTGTCATCAATGGCGTGTAACTACTTTATAATGCAAAGAGCAGAAACGCTGATGATTTCGATTAATGCTTTCACGACTCGAATCCAGGAACGAGGTAAACGTAAGCAGGAATCTAAACGCACGTTTGAGGGTCTCGGAGTAGCATCCTGAGAGAACTGAGAGCTCTTCCTCGTTGTGTCGGCGGTGCCGTGAATTTATGGGGCCGTAACAGCGACAAGTGGTTCACAAGTCGCCGGTGGCATCACCGTTTGGCGCCCATCCCGAAAAGGGCTTTCTCGTTTCGCTCTCACCTCCCCTGCCCGCAACGAAATAAATTGGGTTTACCGAGGAAGAGGCGTCGTTTCTTGTCTCTTACTCCAACGAGTCTTCCGCTACCAGTAGTTCTACACGGATTTACCGGTAACGCCACTGATTTTATGCCCTCAGCTTCGTCTAAGCTCGACGGTGTCTCTTAGAAGATAATTATGTATCCGTTTACGATTATGCCCTTCGTGTTTCGCAACTTAACTTCGTTCCTTAAGAAATTCAACTTCGGCCACAAAATTAGAATTTGGAGGGTTAAATTTGAGCGAGTCCATGGGCCTCTACGGAAGCTTCATTAAGGGATTGAATTTGTTTGGCTGGAAAACAACGAGGACTACATTCTAATTGTTACATATTCTAATTCAAACCTACATCCTCGCGCATCTTCAACTCTCGTCTTACAATAGCCAGAGAAGTTTTGTATTCGCAAGTTCCAATGAGGAGTCGTCTTAGTATTTGTTAGTTCTCGCAGAACGAAGTGTCGGAAAAGGGGGATTCACGCAATAACACCCAGTGATTCGATTCGAGTCGGTGTGGTGTGAAAGCGACAGTCAGCCTCTTTCTCCTTCCCTCTTTCTCTCTTTCTCATCCTCTCGAGCACTTTGTAGGTCGTGCCTCCACCCTGGATACCCCTTTTGAGAGCGACGGTTTAAAGCGTATTAATTAACCCTTTATTAGACCCGAGCGAAAACCACCGCTCTCGCGTTGCCGCGAGATGAGCCCGATTCAACGGGCTACCACCGCGTCTGGGTTCGCCCCGGGTGTCGTTCAGTATTTATGAAAAGCTTCCAGGATATTTTCAGCTACATCGCCCGTGTTCTCCTTTTTTTTCCACCGCGTCGTTTGTGATAAACCCGGCGTCAGCCTTTTTTCGATGGAATTTTGCGGGCGTACCATTATCGGAAAGGGCCACTGGGTTGATATGGATTTCGAGTAATAAATGTCGGAAGCAAAGACGCGTGGAATTCTCTATCGTAAGGATAACTAATAAACAGTATCTAGAAAAATATAGCGAACGAAATAATGTCCGTGGCATGATATATATCCAAATGTCAGAGACTCCTTTTGAAATGATTCTGTAATTCGCATCCGAGAAGGGACATTCTTAAGTCGTATGTCAATCGATTCACATCGTAATTTTCGATTTACTTTCGGGTTTCGATAAAAGAGGGACGAGAGGAGAGAGGAGGGAGAGAGAGAAGAAGACAAAGTGGAAGAGAGAGAAAGAAAGTAGTTTGTCTCTCGAATGGTCCACATATATCGCTCGTAACGCTACTCGTTCTCCTCGAAGGGGTGAGTGTGCTCAATTTGCCACGTCGAGGGTCGCAGGACCCGGTGTGCCTAGCAGAACGTAAAGGAGGAGGATGGGGGGTTGGATGAAGGTGGATGGAGGTGGATGGAGGTGGATGGAGGTGGGTGGAAGAGAAGATTCGTGGAGGGTATACGGGTCCCTCCGAGGACGCAGGACGAGGCCGGAGATGTAAGGCCTCGGGTGGCACGATGTACGACGGGATCGAGATGAGATTGTCCCGCTAGGCTCTGTCTAACTTACCTCTCTCGCTCTTTCTCATTCATTTTCTCGTATACTGTGCTCACAAACCACCCTTTACCCTTAACAGTCTCCTTCTTCGATAAACTCTTTACAGACTACGAGGTTTCGGTGCCTTACTATGCCAGGTATGTGATCCCACCGATGGTCTTCGAGAAGACATTTCAATACAACGTAGGTATCTTCTTCGATGTGCAGTAATAGTCTCGAAGTTTTAGTGTTATTGGACCGAGTTTCTTAGCGGAGAAATAATGGCTGATGCTTTCGCCGTTTTCTATGATTTTCACGAACTCCTTTGCTGAATCCTTTCCAATTTGACATTATTATATGGCCTATTTGGCTGTATATAAATTAAAATAAAACACAATTGACAAAAACGGTTCACAAAAACCTGTACAAAAATATACCATCGTATACCATAAATATACCATCCAATGAACGTCCCAGTTATTACTATATTACATAACATCTCTGTATCTTGCTTCCGCTTGAAGACGCAAGGTGCATTTGATAGCAGCATCCTCCGGCGAAGATTTGCCAGGAAGCAGGGACGGGGAATGATTTTTGTCTTACAAGGTGGAATGAAAGGAAAGAAGGAACAGAGAAGGAGACAGGAATATGGGAATATGGAGTTAAAAGGAGTAGTGTAGATTGAGTCGGGGACTCAACTACACACACGTGGCAACGTGCTGAATACAAGAGAAGAGAAATACAAGACAAGACAATACGGATATTGGACCAGGGAAGTGCAGGAGGAAAAGAGACGAGTTGTCGATGCCGATGAGAAGGCGGAGATGATACCGGAGCGCGTGGTAACGCGAGTAGACAAACTTTTGGGGTGAGGCAAAATCCTTACTAGTTATCAGAGGCTGCCTCAACTGTAAACGCGAGCCCTCTACTTGAATGCCTTCTCCAGGGAGCCCCTTATTCCAAGGATAGACGATGTATCAAGCAGCCGTACAATGTTCTTGATACCTGACATTGTAAACCATAAGCAAAACTTCCACTAAGAAAATATCAAATTCCCCGTGCGTTTTCAACTACGCTGAAATGCAGCCTCGCTTATTACTTCTTTCGTGAGACCCGCAAACGGAAACCAAAAAAGACAGCGAATAGATATTAGAAACGAAAGTTAATTCCGGCCATGTAATACGTAATATGTAACTGTGATGTGTGGAGCTTAGGATTTATTATTTTGGAAGCTGCTGTCATCACAGTACACGGATAATAAGGGACGCAGGATCGAGTTCAATCGTGCCGGGACCCCTAGGGATCCTTGGGATCCAGGATCGACTTAGCTACTCGTGGCAAGATAAAAATAAAGGGGAAACTATCTCCCTGCAGACCCGTCGAGGTATTCGCCAAACATTTTGCGACGGGTTAGTCGGATATTCCAGTTCCTAGTGGAAAAGTAGGAGCTGTTTAATGGAGCTCGAGTCGTTTCGGAAATTTGATCGGCGAGAACAGCCAGCCAACCGTTTTGCCAATTTGCTTTCTATCTTTTCTCGGTTTCGTCCTTTTTTTCATTCTTATTCTCCTTCGAAATACAATTCGAAAGCGCGACTTTGATTTGATTTTCGTTGGTCGCATTTCTTCTTATTCCACGGCTCGATGAAACCAATTCAGTTTTAACGATGATAGTGCATTTTGAAAATAGTTTATTGATATACGTGTTATCGTTGTATCGCATTGCCGAACAATAATTATAATACTATTTAATCAACATTCAAGAAAAAAAAATAGTGAAACGGTTTAGAAGTATTTTTACGGTTATTGAAAAATCAGGTTGCCGTACACGCGTTGTGTAACCAGCACGGAGTTTAATATTTCATTGCTATCGATTTCATGTGTGACACGTCTCGCAATAAAGATTCCACCGTAATGTGGTAGTTTTTTCCTCGCATAGAAAAGTTGAAAAAAAATAGCCTTCGATGTAAAGAAGGTATAATGGAAGGAACGGATCGAGAATAACGAGGCACGTAGCGTCGGTAGTTTCGAAAATTTACTATCCGTTCTATCGGCGAGCTGAAAGATGTAACGCTTTTGGTTTGCATGCAAAGTATCACCAGTCGACTGACCATGGATCGCGAAAGGACATTTTGCAAAACGTACTAACGTGAATGTAGGAGAGATTTCCGGTCTGCCCTTTCCTGAAGACCGATACGAATTTCAGTAGAAAGTGACATGCTTGTGAAATGGACTGAAAAGGTCGCGCCAGGAAAACTTGGAAGATAGATTTTATATCTGCATTTTTATTTGCGTGCGAACATAAATTGTGGTGAAAGATCACAACTGGTATACTTACATACCAGAATTTTTTAAATTAGTACTTTACTGTTATCACAGAGTGGATACTGTGAATAGCATGCAAAGGTAGTTCGCGAAGTTCGAAACGGAATATTTTGATCTCAAAGATTCGCCTTGCTGTGGAAGAGATTATATTTGGCCTGCAATGCTATCGATTTTGGGGAAATCTTAAAGATGGAATGAGGAAGATGAAATGAAACAAAATTAGACTCCCTCGGACGGTTTAGAGTTCTGTAAGGGGTCATGGGTGGCTTGTTTGCACGACCATTCTCCGCGTACCCATCCTTGGTCGACCCTGTTCAGGGTACGCCGACCAGAAGTGGACCCTCCGTGACCATTACTCGGATGGCAAACACACTTCGAACGTCGGTCTGTCCTTCCATCCTACCATACGTATCCACCCGACCCCTGTGTATCGGCATGAGATTTCTATTTAAATGAGAATCCATTAGAACCTGCAGGCAGACTGGCACAATGCTACCCCCGAAACTTTCCTTCCACCGGATACTAATCAGCGTTTCCTGCTTGGAAAATCTATGGCAAACCATACCTATCGTCTTAAAAGACCCAAATCTTGACATATATACAACGAGGGAACCACGAAAATATGTAAAATATTCTTCGATAATATACCAGGAATTACGTGAGAAGCCAAGTTGCCAGTGGGATGACGTTTCAGGGGAATGTGGCAGTAGTGGTCAGACAAGTGAAATAGCAGTTCCGTCGAAGTCAGTTTTTTTTATTTTCTATATTTCTATATTTCTATATTGTATACAATCTTGCCATATCTATAGAGGATAATTCAACGATCCATAATAATAATCCTAATTATCCTTATATAATTATATTAAGAAAAATAAGCTGCGAACAGCATTGCACGAGCGACAGATTTAAAGTCCCCATTTTTCAGTTGGTTCATTATTCATCTCAATAATTGCGACCTCATCCGTAAGCATGTCCACGTGTATTCACATTAAATTCACGCGCACTCGAATTTCTGTGCTTGGCACGCGCCTTAATCGTTGTTAATGATAATACAAGTATCCCGTGCTTCCCCAGAATTTCCACTAATGCGCATTCAAAACGTCCCTGGATAAACCAGTCGACATGCGTGGATGGGAAAGGTAGTCTTGAGAGGAGAGTGTGTATCCTATGCTCATCCTGTATGCCCATGCCGTGATGGGCTCGGATGGGCTACGATGGGCTTGGCCCTATTTACGCGCCCTGGTATTGGGAACCATCATTAAGAGAGAGTAACGGATAGAAAGCGCTCGAGAAAGGCAGAACGAGACGGAAGACACAGAAATGACAAAGCCGCTCGTTAGGCCCTCCAAGGGTCCTTACGAGCATCGCCAAGGGTGAGAACGTGCTTAGGCCTCGATCCATCCCTTCGACCTCCGCCTTTCTCCTTCCCCTCTGGCTCATTCTGGAACCAACCCCGTTGCGTACTCTCCAATTCCATCCCTTACGCGATGGTCACTTGCGAATCTTGAGAAATGTTCCCTGCAAACTTTGACCAGCGACGAGTGTCCTGATTTCCCGGTCCTAACTTTTAGACTTTCTGATAACACGTCTCTTCATAATCGGAAATCATTTTTTGTGATCATATTTGCGTTGTCTTCGGGTTAATTCAAATTTAGATAGCTTGCAACTTAGGTATTATATTAAGTTACCAAGAATATTTATTAATTTGCAAGATTATATATTATTTATCACGATAATGATAGGAGAAGAATCATAGTGGGAATAATGAATATTATAGTAAAAGAATACTAATAATAAGAGTATATCTCGCGAGAACTTTAGGGCTCTTGCTAATACTGCGTTAGGGCGGAAAGCTGCGAAGTCGTAGGAAGTGAGTTACTGCTTTGCTAGCAATTACGCGTTGACAATATCCATCTAATGGTGTTTCGCTCGTAAACATTCCGTCGTCTCCTCTTCCGCTATTCGCCATATCTTTACTCACGGGGACATCATCTTCTAGGATGGTGGAACTATGTTTCGCAGTAATGCAGCTTAGATTTTCACAAATTACGGAAGATCTAGGTGTTTAGGATCTCCATTCTAAATTAGCGCGAATTATAGCTGCATAAATGTGGTTGTCATTAACAGTTGCTATTATATAATATTATAATTCTCGACACAACAATTATAATTTATATGTATAATTCAATTAGTTCATTTATATCATACTCATACAGTAGTAGAAAATATGATTTTATTTTCTAGAGTGTTTTAAAAATTTGTAAGTGGTAGAAGACAACAGGTTACAGACATACGTAGATGCAGGGTGATAAAAAATGTTCTGAAACTGCAGGGGCTGATAATATTCGGCGAGTGGCCTAAAAATTTAATCATCGTACGTTCTAAAATGGATTTTATGTTAAATGTAGAATCAACGTTGTGTTTGCGGGCGATCGATATTGTGAGTGGGTTTTTCGTCCTGCAAAAAAAAAGTTGACGCTAAGAATAGCTCGCTGCCTTCAATTTATCTATACTTCCAAACCGACGCTTCTGTTTACATTCGGTATGCCGCGCTGAGGCTCACTTATGTCGTTAACCTAGCCAGTATAGAAGTTGCGTTTCCATAGACACGATGGAATCCACGATCTACGGTGAGCGGATATCTTTTATTTCTCTCTGTAAGTTCTATTTTATCGTATTCTGCGTATGCTGTGAATCCCTAAAGGGTCTTGGACCCTTGTTTTATAAACCTGCGTGGCGGAGAAACAGTTTTCTGTTCGCATTTATAATATATTTAAAGAAAGATGATAAAGTGTCAGAAAGCCATGTCGAAAAAGTGACGTAGCTTTGTGGAAGACCATATCTAACCACGTATTACTTATTAAGAATCTTAATTTTAAGCGATTGTATTATATGATACTTGCCCTGCAATGGTATCAATTATGCGGAAGTCTTAAAGATGGAATAAGACAAGGTGAAAAATGAAACAAAGTTATATTCTCCTGGAAGGTTTCGAGTTTTGTAAAGGTGTTTATAAGACTTGTGTGCCTTGTAGTACTTGTATTAGACTACAAGTCCCTAAAGTCTCAGACCTTTTTTTATCAGTCAGTATGTTGGAGAAATAGTTGGTGGAACGTGTCGTGGGAGATAGCAATCAGTCAAGGTGCCCGGTTTGGCCCACGTTCATAGGTGACCCCTGTGTCGGGGGTGCGTTCCGTCACTTTTCGTCCGTGATGTATGCATGAGGTCGCGACCGGTGGCAATCGCGGTACACACGTCCCCCAAGTAGCCATCTCCTCTTCCTCCTGCTTTGTCATTTTCCTATGAATATATGAATCGAACCCACGGAGTTATATAGATACCATGTACTCGTGGGGGATGCTGCTCATACGTTACCGTCGCGAGATTCTCCTCTCCACCTTTTATCCCTTGGCACTAATATACCTGCGAATGTATCACGTCTCTAACCTCACTCGAATCATCGAAACTTTAGCTCGCTTTGAAACAAATATTTCTCCGATGTTTCGTAACTTTTTACCGTCTATTTCGGATTTTCAAGTAGAAAAGGTATCTCATGTCAGACACCATGTTTATGAATTCCTTATAGATTCTGTATCACCACGTTCATCATTTTATATTTCTTTTCATTTAATATTTTGTATTCTTATCGATGCATTTAAGTACTTTCATCGTTTTCATAATTTCATCTCCGTTCACGTTACACAATTTGGAGGTCACCGAACTTATGCTATAATAAGCTATTTTATTTGTCTCATCATGAATATTTCCTCTAGATGTAGCCAATATTTATTCATCTTCTAAGCGTATATTATTTATATAAAAATTGTCGACAGTTAAGGGTTTATACAAATAACTCATCTCCCATAATTTTAAATACAAGAAACCCGATAAGTAAAATTCGGTGTCTACGTCCTGCTCTGGACTCGGCCGCAGGTAGTAGCCCTTTGGCCCCCCTCAAAAGGGCCAAGTCCAAATATCCAAAGGCTTAACGAGTTGAGCGTACTTAGTGCAAAGCAAGTCAGCTCACGACGTTACAGGGTGGTAATGGAGTTAATTGCCGGTAGCGAGCGAAACCGGGGCTTATAACTTGAGATACCCCGTGCACCTGATACCGACAAATTGCTCGGTTCTTACATTACAACGTGATTCACCGTGGTCTTCCTTGTGCATCTAAAGCCATAAGACACCGCCCTTAATAGCGCATACACACTTCGTTTAATTACTGTTTATTGATAGAGAATGGGGTAGCACCTTTATCGAGTAAGAAAACGATCGCTCGTATATCAACGCGTTGACAAATAAATAAATACTTTTTCGACCTCGTGGTCCACTTGCTTTTATTTTATATTATAATAACACGTTAAATGCCAGGCTACAGAAACGTATGAAGTGTCAAAGATAGAAATCATAAACGAGTATAATGCACGTCGTAATTTTACTTAGTCCGTGCCCTTTCGGTGGGCAATGGGTCTTGTGTTTCCAACGTCATCCCATCATCCCTAAAGCTCCGAGAAGCGACAAACCCGGTGGCCCCACTCAGCGGCCTTTCACGTAGCTAGCTAATGTCTTTTCTGTGTTGCGCTAGTCATAGTCCCCCGACAACGCGACTGGAAGTTCCTGTCGTGACATTATCCTATTTCGCGAGTTGTTCTCTTCTCTACCTCCTATTACGCGGATAATGCACGCCACAATTTCGGCACGAACAAACTCTCAAGATCGTAACCTTCTAATTTCACTGGAAACTGACCATGGATTTGATTATAATTTTATTATTTCTGGTTCGCTCCGACATACGTCTTGGCACCTATTCTCTATTACGCTTTTTGGTCCTATTTCTTTCATTTCCTTTCACTAAAGGTATTATTTATTAATCGACATGTAATTTACCCAGAGTTATGAACATCATATTCAAAGTGTAGTTTATTAAATTTGACGTACATCCGAATACACAATCTACTTTTATATATAAAAATATAAAATATAAAAACTGGTTTGTAATTGATATATAATATGCGTTCAGAGTTTTATTAATTATATACAACGGGAGCCGGAATTTTGGTAACTAGCCAGCGCTGATTAGTAATTAATATCATCGGCTTCTGCTTTTCAATTAAAAACCAATTTGGTAGGGTCCAGTTAATTGGCCCGCTTATATCGCAGAGGCAGGTATTACTGTACTATCTATGTGGCCCTTTGTCTGGTGGCAGTGTCTTATCGAGAGCACCCAGGATTAATCGCGTATCAGGTTCAAGGCTCACGTACGGTCAGCAATTTATTCGGGGGGATAATATTAATTAAATTATACACCGTTCCTAAAGCAACTTCTCTTTAAATTACAAATTTTACACATAATAATAACTTGCCTCTTATTAGTAACACACTACGTCCTGTTACATATTAATACAACAATATACTGACAAGAACTTTATTCTTTTTTAAATTGTTCATTTCTTTTTATTCTCCACATTTTCCTTTAATTGTTTTCTTGTGTTTGCATTACTCGAAATCCCATATCTTATAACTAACATGATTCACTAACATTATTCACAGGTATTAAAAGTACTTACTTATAATATATAATATTTTAACCGATAGTCTTAACTATCAGTAAAGCAGATAATACGCCGTTAAGTTGGTTAAATCCAACCTTTCCGAAACGAGTACCCTCCGCGCTTAGAATGAAATAATAGTTGAGACCAGGTTTCGGTGGCCAGTAAAAGGACACGAATAAGAGGGCTTTAGAAAGCGCAGGAGAATCTGTTGAAAATCGTAATCGGTATGAGTGCTAGCCTCTGACCGGTGGAAAATCAAAGTTTCGCCGGCATTAAATGCTAATGAGAGCCAGCCGCATAATGGCTCGTGTGTGCACCCTGACGAATGCTCGAATTAGAGGCGAGAGGGTTGCCAACAGTCGGAAACCAAGAGAAGGATTCCACAACGGGTACGTCGAAGGTGAACCCACAAAGCCGAAGCTGAAGGATGTGTTCTCTTGAAACAGCCCCGAGTTTTCCGACTAATAATACTCTTAATATTATACGGCTTCGTTTCAATCGCTTTAATGACCTCTTCCTGCATGCTAACGTATTTATAACTTCCCTTATACTTTATAATACCTTCCCCCAATTTCCACAGTTTTCAGACGTAATATGATATATTGATAAAAATGTATCGAAGCACACAGAAAAATCTGTGCGCTGATAAGTTTCACACTTTACAAACCAGTAAAGTAATTTCGTTATATGTATTCAATATATCATTGAAAAATTCCCACAGACTTTTCAGGATACATTAATAGAATCAAGATGAAGAAAGTTAAGACTACCGGGTTTAGGGCCAGCTTATCGCAAGTTTTTCAGTAGAAATAGAATTTCAGTGTGTCCGAGTGTACTTCGTGATGACGGACGAAAAAGTTAATATCCGTGTAGGACGATATGTAAAAAGTTTGTGAAGTTAATAGACTTTTAATTTTTTTTTTCCACCCGCACCACACCGGAATATATACTCCGAGGTTGGCCTCGGTGGTTGTCAGTAGTGGTCGTGAGAGAACTTTAAATTCTCATGCCGCCTGGCTTAATCCGCGGCTTAAAGAGCTTAGCCCCACGAATACCTCGTCAGAGGTTCCCCCCCGACGGCGGCTCCGGTGGCAGAGAGCAGGTTTATTAGCGCACGGATTTCGGAATTCTTTTCATCCCCGGTTAGGACACGAGGCCTCCCACGCCGTTTACATAAGCGAGTCCCCTGGATTGCCTTTTTGATATGTAGATAAGGGGTGGCGCTGCTGCTTTTACGCCGTTTACGCCCCGCGAACTAAAGAGGAGGCCAACTCCTACCGTTTCTACCTTGCTATAGTTACGCTCGACGAGAAACCCACCCCCTAAGCGATACCTTGCCAAAGGATAAACAATATCTTACTTCACAACTTTCGATGTCAGTTGCTAACAAGTAAGCAAGCTCCTGTCATTAATTATTCAGTGCATCTACAGCTGTTGTCAATGCGTTAAACACGATGACATTTCATTGCACTTACATATCTCACACTGATTAATAAAGTAACAAAGGAACAAGCTCGAATATTAATATCACTCGACTCGAATTATTACATGCACTCAGGAGTTCTTAGTATATTTTGCGAAATAATGACATATTGTAATGGAATATCGCAAAAATGTAAAGGGGTATACATTCATAAATCGTCAAAATTTCAATGTCCAATTTCAATCCTAAATGGTCCAGATCGATGGTAAACAACGATCCCGAATATAGGACGAAACAACATTAATACAACTTAAAATAAGGATAAGACATATGCTAAACCATTATTATTAATTTATTCATTTCATTAATTTATTCATTGATGCATAGTTAATAAAAAAATTTGCGACAACCCCCCCGTTCTTACGTCGGGGACGTCGCGACCCCGACTGTGGATAGGCAGCCATGTTTATTACCTATATGCCCTTTAAACTTCGCCGCTTGCCGCCGAATTACTGACCTACCGCAACACCTATACCTCTCCGCACTCCATCCCTTACCCTCAGTCGGGGTCAAGACGTCCCCGAGTTCACAACGTGGGGCCTGTCGCAAATTTTTTTATTACCTATGCATCGTAATATACGATTGAATTTCGAACTTAAGATTGATAAATTAATAATAATGGGGTAGCATAGCTCTTAACCTCGTTATCACCACTGCATAACATTATGTAACGAAGTGTAGGGGATTTAAACATTTCTTCTGAGCAAAAAATAGGTCGACCCAAAATCCCAAAAATGTGAAGGGGTATACCTTCAAAAATTGTCAAAAATTGAAAGTCGCCAAAATAAATTCTAGATGGCCCAAATCGATGCTATATGATGTATAAACATATTCTAGGACGATTTCTGGTCGAAAGAAGCGGTTAAAAAATTTTTATTGGTCAAAAATAGGTTAAATTGAAGTCGAAAAAATGTGAAGGGGTATACCTTCAAAAATTGTCAAAAATTGAAAGTCGCCAAAATCAATTCTAGATGGCCCAAATCGATGCTATATGATGTATAAACATATTCTAGGACGATTTCTGGTCGGAAGAAGCGGTTAAAAAATTTTTATTGGTCAAAAATGGGTCGAACCCAAATCGAAAAAATGTGAAGGGGTATACCTTCAAAAATTGTCAAAAATTGAAAGTCGCCAAAATCAATTCTAGATGGCCCAAATCGATGCTATATGATGTATAAACATATTCTAGGACGATTTCAGGTCGAAAGAAGTGGTTAAAAAATTTTTATTCGTCAAAAATGGGTCGAACCCAAATCGAAAAAATGTGAAGGGGTATACCTTCAAAAATTCTCAAAAATTGAAAGTCGCCAAAATAAATTCTAGATGGCCCAAATCGATGGTATATGATGTATAAACATATTCTAGGACGATTTCTGGTCGAAAGAAGCGGTTAAAAAATTTTTATTCGTCAAAAATGGGTCGAAACCAAATCGAAAAAATGTGAAGGGGTATACCTTCAAAAATTGTCAAAAATTGAAAGTCGCCAAAATAAATTCTAGATGGCCCAAATCGATGCTATATGATGTATAAACATATTCTAGGACGATTTCTGGTCGAAAGAAGCGGTTAAAAAATTTTTATTGGTCAAAAATGGGTCGAAACCAAATCGAAAAAATGTGAAGGGGTATACCTTCAAAAATTGTCAAAAATTGAAAGTGGCCAAAATAAATTCTAGATGGCCCAAATCGATGGTATATGATGTATAAACATATTCTAGGACGATTTCTGGTCGAAAGAAGCGGTTAAAAAATTTTTATTGGTCAAAAATAGGTCAAATCGAAGTCGAAAAAATGTAAAGGGGTATACCTTCAAAAATTCTAAAAAATTGAAAGTCGCCAAAATAAATTCTAGATGGTCCAAATCGATGGTATATGATGTATAAACATATTCTAGGACGATTTCTGGTCGAAAGAAGCGGTTAAAAAATTTTTATTGGTCAAAAATAGGTTAAATTGAAGTCGAAAAAATGTGAAGGGGTATACCTTCAAAAATTGTCAAAAATTGAAAGTCGCCAAAATCAATTCTAGATGGCCCAAATCGATGCTATATGATGTATAAACATATTCTAGGACGATTTCTGGTCGGAAGAAGCGGTTAAAAAATTTTTATTGGTCAAAAATGGGTCGAACCCAAATCGAAAAAATGTGAAGGGGTATACCTTCAAAAATTGTCAAAAATTGAAAGTCGCCAAAATCAATTCTAGATGGCCCAAATCGATGCTATATGATGTATAAACATATTCTAGGACGATTTCAGGTCGAAAGAAGTGGTTAAAAAATTTTTATTCGTCAAAAATGGGTCGAACCCAAATCGAAAAAATGTGAAGGGGTATACCTTCAAAAATTCTCAAAAATTGAAAGTCGCCAAAATAAATTCTAGATGGCCCAAATCGATGGTATATGATGTATAAACATATTCTAGGACGATTTCTGGTCGAAAGAAGCGGTTAAAAAATTTTTATTGGTCAAAAATGGGACTAATCCAAATCGAAAAAATGTGAAGGGGTATACCTTCAAAAATTCTCAAAAATTGAAAGTCGCCAAAATCAATTCTAGATGGTCCAAATCGATGGTATATGATGTATAAACATATTCTAGGACGATTTCTGGTCGAAAGAAGTGGTTAAAAAATTTTTATTGGTCAAAAATGGGTCGAAACCGAATCGAAAAAATGTGAAGGGGTATACCTTCAAAAATTGTCAAAAATTGAAAGTCGCCAAAATAAATTCTAGATGGTCCAAATCGATGCTATATGATGTATAAACATATTCTAGGACGATTTCTGGTCGAAAGAAGTGGTTAAAAAATTTTTATTGGTCAAAAATGGGTCGAACCCAAATCGAAAAAATGTGAAGGGGTATACCTTCAAAAATTCTCAAAAATTGAAAGTCGCCAAAAAAAATTCTAGATGGCCCAAATCGATGCTATATGATGTATAAACATATTCTAGGACGATTTCTGGTCGAAAGAAGCGGTTAAAAAATTTTTATTGGTCAAAAATGGGACTAATCCAAATCGAAAAAATGTGAAGGGGTATACCTTCAAAAATTGTCAAAAATTGAAAGTCGCCAAAATCAATTCTAGATGGTCCAAATCGATGGTATATGATGTATAAACATATTCTAGGACGATTTCTGGTCGAAAGAAGTGGTTAAAAAATTTTTATTGGTCAAAAATGGGTCGAAACCGTATCGAAAAAATGTGAAGGGGTATACCTTCAAAAATTGTCAAAAATTAAAAGTCGCCAAAATAAATTCTAGATGGCCCAAATCGGTGCTATATGATGTATAAACATATTCTAGGACGATTTCTGGTCGAAAGAAGCGGTTAAAAAATTTTTATTGGTCAAAAATGGGACGAACCGAAATCGAAAAAATGTGAAGGGGTATACCTTCAAAAATTCTCAAAAATTGAAAGTCGCCAAAATCAATTCTATCTGACCCAAATCGATTGTAAATGATGTATAAACATATTCTAGGACGATTTCTGGTCGAAAGAAGCGGTTAAAAAATTTTTATTGGTCAAAAATGGGTCGTCCCAAAAGAGTGTTAATAATATTCGAGTGTACTCCTTTGTCATTTATTAATCAGTATGAGGTAATAATGAATTCCAAGCTGTATTAGTTAATCCACGACGTGAGTTGGATTCTAATATCTGGTCTTTAACTAAGACCTTAGAAGGTAGACACGTGGTATACATAGTTTCCTGGAAATGGGGACTGGGATAAAAGGATAAATGACTGGTTCGCCATGAGTTAACTTCCCATTGGCATTGGTTCTCCTGGGATTTAACCGCGAGGAACGAAATCAGCTGGTAGTACGAAGAAAGAAACGTCTAACAACGGAAAGGGGCGCAGGTCTTCTTCCTCTGTCTACGACATTTTACCATTATTGGACTGCTTCATTCTATATAGAACCGTTCATTTACTTCCATTATTCGAAGTAAACAGATTTACCTCGTACTTAGCTCCGCTTCAACCGGTAACCACACATGCCTTCTCTCCCTTCCCAGCCCTTTCATTAACGCTTCTCTTTTCATCCATTTCACGGCACCTTCTCTTCGAATTTACTTTTTTTCGACGTAGTAAATGTAAAAATCAACGAAGTAACAAACACAATATAAATCTGGCCAATTAATTATCACATTTCATACCAATTAAGAACTGAAATAAAGTGATATTACATTAAAGACATGGTAGAAGAAAATAGTAGATAGGATGATACGTGAAGCGCAAAGCAGCAGCATTTTGTTGGATGAAACGGGATTTCCGTATGTTTTCGCAATTAGAATGCTAAAATCAAAAGCGGCTCGCATGGAAGACGCGAGTTTTCATCGAAAGCTATACGATGACGATGAGGGAAATACGTTTCTAGAAAGAGAGAAAGAGGGAGAAGAGGCAGCAATGAGAGCCGAAGTCGGTCCGAGTTTGCGAGTTCCAAGCCAAGGGGATTGCCGTATATTAAAGTACTTTTCGACCCTCGCCCTTTCCCTTCCACCCGAATCTGAATCCTGGACCAACCGTCCTTCTTCGACCTCTCTATCTTCGATGTGTCCTCCTCTTCCCTTCGTCTCGTTGCCATTCGAATCGCAAACCTTTCTAAGCTATGTCTAAGCTTCGTATTATCTCTCACGTGATGATTCCCGAAATCCATCATTCGCGGGATATGCAATGATATTCGTGTCAGCTGCCTCTAATAATCGCCAGAGTAAAGTCGTTGATAATGGTTTCCCTCATCGGTTGGTTTATGATTAACCACACGTACGAACTTCCGGCTCCTGAAACACCAAATATCATTGGATCATGAAGCTCATTAAGTTGAAGACACGTCTTAGATAAAACGGATCAAGAATCCATGGGGAATTAAAACACCACTCATTAAAGTATTTCAAAATACTTTTGAAATTGACGAGTCTCAGTCATGCAAAATGTTAATCTTTGAACCGAAACAAGATCTCCGGGGAAGGGGGCTCCTTTTGGTGCCATTAGTCATTAGCGATTCTGAAAGCTCCCAGGGTAGAAGATTACGGCAGTAGCCGCGGCAGCTTTTACCATACTTCAGCTTTATGCGAGGCTCATTCATCAAAACCCAACGAGCCCAACGGCTCGGTGGGTACACGGGTTGGCAATGGGTCCAACACTGTGGCAAGCTACTTATGATTTGCGATCTTACAGCATCAGACAATTTCGGAACGATCGGCAACTCCGCTTATGGCATGGGCATATGTTACTCGACTATGCGGTAGTCGAATGTATTATTCAACAAACAGATCTTGAATGTTACATTAATAATCACAGGATTAGTCATTTTGACTGGTTTGGTAGTTTCAGTGTTCAATTTGAGCGTGTCGTTTAAGGATATCGAGGATTATTGTTAGCGACGTGTCCTGCGAACATTGATTTAGGTTCCGAGGAGGTCAGTGTGCGAATAAGAAACGGAGAAAAGGTGAGAAGCTGTCAGGACTGTCGCGTGTCCAATGGACCATATCAGCGAGCCATTACCGTAGGGCTCCAGAGAGAAATAATAAAAATGCCATTAGTGTCCTGGCATCCCACGATGGTGAAACGATGTGAGCGTTCACCCCAGATTTCGGACGATATATCTCATCCCCTTCGAACGCTTTAACGTCTTTGTCACGGACTCTCCCACTTGACGAGGTTAATCCTTCTTACTGGCCTTCAACTGGCTCCTGCCGAAGGATGCTGCTCCTATCTCCTGCTTTTTACTCCTGCTTCTCCTCGTGCTTTTCCTCCTCGGTCCACCGACCGAAACCGGACGGTCTTAAAATCCGTTCACGAGCTGGAACGAAAATAATTGCATCGTGATTCTTCTATCTTTCCTCTTACCACTTTCGTTCTTCCGTCACTCCTTTCTTCTTTCCTGTTCCCTATCAAACGGCCATCTTTACTCCCCGCACATCCCTACCAGGAGCCACGCAACCGAGAGGGCATAAATCCTTCGGAATCGTCGCCGAAAATAAGATAAAATCTCACCGCGTCGAGGTTCACTGGCGAGAGGAAGGAAAAAAGGCAAATTCCCGAATAAACACATCCGCGCTTCTTTATGGCGGCACTTTGCGGAAACCAGCCCCCGCTGACGTTCTCCTACGGTGGATTGTGTACCGTACGCATTATTAACTCAACCGCCGGAAAATGTCAACCAAGCCAGACTCCTTATCTACTTGCCATGCTTTGTTTTAATACCGGCAAGTAGTATCATCCTTGTCTGATTTCTTCGCCCTCTTTTCTGATCTCTGCGACTTTTATCCTCATCGTTTTTCTCTCCTTTTCGTTCTGTTTATACAATTCACGGATTAACTCTTCTTAAAAAAGATTCTTGGCGGCAGATGTGACATCTCACCTTTCGCGTGTATTTTGATCCTTCCGTGAATCATACCTGGAATTCGATATCTTCTTGGATTTTAATCAGTTTCTTCTGTGTCATCTAAGAGGACTCATTTTTCTTTAACTACTTGTTCTTGATTATAGCTGTGTTTAAACTATCTCGTTTAGAATTCTGATCTCGTAGATTCTCCATAATTAATTCCTCTTCGTATCGTTAAAACGAGAAGAGGTGTATCAGAATTTCAGTGATTTTCGGTATTGAATTTTGAGGATTTTAATCATCCTTTTTCTTGGTCCCTGGACCAATGCCTCGATTCTCATCCACCCCCTGCATGGAGAGTCCTTTTCCAGAAAGGAGTTATCGTCGCAGGAAGCTACAGGCACCACCGGCGGCATACTCCTGAAAGGGGCTGGAGACGCCCGGCGGGGTTAAAACGACCCCCATAGTCGAGGCTGAAGTCTGAAAGATAAGGTACCCCTCTCCTCCCTCAGTCGACCTCCTAGATTATGGAATGGCACTTTAATTACACTAATGGGAGAACCAAATGTTAATTACAATTCGAAGTCTAAAAGAGAGACGATTCGGGGACCGAAAGACGGAGAAAGATAGGTGAAAAGAGGTACGAAACGAGAGATAGGTCCACGGTGGAAGAAGGAACGAGATGAGATTTGGCTGCGTAAGGGGCTTCCCGTGATTAGTATTATTTAATTAAAAATGCCAGCTCCTATTATGATCGCCTCTCATAAAGACCAACCTTACCTGGGACGAATGATTATAAAGTGGATTAGTTTGAGCCAGAAAGAATTCAATTCTCCAGATTTATCCTTTCTACTATTTCATTAGCAGGATTCACAGATTAGAAGCGCGGAAAGAACTTTTCGAGTAAGGTTTTAAAACTCTCTCGCAAACCATGACGCATGGACCAAGAATTTTAAGATGCTGACTGGGTGAATTTTGTTAATCATTCATTAGTGAATTTACGATGTTTTTGGCATTCTTGGAGTTTCTAATTATATGTATTTAATCTATCGAATTCTCCAGATCACTCATATTTTTTCACATGGAAACAAATATCATTGTATAATTAAGTAACCTAATTTACGTGGGATACCCAGTATATCAGAATATCGTAACGATAATACCGATCATATCTTAACGATCCACATGTCGAATCTTTTATCCTGCCACATAAAGGAAGATATCTAACCGATACGAATTCCCAAAGAAAGAAAGGATTTCCGTTTTCGGAAGCTTGTTTCCTTGGTACGTCAGTCTAACTCAGATGAGAAGTACGCCTACGGCGACGACTACCGACAGGACTAGGACGACGGGCTATCGAGGACGATGGGGGTGGAAGGTGGAGGGTGGCAGGCGAGTTTCAATTTAAAGTTGGACGAGCGTGTTGGGATTTCAATGTACAAAATGCGTATGCTAAACTTTTCGCACCCCTCGTAGCCTTCTACTCGGCTTCCCTCTCCTCTTCTTCGCCGTTCGAGTTTCGACATCGGGAGCCCTTGACGGGAACCAACGATGGACAAGGTCCGTCGGACGTTTCGACGGGAAAAATCAGCAAGTCTGATCTGGCTCCAAGTAGAAAGGGGCACAAGTAGAACGTTGCTTGTCGTAGTAAGCCCCAAAGGACAAAATTACTTTTTGGAAGCGACGCGCGCTGCCGTACGGCCTTAGCACCCTCATATTATACCCTTAGAACCCTTAATGATTGCAGCTACGATCGAACGTAATGCATATCAATGGATAGGCTTCAAATGAACATCGCGTGTGAAGAAACTTTCTAATAGGTTTCCACGAGGCATTAACTTTTTTCTGCATTTTTTTTTGCGCAACCTACGCTCGCTGATTCGCAAATCAAGCCTGGATTTTAATAATGCCGGAGTCCGGATAGCGTGTGGGTAAAAAGTAGTGGGTCTCCCTGGATCCAAGAAGGATTCGAAAAAGTGATGTTCTTCGCGAGATCTATTCTTGGACCATCAGTTCATGTTAAACGTTACATAAATCCAAATATTAACGTGTATCTTAATCCTTCCTTAAACTCGAAACACATATACATAACGCATAAATAGAAGAAGTCTTTGCGAATGACAGCAAAAGAGCGAAGTAGTTGCCGCGAAAGTCAGGCTATCAAGTACGAGCGGGAAGTTTCACCCCCGAAAGTTGGATTACCGCGTGGCTTCCGTAGGATTTGAAAATCGTGGGGTCCTCGGAGCTTGTGGGGTGTCGGTGGGGAGGGGGAGAGGTTGAAGCGTGATTGATTTTGCATACGACACGAATTGGACAGGTTTGAGAAATTGGACTGGCTTTCTGGCTGGTTTGGTTTCTCCGCATCTCCTTCGGTACCCCCCTGTAGTCCTGGCTTCCGCGCAGCTCCACCCTTTTCGTCCTTTCTATAACGTCGATGCTATATGCTTGGACTTTATGCTGCTGCGTATGTGAATATATGTATATATCGATGTAACGTATATACTTTGCCGCATCCGAGAGACGAAGAGGGGTTCCCTCTCGTATCTTTCGCAAAGAACGTCGAAGGGGATTGGCCTCGAACGAGCGATTTGTGCGATCTTCGAGGACGTATTTATGAGCGTTCCGGTCCCGCTTCCTCCACTTTCATATTGCGCTCTCCATTTTCCACGGTGAGTTTTGCATGCCATAACTTATGGCGTGTAAATCGGGGAGTAGGCTCGTAAATGTGCTTCGAAGCTTAATCATTTTCGCGGCTTATTGTGGCGAGCATTGTATTTTTATTTAGCAATTTGGTAGATACTGTTGGAGAAAATCCATAGGACATTATTTAACCCATGAAAATCGGCGCCGTTCGTATTGGGGATAACAATTCAGTTTCAATATCTCCGTTAGAATATGGAAGTTGATCTTCAAATCTTTCGCGGAAGAATTTAATTAAGCCGTACCTGCGACAGGGTTGAAAGAGATATACATATTTTGATCAGCCGCGACGTGTGATCATGCGGGCAGAATGGAGGGTGTAAAGGGGGATTGTTGAACCATCCAGGATTGCTCGTCTGGCGTTATCTTCAGACGTCGGAGTGGATAACAGGCCGAACGATTTATTCTAAACCTTTATCCAGAGCCCCTCGAAATTTATGAAAGAAGACGCCCGTTTAACCGACTCGCTCAGTCATCCCTCATCGTAGTGGTGAAGCCACCCTTCTACTCAACCTGTCCTGCTTCCACCTCTCTTTCTTTCTCTCTCTCTCTCTCTCTATCTGTCCCGGCCTCTATCTTTCAACATTTTACTCTCTTTCTCCCTCTCCTCCCTCGCTCGAGTCTGAACCGTGTGCTCGCATGTCAGCCCTTTATTTTATACCAAGACGACTCGGTTCGAGCCGGTTCTAATATTAAAGGGGATGGTTCACCCTTAGCGCGTGATCGGGATACCAAACTTCTCTAATCGGACGACTCGGAACTTCCTTATTGGAGAACGAAACGAAAGTCGAATGCTAGGACTCCGTAGGGCACTGAAAGGAAAAGGTCCTGACATCCTTCGGCCCATGTATCTCTGGACTCTTAACATTCTCCACTTACCTCATATGTATCGTATATATGATTTGATAAATAGTGACCAGCTTTAATAATTAATAATTAATTATTCCAACCGTGGGTTCTAACGTACATTCACTTGTAGATCCAATTTCTGAAAGTCTCACAGAACTGTTATTCCTTATGATATTATGTCGTTAATTGATGGTGCCATTAATTTTCCAGCTTTAAAACGTGTGTCACCAGATAATGACAACTGGTTTATTTGTGTTCCAGTTATATCTGAGCAAAACCCGACAAGGTACGATTTCTGAAGATTTGCAGCAGAGTCACCAACTATCAGTTAGTCCAACTGCGCGCCAACAAGGTAAGTTAGTCACCTGTCTGATTTGTACGTCTACGGTATTTTTTCTCACACGTTTCGTTTACATAAAATAATATTCTCGGTAATTCTAGTGTTACGTTATTAGATTTAATTACATGATTTATTAACATACAACTGTATTTATAGATCAATGTGTTCATATAATACTCTCAGTAGAAATAAATGTTTGATTACTTCGCCGCAAGGTCAACATTCGCGAGCCAGTAATCTCGCTATTAAACTAAATTCCAGGATATTTCTAAACTGAATCGTAATAGTCGCACAACGGTGGAAGCGCGAGTGATTTGCGGAGACGGAAAAATAAGTAGCAAGCATTCTACATAATTTCATACAGGAATCGCATAAATATTCTAATGACTTCGGAAACTAATATGATTGCATCCACGAGGAATAATATCCTACTCGAAGTGGACATTGGGAGTATAGGTGTGTTTATATGTGTAGAATATGAAATACATTCATTGTCCACGAGAAACTCGCGGCATGCTCGAATAACCATAAATCGAAGCGAAGCGTAGGGTGAAAGTGATCTCTCGTGATGACAGTAGTTACTTTAATCGTACTTTCTTTTCCCCTTCGTGAACGTAGAAAATAGTACAGCAATACAGTGCTCAGACATAAAGCGATTATATGCGATTGAAACCGTCGTCACTTATGAATTATCACTAATTCCACGAACAGCATTGGATACTCGATTTAAGGTACCGAGTGGATTTTTATAGGGCTTACTTGAAATAATGGCATTTATCGAACAGTTATATACATGTAGTCTGAACGAATGCGGTGAACAATTTCTCTCATTATTTCTTCGCCATCGTAGTCCGTGGTTATCGATCTTATTCACGAACACGGAGAGGCTAAAGTTGCAATACTCGCGATAATGAATCGAGGCGAATCGAGTTTGAAATTAATTTCAATCCACACTCGAGTTTCCCAATTGAAGCCGGCGGTCAAACAGCGTATACCGTGGTCGAGAAAAGCGAGCAACGTGGAGCACTGGAAACAAAAGTCCGGTGGTTGAATTAGGTCCCTTATTAGTTAGCGATAATAGGGCCAGCGGTGGTCGAACGATGGCAAGAGCAAGGGCTTTACAGTGCTTAACCGTCGGTTGCGTTAGGTCCGTCGGGCTTGTTTGCGTGGATCCACCTCTTACGATATTAAGGGCTGACTAGGCACTCACCGATACTACGTCTATGAGCCAATCCCTTCTTCGTTGGATGTTTAGAATCACTATCTATCCTCTTACTCGTCCCTGATTCGACTCTGACCATGTTGCTGGGACCAGGAGGGTTTCGAACCCTAATAGTTCAGCCGACCTCTTCGCCTTTAGGTCGATTGATTTTCTTGCGTTCCATAGATGCGCGAGAATAACACGAGATCCTGAAGCCTGAATTTCCATTCACGTTGGAAGAGCAGAGTAGAGAAAGAGGAAGAGAAAGAGGACCAACGGAGGAAACTAGGAGAAATTTGTCGTGAGGAACCGGTTCGCTGCAGTCGCCTGCGGCGAGCCACAACGATCCTCCGTCGTTTTAACCGTTGTATGCTACCGCACGATACCGGAGGACCATTCCTACCGCTATCGCTGAGACCCTTCGAAACTAACTTAGGATTCCCAAAACTGTGCTCGCTTCCCTCGCCATGGAACGGTCGAAACGGTTAACAAGGAGGCACGCGAAGTACATCTGGTATTGATTCGAAAGCGAAAATACTCCGAGCGATTTAAACCACCGCATTCTAGTTTGCCGCGATCGAGTAATGTTTGCACCTCGTTTGCTTTCAATAATCCTAGGTGAGCTACATATATTGTTGCGCGCAAGGAAATCTTCGCGTAGTAGAGTTACTTTGTGCAAGAATTATGGTCAAACTTGTGATGCTTGATATCCTGATATCCCTTGTTCCTCTTTAAATTGTTCCATGTCACGAGCAGTATAATCTAATAGTAAATACATGTACGGCATTAGGGGATAGTAAATCATTTGTGTCCTGTTGTTTCTATCCATAGAGCAGAGAATCAGTTTTAGCGTGAATGTGGAAAGCCAGGCTAAGGGTGTCGGAGGATGTTGGGGTGGTTGGGGGTTGTGGCAGAGGAATGGTTGCGACATCTTGTATTGTCAGATCCCAACGCGACAAATTCATAATTGCGTTAATGCGGGTATGGCGAGGGTTCTTGCCGCAACTACCGCAAGGCGCGCCATGGCGTCTTGCGGCTTTAAGAGAGATGAGAGACCGAAGGATAAAGGAGCGAGAGGAGTATTCTGGAGAAAATGAACGGGATAGGATGAGGGGGAGGGTGGAGACACCCGCCTGGTATAGGCACGTTAATCTTCCAAGGATTACGCCAGAAGAAAGTATCGCCATTGTGCGAGGTGCTTCATTCCGGGCCGATAATTATTAATTAAATTGGCTGAACAGACCACTTCGTCATTTATCGACTTATCGAGCCAGTCCTCAAACAAATCACTGTTTCGACCAAGATTATTTATTCCGAGAATGATACAATCAAATGTGTTGCCAGTAACACCTTCAAAAAACGAGGAGCAAACATTCGGTATCAATTGAGAATCACAAAGGCACACGAAGTAATTAAAATCCGCGAAACCGTAATTGATCTGGAGAGCACGGCAATCAAGCGGAGTGGTATACGAAAGCAATCGAATCATCGGGGCGTACTATGGATGGATTGAAAATAATCGTAACCGATTAAATGATCATCAAATCGAATAGAAAGGGTCATCAAATCTGAACGAAGCAACACGAGAACGGAAAGTGAGGAAGGGTTGCGCGTGCGGTCGACTGGCAAATGGACTGAAGGTAAAAAGGATAGAATTGCGGGAGCAAGAGAGCACCGGAGAAACGAGCAAGCCGAAATAAAACAGTGATATCCAAGCATTTCACGCACGAGCGAGAACGTTTAGCAGATTCAACGTGCGTGCCGGCACTCGGGTACTACCCTGCCATGGTAAAACGACTCTCCTCTTTCTCTCTCTCTGTCCTCCTCTCTTTTTCTCTCATTCCCTTTATTCCACCAGTTTTCTCTTTACCCTACTCTCTCTCTTTCTCTCTTCCTCCATCGCCTACACCCTCGTACAGAGCTCACTGAAAAATACTGCTCTTGCTGACACCTGTAGCTTCGACGTTCTACATATGTGCGTACGTACGCCGACTCGTTCTCATCCTGGCACAGAGAGACAGGGGGTAAGGAATTATCACGAACAGAACGATATTGATAAGACTGAAGTACCTCCTATAATAAGATCAAGTGTCACCGATAAGAAACCTTGTAAGATAGCAGGCCCTTTTTTGAAGCATTTACTAGGAATAATTTCATTTACTCTGAAGTGCTCTTCAGTGTTTTTGCAACCCAGCAGTGTGGTCGACATTATTATGATTTGGATAGACACACTCAAAGTAGACTTGATTTTGTATGAATGATAGCTTGATGTGATAAGGAATGAAAGATGTTTTTCATGATTTTCGGGAAATAAAAGGTTTGAAGAGGGTATAAGAATTGGAAGGGGAAGAGACTCCACAAGTGGTGGACTTTACGGGACTTAAGATTAATCCTCATAATTACCTGATCCCATTCTCCTCATCCAGGATCATTCTTGTCTTTTGTTTTCATATGGCAGATTACACCACGTGCCGTTTGCGATGTAGCTTCTAGGAAAGAGGTAGTCTGGGATAGATAAATGGGGTCTCCGAGAGGACTCGCTGGACCATAAAGATATTTATCAGGTGACACCACTGGACATCCTTTACGATCCTTCCCTTCTTGAGGTTTTCCACGGATGTCTGGAGAAAATCCACCCTTCAGGCGGTCGCGCGCCACATCCTGCTTGATGTGACCCTCGCAGATTCCTTTTCTCCGAGATTCAATCTCTTTCTCCCGAGAACACATTCGTGCTACCTGAGGAATGGCGGGCCGCAAAGTAGTTTGTATCTCTGACACATTCGACAGTTATTGATATTGATATGCGTTGGCATCCTTTTCGAGACCAGTGTGTTGGAATCCTGCATCGCGAACACAGTTTATAATACAAGATTGATATTATCGTACAGAACATTAGAAACGAAATCAGATCCAGCAGGACATTTAACTCGCAGTATTAATTAGTGCGAAAGTCCAAGCACATTTCGGGTATTTGTTACATGGTGCGTGGGACGAAATTACAGATAACAAAAAGCAAAGCCGTTGTACGGAGGGAAGGGGGTGGAATAGTGGGCTGTAACGGTAT
The DNA here is from genome assembly GCA_910591585.2 of Nysson spinosus. Classification (NCBI taxonomy): domain Eukaryota; kingdom Metazoa; phylum Arthropoda; class Insecta; order Hymenoptera; family Crabronidae; genus Nysson; species Nysson spinosus. The sequence goes on from OU342847.1 coordinate 5,114,350, forward strand.
GCGGAGAAATATAGGGGTTGATTTTCGTGGATGACCGAGAACGCGGACGATGGGCGTGAAATCGGGCGCCGGGCAGGACGTCCGCTCGACTCGGCAGCCAGCAGACAATAAGAATCAATATCTTAATTAACGAACGCCGGTGGGTTCGATGTGCAAGCGAACTCCTGGCCGAACAGGAAGAACGGAAAAGGGTGGAGAAATAGGGTGAGGTGGGGGCGGCTGGCCGACGAACACAGGGAGATTCGAAGGCTGGGTATATTCGATGGGGTAGAAGCGACGGACGCCTGACCGGAAACGGGAGTCTGCGAAGGCCTGTGGACCTCGGTTCGCCGTCCCACCGGAAGCGCCTTTCACACGGCCTTCTCCCTTTCGTCCGCCTTCCCGTCGTGCCTGTTGTCCACCATCCGACTGATACGTTTCTGAATAAACAATACTGCCCAAAAAAAGTTTGACTCTAATACGCTGAAAAAATCATCGCGCTGTCAGTTTGAGAACTTGTTACGACTCACGATATTTCGTACTATGTCAGTCGATGGAATGATATTTAATAATCTCCTGAAATTGGGCTCCGTTTGTCAGTATTTTAAGATTTTCTTTAGGAACGCTTTATAATGTCAATTTATAGTGTCATAGAATTTGGCTTTTGATTAGATTTAATTGCATATTGTAGAAGCATAGATGTACTATTAAAAGCACAGTGAACTCTTCCATCTCTTAACGTAGATTGAGAAGCGTCGCAGCATCCCGAGTATCTCGAAGCATTGAGAGATCCTTGTAAATGTCTAGGCCGATTAATATCAGCGCAAAAGAAACGAGGCAGGGTTGAGTAAATTAACGAATTGGAGGGTGCGCTTTACGGGACGCTTTTACCGCGACTGGCTAATCCGATAAAGTGGCAAGCTCGCACGAACCTCTTTCTTCTCGCTGACATTCCATCCAATCTGATATGACACTAAGCATTCTATATTAACTAATAAACCCCCGCATTACGTTACCGGGCTAACTCAAATTTCTCTCTTACTTCTCATTTCTAACGACAATTCCTTTGTCCGACTACTCCGTGGTTGCTTAAATTACGACACTCTCGCTACACGTAATTCGTTGAGTAAATTCGGCAAAGTTAAGTTAATTCGGAAAACCGGCGTGATCCAATCGGTTTGATTTTATTAGCACTGTCATTCATTACCTCGTCGGTAATGGGGGCATGTGAGATTCATATTATAAGATTTATTCGTCGGTCGCTGTTTACAATTAGTTGATCGGCATCACAAAACGTCTTAGAATAAATCCTCGTTTATATCGGAAATATTCTTCGAATGCAAAGGGTTAATAGAGTGGTCTACGAGGACATCCTAGGTGTTTCGTACTTCCGGCTCATTCGGTCTCGGACGAACTAGGTTCGGATGAAGTCAGCCTCGCGAAGGCCGCAATGGTCGGTACCTCAATCAAGACTCGCTTTGGAACCCAATTTCACGAGAGAGAGTATTTGCTCGCGTTTCGGGTGGCGGTAGGTTTGACCTCTCGTTAATCACCAAAGGTCCCGAAGCACGAAAGCGAGTCGGACAAGCTGTATAGTTGACCGCAACGACTGACCGTTGCCCTGTGGACAGGCCCTTAAGGGTACCCAGATACGGAATACCAGATCCAGCTGCCTTCGAAATCTGTGGTGCGTCTTGCAATCGTGGACTGTCTGTTCTGCCAGTCTTCCTTGTGGTTCCAACGAACCGACAAACGTGATAACTACTAAACTGCCCTTTAAGCTTCACGCCTCCTTTTTCGTCCATTCCTCCATTTTCAATCGCAAGTATTCTTCACGTATTTATGCAATATCGTCGAACGTTGTTATGAGTAATAATTCGAAGTTTATTAAATATTCTAATCGAGCCTAGACTTGCACCAATGACTGCAATCAGATCAGTCGTCCTTGGGATTGTAAACGATATCTGCATCGATTTCACGCAACTCGTAACATTGCCCGGAGCAAACGTTGTTGGCTTGTACATGGCGTCTAATCGTTGTATTAGCTGGCTTTGTGGCTAAGCTATGCTATTGCCGAATTAGGGACGATTTGCTTCTAACACACCCTTCTAGAATTATACTCGGCGTTGCATACCCAGTTGGTTGGATGAGTATTCTTTATTAACCCTTATGACTCCAAGTGTGTCTGTCGGACACCGTCGAAAACATATTTTCCAAGGCATTCCCAGTTTGTACATAGGAAAATTGTATGCTGCTAAAAAGGTTAAAGTAGACCCGCGGTGGTACGATTCCACCATGTATGCCCAAGAATGCTTGCCGTATACGGGACCATAGTCTCTTGGCGCATATCGTTTGTTGGTTTTGCGGTCTACCATAACGCTGCCTTCCTCGTAGCCACCCCCCGCTTCCTGAGAAGACGGGGTTCCAACAACATCGCCTGGTAAAGGGTTGCTTCTCACCGTATAAACCTTCCGCTACTAAATCGAACAAAATCTAATCACGCTCCGTAGACTCTTGCTTACCGATAAATTATTCCCTCGAACGTTCGAAGACATCCAAGATGTGCATGATCTTCTTGTCTTCTAGAATTACTATGTGAGTAAAGATCAATTTTTCTAATTATTAATAAATGAGGTGAAGACATTAATATTACATTTTCCGTGATAGATATTGAATAATTACGATTAAAATGTTCCGAGTAATCTCTCTCTTACTCTCAAACACCTCTTAATTGCTTCTTGAGTACATTAAAGACGGACAAAAAAAATGTCACTCCTCCGTGATCTTGGGGGGTATTTTCGGACGTGTTGCGGCAGCGAGAAGCCGTGCTGAGAAGAGGTGAAAGAAACCAAGAGAAAGAGTCTCGAAAAGGTAACATAAAGAGAGGGAGGAATGGCAAGAGAGCAAGCACACTGCGAGGGATAAACAAAGGTGACGTAATTACCGAGATTAATGCGGCCTTGAGCTTTTGGTGGCAACCGAAGCTCCCGCTACTTGCTTTTATCTCGCGAACCATCATCCGTTCTCGCTCCTCCACCCGGCGGGTCTCTTTCTGCCTGCGGAAAGTAATTTCAGGACGAGAGGGAACGATTTTAAATTTTACTTATCCTTGGGACTTGAATTTACTTCTGCCTATAACGCCGTGGGGAACGAAGCCCCGAAATTTCCGCAATCCCTGCCACATAGTGGGATCCCACCAAAAAAGAATGACCAAACTTCTTTGAAAAATTCACCTGCCGCGACCATCCGTTTTAAATGATAAATATATGAGAAATACTCTTTTTAAATGCCTCGTATATCCATCTCCAACATCGTATTTTTGTAACGCGACTTGTTTCTGGAGTCTAAACCCCGCGTTATACAAAGGTGACCTGTATCTCGTGTGTCCACAAACGTTTACATTTTAAATCGACTCACGTCTTTAAACGACTCTACCCTTCGCATATGAAAAGGTTACGCGGTGCGTTAACTACAGAAGACAAGAAAAGAGAGTCCGTAGTGACAAAAGGAAATTTCGTGATGCGACAAATCTTCTTTCAAGTACCCGGAAGAATGGCACGACACTTCATAGGAATTTTCTCGGCTCGTCGGAAGATTTCCCATAGACGGCACTCGTAGTACCCGTAGTCCTGACACCCTCGTCTCGTTTTCCTTCTTTGTAGAAGCTAACGGAGGAAGAGAAAGAGCGAGAAGTCAAGGAGGATTTCCTCCTTTCACCGAAAACACCGGCAGTGAGTCTTCCTCCTTGTGCTTGACTGTAGAAGAGGGCTACTATTCACGCCGCTCCTGGAACCCCTTTCTTTCGCACCCCCCTGAACGGGGTACGCAGTTGCCTGCCTGCTCGAGACAATGATATCGCAGGAAGAGAAAAGATCGTCTTGCTTCGCTTTACAACTCCCAACAGAGTTGCCGTTACCATAACGAAATTAATATCATAAATAATCTCGGAAAAAATACAACCCACCGGCGACTTACCGCAAAACGTTTCGCGCGCGGTTTGATTAAGGATGAAGAGTGAAGGTGGAAGAAAGTTAAAGGTAGATAAAACTATTAATATTATTCTATTTTTATTGATATATATAAATCTATATTTATTGACAAATCTATCTTTCCCTTCTTCTTCTTCCATCTGAAATACCCGAAAGAATACCAGGAAACTTGACAGGAATTATCTCGCCTCGTCGACAAGATTTGTTTAAATCTCAAACCTTTTCGAGGTTCAAAAATCGCCTCTCTGGAATCCCCAGCCAGAATTTGACCAACAAAAGGCACATCTCCGTATTCCCGTAGAATTCAGAAGGAGGAACTACAGAATACGTAGAAACGGTTCTATTATATAATATATCGCATGATGGGGTGACGTTCGTTGCTTTCTCCCTCGGTTGCTCATGTGAACTTGATGTTTCTCGGGGAACAGCAATATAATCACCCTGATGGTACAAAGCAGCAACCCGCTTCCCTACGGCAACCGCCGGCAGTCTTGCCGCACCTTCCGCGCCATCAAATGCTGATGATACGGACGATATGCCGTATATATGCCGTATATGCGCGACACCGTTAATTCGCGCTATTGTTGTATTTCTCCGTGAAAGTAGGCGAAGCCACAGGTAGCTCAAATTTGGTCCAATTCGTTTGCAGCATCGCGCTGTCAGGCGGAAAACGATGTGCATCACTTATTCGGATAGGGTCGTCAGCGACGTAGCAAAAGTTTCGTTGTTCCTGTAGTGATTACACTGATTTTCACCAATACCTGGATTCGACGGTCCTATATTTCATGGAACATTATTTATTATTGTTTCATATAACTTTCATATTTCGATTTGCTTTTTCGTATTCAACTCCGGTCGCGGAAGAACGCAGGATTTCTATTCGTTATTAACTCCGTAGTTCTTTCTTCCTTATTTCCGCGGAATGCTTTTCCTCCTTTGGGACTTACTCAGAACATTTGATTCTGTATGAACGCTCGCTAGATCTGGGTAAATGGGTCAGAAACTATCGCGCTTTGCTTCCAAGCCATCTAACTCGCTCGCAAGCCAAATTGCTTCAGACACCGAACGGTTTGCTGGGTCTAGCGATCGCTGAAATCTTTTTCTTCCCTCGTATAACAAGTTTCGGGATGATTATGTCTGTCTAAGAGAGCATTCGAAAAACTCGACGATTTTTAAGTAGTTCACTAACCGCCGATCATCGTCTGAAATCTGAACTGTTTATAGAACCGACGTAAGATTTAACTTCATTAATATCCCAATGGAGTTCAGCTTGAAAACTTCCACGGAATTGTAAGCAATTTTCTTTTAATGCTGCCATGCTGGACCTTTCTCCGCGACTTTAGTAGTGTCATAAACTGCAAGTATATAAACGAAGTCAGTCAATAACGGAGAAGGGAAAGGCAGGAATGGGAATTTACTGTGATTCTCTTTTTTATAGCGAATGGAGTTGTAGTTTATTGAAGGCAGAAGGTGCGATGTTTCATTTTCTTTTTACACTTAAACTAGCATACCATCGAAATTACTGATCTGCAATTTTTAATGGAATTATTCGAATATAGAATGGCTCCTTATTTAGGAAACAGCGACGGAAACGCGGGTTATAACAAATTGATTACGCGCTAATAAATGAACGTAGATTGCAACGAGGAAATCTACTTGATAGAATCAGTGGGATCGGTATTCCTCGATAGATCGATGGGCTGCACGGTACATCCGGTTAGAATAGCGAAAGATAACTGGGCCGGTACCAGAACGGGATGAATAATGAAGTGAGTCGCGCCTTGCCCGGAAGGCGAGATTCACCCAAGCCGAGGTAGACCCTGAGATTAGCCCTGAGTTATGGCGTTAAGATCACATCTAATTGTATCAGTTTGGACCACCCAAACCAGCCTCTATCTACCTATCCATCTGTACCAGCGAGTGCGACCCGCGCTACTATAACCTGCTTACTCGGCCCTCCTTCCGCGTCTCTTCCGTGCCATTGACCAGGACCTTAAACGCCGACCAACCGTCGATTTGCTTAATCTTGCGCTTTCCCAAAACTTTCCAGACCCACGACCCACTGTAGTTACGATTCCACTGACTACCACCTACAACTATTCGCGGGTTATGCTTCATTACCTATCAAAAACCCCTGGTTTCAAATTTAGCAGGGATACTTCAATATTAGCTTTGGCCGGAACCTATCGGAGGATCCTAATTGACGGGGCCCAAAGTTTCACAAAGAACATGCACTAATTAACACTAGAACTACCGAACATATACTATGTTATGCTTACATATTTATTTATATATATTCTTCCGAGTGTTACATTACGTTATTTTTACGGTAGAAATGAAAGGAGAAGGAAAAAGTGTTGTAAAACTGATAAGTAGAATATGTCGACGCACAGACAGAATAGAATTTGGGTTCTGTGATATAATAGTTTCCTCTGGGCTCGTTCTCGATTTAGGACATCGTTATATCGTTATGTACATATTCTCATCTATCTTCCATGTACCTCGAGCTAATATGTATTATATATTGCCTTAACCACATATCGGGTGTGCCAATTACGACATAACACAGTATAACAGAAAAATACTGTTAATTAGGATGCTTAACACTAGACCAACAAAAACAAGGACATTTAGATTCTGCAAGAAATTAGTTTGCCGAATTTCTTACTTCCATCGAAAATGTGGAAATAATATTTTAGAAAGGTACTATATACATTTCGGTAATTCAGTGTTACAAGTCAATAGTGCTGGTGTTTACAAAGTCACTCTACCAACGAAGAAGTGTTTCATTCTCAAATATGATCGTATTATATCATTCACATTATATCTGTAAACAGAGCTCGCTTATTTCATTCTCATCGAAAAGTTACACGGTGCACCGTCTGAATGAAATACCGGTAACAATTTCTTTACTTCCTTGCCAGTATTTTGGTATGTAATATTCGAGATAAGTGTGGCTGATCCGATCCTTTCGGATCACCTGATATTAGTAAGTCTAAGCTGCCGAAACTGGTAAGGTCTAGAGAAGACTAGAGAGTGCTAGAGTACGCGGGAGAGAAGCATTAGAGGCAAGGGATGATCACTGAGCGCTCGGCACTAATCAAGACGTATGATTACAGGCCCCAAAGCGCCCTCGAGCACTAGCTACCGTCGCTTCTAGCCAAGAACGAACCAATGCGATCTCGTTCGCTCATTGTCATCTTTGTCGAGCCCTGATTACAAGGTCCTGGTTTTTGGCGTAAGGGTTTCATCCTATCGTGCTTACATTGCAACGTTCTAATAGCTCTAGAACGCTAATAGTCTCGTTTCCTACCGCCGTCCGTTAGTTCTTCCGACGAATCTAGATTCTGCTGATCATAATTCGATACTATCATTTCATTATCGCGATAAAGATTTTTGATGATTATCAATGTTCCCCACTTTTTCTTTCATGGAGTCAGCCACTTCGCCCTTTAAACAGCTCATACGTGTACATTATACGATTGGTACATTAAACGATAGTTGGTAGACAGACAATAGGTATGCAAATACCGACTGTAATCCTGTTAATGGATCATTATACAGGTGTTCTGTCGTCCGTTAAGTGATGTAACTGCAGTTACCCGCATCCATATCAAAACAAAGCAATTGTATACCGCGTGATTATACTATTAACTGGTTATATGGCCTTAATTGGTGATCAATCATAGTACCATCAAGGAAACCATGCCACGGATCTTCGATTCTGATTTTTTACAGAATTAAGGATTAATATTGAGATATTATTTTTCTTGTGTCAATATGATGACATGTAAGTTTCTCGACGGCCCTAGCTGATGGTGAAACTAGTCGGAATTATTTATTAGCAGACAAACAGTAATCAGTTTAATAAATGAAATCACTTTCGTTAATTATACATGCGATTTCCCTCGAAATGATCGTTTCGGCAATTAGGATTCTCGTGATCTTCCGTAGGGACGTGGTGGCCCCGTCGATCTGGTCGTTGCGTTGGAGGAAATTTCTCGACCTACGGTTCTATTTGAGGTTGCGCTAAGCAAGTTAGCACAACCCCAGCGTATCGTGTTAAATTATGCTCAGAAGCAACGTCGCTGTCGCGGAATATGTATGTTACACATACACATGGCGTCTATATACGTCGCTTAAGTACCGTAATCACGGTAAGCGTGGTGCGTTTGCCAAAGAAACCATTTCACCGTCACGCGAGGTAGTCACCTACGAGAAAAAGGAAATCATCCGTCTCCATTTTCTTGAGCTGTCATATCATTCACCGACCGGTAACGTCATATGAAATTCGACGTAACGCGAAAGTAGAAATCACTTCACCAAAATCGAACTAACCACTAGTTATTGATGAGACATTCAATGATTGATTAACATTAAAACTTGGTGTTAATAAACAAGCAGAAATTGGGCTCTGTTAACCAGGAGCTATTTTAATACTGGAACTACTAATTATAATGTTCAATAGTAAATTCGATTTAAATTAAATTAAATTAAATGTACATCAAATATGGATGTATCAAATCTCAGAGATTTTATTAAAAATGATGGCCCAGTCATTTTGTTTGCTTTGGTATCTCCAGTGTTAAACAATGTAGTTTGCCAATAATCGATGATCTAAACATATATTTAATGTTTAAAATAAGGGAGGACCGGGACTCGTAGGTTAAAGAGCGTTCATCACACCCTCCGGAATCTGTCGGGTACATTCTCTATCTTTGAATCCATTGAAAGTTCTCTCGCATTGAAATAGCTAGCTAAAGAGTGTAGAAAGTAACGTCATATAGCAATCGCAAAGAAGGGTGACTCGCGTACGTGTGTTTGCTTTTATTTAAATTGTAAGTTAGATGCCATCGAGGACGAAGCCGTGCTCGATGGAAGCTTTTAGCGAATGGAAAGAAATGTTTGCATTAAATGATACATAGCTATGTGTGGAAATAAGCCTCGTGAGTGGAAGAATCTCGTGTGACTGATCTGCTGAGTAGTTCTTTGCTCTCCGCGGAACTTTTTCGAATAATGCAAATGTGATTTATGTATGGATGGAACTCATGCCATGGCGAACGATTTTAGTTGAAGATAGCTTCCTTGAGAGGTGTTCGGGATGGCGGTGTACGCAGATAGTAACTTATTTCGATTAGTACATTATAGATAAATTCCCTAAATTTTCAGTTCCGCGCTTTTTGCAAGAAGTTACTCGCTAATGTTAAATCGAACAGAAGGGATTGCATTGTTTGAACCGAGATTGGCTGTGCCTTGAGATGAGGGTGGTAGAGGTGCATGGGGGGGTGGGTATTTCCATTTGCATACTCGGCAGCTGTGCTTCCTTCAACTTTTCCTGCGACACATCCTATGTACAAGTCCACAGAACTCGATGGCACAGGCATGCACTCACGATTGATAGAATTGTGTTCTGATATCCCCTGAAACGTTAGATGCCAAGGGTGGCAGCCGTGTACTTCCAGTTTCGTTTCATAATTGCAAATCTCCTTCGCCTTATTTATCTCGGGCCATGCAACTCGACTTATGGATTCACTTATATGAATGCATCCACCGTGAACTTAGAAACAGTGTGATATCAACTCAAAAGGCTGACTTTGTTTGCTTTAATGATATTAAAAAATGTAGCGACTGATAACATTAATATTCAGAGCTCTCTAGACACCTTCCACAAAATTAATTGTCAACCCGTATCGGGGACAAATTAGTGGTTGTTTACCAATCAGCTTCCTAATTCATATCGAATTATGAGAATCTCTTTGAAGAGTCTCGTATGTTGGGGAACCAACTCGCGTGCTTGTACGCTATACATTTTCACTTTAGCACATGTGTCGTCACCTTCATTGTCTTCTAGCAGCCGTTGCTGATGCGATGAAGGGGACAAAGCGAAAAAAACCGACCTCCCCCGCCGCGCCCTCGATACAATGCCACTTCTTTCCAAGCTGCAGAGAGGAGAAAGAAATGGAGATACGATGATGCGCTCCGCTTATGCATTATGTATACTCCGGGAAGGAGAGAAGAGGGTCGCTAACCGAAAACCGATTTTCAGTGACATGAACTTAGCGTAAGAGCAGCCTGTTCCCGCGCAGGATAATTTATAAGAAAATATACGTTGCACAGAATTTATTGCAAAGAAGACAGAAGAGATTCCAGTAAATCCAGAATAGAATCCAATCGTAACGATCAATTTGATATTTTAAACCATGATCGAAATTTATTTAAGAATTATGGTGGGCCCAAAATAATTTATAAAAATATATGCACCGTAAAAAGTGGAGAATAGAGAAGAAAATCAATTAATACGGTCAATTTGATATTTCAATGTGTGAATGAAAATTGTGGAAGAATTATAGTGCAATGCCAGATGTTGCCGCAGTGTTGCGGTAACCTCGAGGCAATTGAAGGTTTCAAAACATGTTATCAATTCTATCTATCCAAGGAGACCGCTAATTCATTCACGTGGATTAACTTCGGGAACCTTTACGAGAATATCGAGATTTCGTTCGATCAGTTAGAGTTTGCGGCGCGCGGAAGTTAAAGGTTCCTCAGAAGTGGAAATGCGATCTGTGTGCCATGCATAATACAATAGAGTCGTGGGGTGCCTTAGAACGGCATACGAGGAATGTTAAAATTCGGGGGATATCGCGTCAAGTAACCTCCTTCAAATATCACTTTACCTTCATGAGAAAGATCCGGGGATTCCTGTGAGATCGGCGTTTATGTTTTTTAAAATATTTATCGAGCATATCCAACCGTTGTGTATAGTGTGCGGAATGTAACCATTGAACCAATTGAAAGTGGATCATTTAAATCTTGGATACTTAGATCATGAGAAAACGATTCAATTTTACAAACAAATTATTCCTTATTCTATAAAAATTATTCTATAAATCAATTCTTCATTTATATGAAGATCGAATAATTCGCAGGAGAAAATAATATCCTCTTTATACTTAATATCATACTTTTGGCATTAGTTTGCATATAATTGAACTTACGGAATCGTAGATGCATAAATCGTGTATAAAAATATTTCTGAAAAAGTGATTCAATTTTATCCTGTACAGTACTTTTACGCGAACGATCGTAATTTTTACTCACTGGAAATCAGTAGTATATGATTGTTTCGTCAGCCGCATTCAGAAATGAAACCCTTGCCGCGGCATCCCTCTTTGCTCACAGCAATTAGTCCCCATAATCACGTTTGTTTTATGGACCGTTACGTGGCCAGATACTTTAACTAATTGTATAATTGCCTCCAAGCCAGCCAGTGACGACAGCATCGCGACGCCGCTGTGACGGCGCTCACCTACCCAGCTTATTCCTCTTCGAAAAGAAGAGGCGTATCCTATGGTAGTATTTTAGTTCATCTTTCGGTGAAAAAGGGAAGGTACCCGTAAACAGGAAACGGAGTATTACTCCGACCGCCCCAACCGCTTAATTCTACGAGTTTTAATTTGCGAAATACCGGAAAAAAGCCGACCGTCTGATGCCTGGCTTCATTTGGACTTTCATTAAGCTTGTACTGTTTCTTTCGCTTATTAAGTCTACGCAGTGGAAAGTACCGCGATTATTTAACACGATTTCCTCGGATGTATATTCTTCTTTTATAGCTTCTGGTTATATTATTTATTTAAAAAATAAATGTGCCAGATTTTTTATTACTGAGTGAAGCGAGGTGGAGACAATTGCCGTGGATAATCAACTCTATACAATTTATTTCTAAAGAATTACAGATACCGATATTAAATATTCAGCGCAAATCAACACGAACCAATGTTGTAATCGATTCTGTAATCGACGCTGGACACATATTCTTATCGCTGCCGTACGAAGTAATATACGCCTGGATTTTCCTTAGATTCGGTATGGTTTTCTGTTAAATTGAATTGTTCCTTGAATATCGTATATATCTATCGATCCCTCTGTTCTTCTCCATCACGAAGAAGATTGTGCATCCGAACGTTTCATCCCCGGAGGCAGAAGGAGCAGAGCTCGCTGGCTACGTCAAATATTTGCTCAATCACCGCAAAGACATTTCACTAACTTGAGGACCATGGATCGACCTCTTCTATCGCCTCATTCTCATTTGCTATCCTCAAACTGTCGATGTTCTATCTTTCCGAGTTCTTACGTGGCTCGACTCAATCTTACATTGTGAGTTTACATTGCATCAACTTGAGATCTACGATCTACATATCAAATCCGGTAATATAATTATCTTTTGATATGGTTAGCTACTCGACTTTAGTAATTGAATAGGTTCAGGAAGAAAGAAGTTTATAAAAGTAGTTGGATATATTTCATGAAGAATACGGATATATATTTAGCAGATAAGGTGGTGTAGATATTTTTTTTATTTTTGGGTCGACCCATTTTTTGATAAAAAAAATGTTTAATCCACAGCTTTTGACCCAAAATCATCTTAGAATATGTTTATACATCATATAGCATCGATTTGGGCCATGTAGAATTTATTTTGGCGGCTTTCAATTTTTGACAATTTTTGAAGGTATACCCCTTCACATTTTTTCGACTTCGATTTAACCTATTTTTGACCAATAAAAATTTTTTAACCGCTTCTTTCGACCAGAAATCGTCCTAGAATATGTTTATACATCATATAGCATCGATTTGGGCCATCTAGAATTTTTTTTGGCGACTTTCAATTTTTGAGAATTTTTGAAGGTATACCCCTTCACATTTTTGCGATTTGGTTTCGACCCATTTTTGACCAATACAAAATTTTTAACCGCTTCTTTCGACCAGAAATCGTCCTAGAATATGTTTATACATCATATAGCATCGATTTGGGCCATCTAGAATTTATTTTGGCGACTTTCAATTTTTGACAATTTTTGAAGGTATACCCCTTCACATTTTTTCGATTTGGGTTCGACCCATTTTTGACCAATAAAAATTTTTTAACCGCTTCTTCCGACAAGAAATCGTCCTAGAATATGTTTATACATCATATAGCATCGATTTGGGCCATCTAGAATTTATTTTGGCGACTTTCAATTTTTGACAATTTTTGAAGGTATACCCCTTCACATTTTTGCGATTTGGTTTCGACCCATTTTTGACCAATAAAAATTTTTTAACCGTTTCTTTCGACCAGAAATCGTCCTAGAATATGTTTATACATCATATAGCATCGATTTGGGCCATCTAGAATTTTTTTTGGCGACTTTCAATTTTTGAGAATTTTTGAAGGTATACCCCTTCACATTTTTGCGATTTGGTTTCGACCCATTTTTGACCAATAAAAATTTTTTAACCGTTTCTTTCGACCAGAAATCGTCCTAGAATATGTTTATACATCATATAGCATCGATTTGGGCCATCTAGAATTTATTTTGGCGACTTTCAATTTTTGAGAATTTTTGAAGGTATACCCCTTCACATTTTTTCGATTTGGGTTCGACCCATTTTTGACCAATAAAAATTTTTTAACCGCTTCTTTCGACCAGAAATCGTCCTAGAATATGTTTATACATCATATAGCATCGATTTGGGCCATCTAGAATTTATTTTGGCGACTTTCAATTTTTGACAATTTTTGAAGGTATACCCCTTCACATTTTTTCGACTTCAATTTAACCTATTTTTGACCAATAAAAATTTTTTAACCGCTTCTTTCGACCAGAAATCGTCCTAGAATATGTTTGTACATCATATAGCATCGATTTGGGCCATCTAGAATTTATTTTGGCGACTTTCAATTTTTGAGAATTTTTGAAGGTATACCCCTTCACATTTTTGCGATTTTGTGTCGACCTATTTTTTGGTCAGAAGAAATGTTTAAATCCCCTACACTTCGTTACATAATGTTATGCAGTGGGGATAACGAGGTTAAGAGCTATGCTATCCCATTATTATTAATTTATCAATCTTAAGTTCGAAATTCAATCGTATATTACGATGCATAGGTAATAAAAAAATTTGCGACAGGCCCCACGTTGTGAACTCGGGGACGTCTTGACCCCGACTGTGGGTAAGGGATGGAGCGCGGAGAGGTATAGGTGTTGCGGTAGGTCAGTAATTCGGCGGCAAGCGGCGAAATTTAAAGGGCATATAGGTAATAAACATGGCTGCCTATCCACAGTCGGGGTCGCGACGTCCCCGACGTAAGAACGGGGGGGTTGTCGCAAATTTTTTTATTAACTATGCATCGTAATAAACGATTGAATTTCGAACTTGAGATTAATAAATTAATAATAATGGTTTAGCATATGTCTTATCCTTATTTTAAGTTGTATTAATGTTGTTTCGTCCTATATTCGAGATCGTTGTTTACCATCGATCTAGACCATTTAGGATTGAAATTGAACATTGAAATTTTGACGATTTATGAAGGTATACCCCTTCACATTTTTGCGATATTCACTTCTTTCGACTCAAAAATGCAAGTGATTTCTAATCACTCGAGGCATCGAGCCTCGCGTTACATCGTCGTGCTCGCTCATCGGAATTCTGCTAGAAACGTAATGGACTTTCGTCGAGCGTCGTCGTCAGGGTGATTTCACGAAGTCCGCAAGTCAGGGTGTGCAAAAAGAAGGGCGAGAAGGTCCCTGAAAAGGGCAAACGACGTTTTGGCAGAGCCGGTCGCTTAATCAGAGGAAGGTTTTTAGAGCCCCTTAAATCACGTAACGCGAGACGTCACAGAGCGTCAGGATTGGGTGGAGGTGTAGAGGGTGGAGGAAAGCGAAGGGGATGAGGGATGCTGGAGAGTAAACCGAAGGTCGTCGTCGTGGTCTCCGCGGGTGGGAATTAGCTCAGCTGAATTGATCAAAGCTGTTTAAACGCGGCCTCTTATTAAAGAAATCCATAATCGCTTTGCTGCCTGAAAAGCGCCGCCCCTACAGTCACCATGAAAAACTCGAATTTCCTCTCATCTCGGTATCTTACTCTTTCCATTTCATTTTCAAGGGAACGACAAAAGAATATCTAACACTAAAATGACAAATTCTTATTTGCAAAATATTTACTTACAAATATTTAATAATTTACATAGGATTTTAGCGCTTGCTTTTCTGGCTTCCACAGTCAACAGTTTTGTAAAGCAAATTAATTCATAAATAAATAATAATATCATTTCCACGAAGATCATTCTGGTGCCACCGTTTAAATGCCACTTGAAATGTACCTAGAAGACTTGTTAGAATCAAAGTCCAAAATACCTTACAAAAAATACTCCACCTTTATTCAACCCACCGACAATTGTTTAGTGCCAACTCCACTCGTCTTAATTCGGCCACTTTTTCCAGCAAGAATTATACAGTCTACGAAGTGCAATCATCTTTATGCTTCCTTCTCCATGTTATTAAGACTGGAAACGAGTGGAGGGTGTGGAGCCCCATTCGGGGGTTTCATTAGGAGGAAAATACAAAAATACGGTAGCCGTTGGAGTAGTCTGGATAAAGCGGAGTCCTCGGTGGTCCCGTTTCTTGTGACGGCACACGAGGGCTGGGTTCAATCGCGCGAGATTAGCAATTCATAGCCGAGCAGTTGTTACTGTCGCCGTGGCAAGGGCCGGCTACATTTAGCGCGGTGGCAACACAATGGCAATAATAATAATTAAGAAACATCGTAACGGTAGCATATTCAGAGTGCCACGCCGTGGTCCTACGACTTTACACCCCGGTTTTCTCTCTTTTCCGCTTTCTATCTTTTCCCCCTAGCCACTTCCCTACTCCCTATTCTCTTTGCCCACCCTCTGCCACCTCCATCCCGGGCCGAAGCTTGTTAAAAAGCCCGTGAATATAAAGAGTTGCATTATTAAAGAAGTTCGCGTGACTATAACAAAAAGTTTCGTCCAGCGATGGGGGAGGAAAAGCAACAAGCCTGCTCAGGAACGTGGCCAGGGTTTGTTCGGGGTGAGGGAGGAGCAGGGGATGCTTGACAAAAAATTCAAGGTGAGAACGTGGTGCTCGAATGTATTATTCGGTTTGTCGAAAGATTTCTTTTATGCTTTCATCTATGTCTTGATTCTGTTAATTCTTATCTATTATAATAATTCACTTCTGTCGATATTTCATCTTCTTTCACTTTTATGAGAGAGGCCGTGTCTCATATAAAAATCGACAAGTTTATTTCTTATATAGAAAGTATGGTCGGATTAATAATAATGTTGATTGATGAAATTAGTTCCAACAGGAATATAGACTGAAATATAATTAACTTTAAGTAAACTACATTTTCGGTAACCGTAAGAGTATTTATCACTGAAATCGTTGACAAATTTCGAAAGCTTTATTTTCTCCCAGCTAATCTATTTCTAAGATATTTCCCCCGGTAAATAGGGTGTTAGGGGAGAAAAAAGAAAAAACACTACGACAGAAGAAGCAATAGCGTATAATTAGCATAACGACACTAATTAAAATACAAATGAAGAGTCTTAAGGTGCTCCGCGCCGGGTGAATCATTATCACCGAGCTGTCTGCTTTCTTGGTCCCACGAGGACGTCTCTCTTCCTTGTCTTTCTTCTCCACATTTTACTGACACTCGCAAGCGTAATTATATTTAATCGTAGTCTCGTCTTGTTTGTGTGCCGTGGAACGACATTCGGAGGAACTCTTATTCGTACTTCATCCGAAAAAGGTACGACTCTATTATTCCGACTTAGTACGACTTTGCGTGCCCACAAAAATTTGCATTGTTGTGTACGTAATTGAAGTGATTTACATTATTTCGCAAAATATAATTATAATAATTTTAATGGAACTTCGTAGTTGCTTATACTTTGAAGTCTTTGTTTTTACTTACATATTGAATGTTGAAAAAATTCGTGAATTATACCGCGAAACTAAATTTCTTTCGAATTAGGCCAAGTAACAGCACAATGTACGGCTGACTGACCACCTGCTCTAACTTTACGACAGGCTAAGAAAAGAGCAAGTTATAGCACAATGCGAATACCGTAAGGCATCCTATTTGGTCGCGTAATCCAGGCTCGGGAATCCACAGTGAGGAGTCACCGAACCCATAAATATGATTGGAGCATTGGTTGGCTCCAGTAGCATCCCCCCATAGAATCTAACCCCTCGGGTTATTCGCGTAAGATTACGGTGCTTGTCTCTTTCCGTCTTCTGTTCGCTTTACGATGATCTTATTGGATTCAATCGAAGCCCCGATTAACCCTTCCTACATATTTTCGCTACAGATCTTAAAAAATGACAGTATTCTTCGTCCCGTTAACTTCATATTTACCATCAATTTCTACTGTGTTTTTATTACAATGTTTCTTCTTATACGAAGCATCCTGCAGTAGTCAACGTGTTAAAAGGATTTCAAGTTAGAATAAGTAATAAGAATTCTAGCGTTGTATTATGGATTATCATTGACCAGATATGCAAGGCATACTGCTGCTAAATCTCATAAACTGAAGACGGAAACGAGTCCTGGCGAAAGGGTGGACCCCGGTGGTTTTAGGCTGCCGTGCACGTAGCGTTAATCCTGGTTTGCCGCTTATGTATCGTATTCCGTCTTTCTCTGTTTTCTTCACCCCCGGCTCGAAGCACTCTTGAAAAGGAGAACGAGACGATGGCAGAGTAGCAGGAGGCGTATTCTCACTCGACTCCACTCGACTCGAGTCTCTTCTCTCTTTCGGTTGACACTTAATTTCCGTTATTCGTACGCAATCCTCGGTACACCAGCTTTATGTCACCTACCCACTCTACCCCTGCTATTCTCTCCTTCTGCTACTCTTCTTTAGTACAACCCTCGACAATGTCTCCTTCATTCTCTTAGTTAACCACCCAATCTACTGTACACAAATCCGAGCCACTCGTTTTTAACCCCGTAGCACTCTGGCTAGGAAAGATCCGCAGTATTTCGACTGATCTTCCCCCTTCGCGAGTGACTAAAACTTCTTCTCTCACAATGAGCCTAATCGTAATATATAATCCTGGAATTTGAGTGCTATTAATCTCTCCCAAGTAAAAGCAGAACTTTCGCGTATTCGTCCTGTGACTTTGAATTTTTATTACATAAAATATAGTGATTTAATCATTGAATTTCGATTGGATGTATTCCACAGGTATAATGCTTCAGTAAAAAAATCCTGATCGAATATATCCCGTAAAATATAGTGATACAAATTTGAGAAATAAAATCTGATTAATTGGTACCAAAGGAAGTCGACATAATCGAGGTATCGCAGAATAATCTAATAAGAGTTAAATTAAACTAGATATAATTAATTGAGCGAGTGTCACAGTGATCACAGCTACCATCTCGATAACTTCCGCCCTCCTGGTTAATTAAACGAATATTATATGGAATGAATGAAGTGTGAAATTAAGTGAAATTGAATGATCGAGGTTACCGCCGTACTCGATATTTAAGTACTCAATATTTGAGTATGACGGTAATCTCAATCGTTCGAAGCCGAAAGGTGATATTCAGAATGGCGGAGACGTTGTTAAAGATAAAAATCACCCTTCATCGTTGGCCACCACCAATGACCAACGTTGGGGAAGCTAAAGTCTCGAGGCGTTGCCGCAGACTACCACCGTGAGGATTACATTGTCGTAAAATCTCGGGGAATTTACATGAAAAGTGTTCGCAATAAAATATTGATGCTGTAGATTTAAATGCGTTGATGTTCCTGGAGGGACGAATCGTCTGACTGACCTTCCATTCGGAATTTATACTTATACTTTTTACAGTTCATCAGCGATATTTCTGAGCTTGAAGTATGTCATAAATCAAAGTGTTTGATACATTCTTGTGCCCAAGGATTCCAGTATTCGTTGTTGTACAAAGCTTATTATGAAATTATAATCTTGAGTTATATTTTTGTTGGTCTTCGAAATGTTAGTATTCTTTTGTTGGACTCACTAGTAGTATAGACCAATTTGGTATCGGCCTATACTACTAGCCGCGCTAGTAGTATAGACCAATTCGGTATCGGCCTATACTACTAGCCGCACTAGTAGTATAGACCAATGTGATATCGGCCTATACTACTAGCCGCGCTAGTTTGGTGCCCCAAACTTATGGCCGGTAGTGTATTTATACCTTAATGTTTTACCATTTTTCCAAATTCTATTGTTATTCCTTTGCAAAAAAAAGAAGAAATTTAAGTGACTACATTCTCGGAAGACAATTATGGATAAATAGTCAATAGGCCTCGGAGGTTCTCTCACGATTTGCCAACACAAATCGCTGTCTGAGGATGTTGCCAGCTGGCAGAATGCCGTAGCAGGTTACGATTTCGGGCGGCGCGATGCCCGGCATCGGCCTCTCGCGAACCACCAAACCTCTCACGAAATATTAATTAACGTTATTAACGCCCTACCTTTCGAACTTCACCGGAGGTAGAAGCTCTCTTCTCTTCTCCTTTACAGCTTTCGTCCTCCTCAATCTGCCATTCTCCCTTTCTCTCGCTCCGTTTCGCCGAGGGAGGGAAAAACCCCCATTATCGTAAATCATCGTTTTCCAATAACGCTGCCGTGGCTCTTTGCGGTACCTTTCTTCCTCCTTTCCTTCACTTTATACTTCTCCTCCTTTGTTTTTTACTCCACCTTCATAACGCATTGTAAAGTATAAATCCTATCTTTAGTCTCCTGCCTTCTGCGCACTGGCTAAAAATTTGTTTTGGTTAAATCATAACACGGAATGCCTAATTTATTTATAAACAGTGCGTATTTTAAATGTGTATTTAATTCTCCCCACTTTTCACTTCACAACTTGTTAAATATATAACAAGCAAGCAGAAACATTAGAAAAATTAGTGAAATACATCTTCAACGAAACAAAATAGTCCATTGATTTTTATACCAAGAAAAGTTCCTAACATTCAAAGTATTATATTTCCTGCCAGCATACTTTAAATCCCGGAATATCAAAATCTCGTAGAGTAGCTAACTTCACGAATCCATCTGGAAACATAATACGTCCTCGATTCATAATCAAGGTCCTCCAACTATTATTATTAACCCCAGCTTTAATTGCAGCCTGGAGTCTCAATTGTCCGATTGGAAATAAAAGTTAGCCACCGATCCCCGTCCAAGGTAACAGTAATTTCGTGAGACGACTTGAGATGTTCAAGTAATGATTTTCCCTTGTGTAATTCGGTACGATACTTTTACTTTCATTTCCACTGCTGAGAGCTTTGGATGAATAAGTAAGCTGCTTTACCCATAATCAAGTCCGATCGAGGAACCAAAGAGGCTTCGGGTTTCCCGCTGCGGATTCAATTCAGAGACCAAAGTACCTTGTGCTTGTTTCGGAGGGGGTCGAAGAGCGAGCGAATGAGCGGTCAGGTTTCGTGGATCAGATAGTGGCTACGTGCCGAAGGTGTCGATCAGGATTTCAGGGCACGTGGTCGAGCGCTAACAGTATCGTAGCTTGGTAGTAAAAGCTATCCTCCAAGGATAGATAGCCGGAGCCAGACAGGCAAAGGTAGTGTGAGTGAATAAGGGTGAGTATTACGCCAGCAGCCCAGTTCCGCAATCACCCCGAGGGTTAATGCCATCAGGAGCAAACAAAGTATAAAGTGTGAAGGTACCTGGTAAGTAGCCGCCGGCCAAGTAACCGGAACCGGATAGGTTCGACATGTTTCCTACATATTAACACAATATGTGTGAATCGCGGCATGGGTGCTACTCGTACTCATAGTTTGATAACGATTTGTGTAAGAAGTGATTTAATATAAAAGCATTTGTCGTCCATCCGAGTCATTTTAGGTAAAGTTCCAATTGCGATAGCACACTCCACAATGCGTAAAGATTGTTTTACCTTGTTTCGGGTAAACTTTCACTGGTATTCATTTTTCTCCGAGTCCGAAGTTCCGAATACGAACTTGAACCTCGCGCAAAGTTTCTTCGGGTATAATGACGAACTAAATTCTGAAAAAGTTACGCAGTAACGAAAAGTTCTGCAGCGGACTTTCTGTGATACAGTTTAGCGAGTGGTTCCCTCGTCATTTTCCAAATTATCATTACATATGATATCGCAACAGATTCTTGTGGTATACAATCTGTTAAGTAACAATATCAGTGATAATTTCTCTCTAACAACATATTATATCTTGTCTTATTTTATCAAATCATTTATTGCGACAGAAGTTCGTACGAAAAAACTACTAACAATTCAATATGACGATAAACTCACCCTTTTATTTATACCGGAATTTAATTGATACTTCGTCAAAAAGGCTCCTATATTTATGGAAGGCAAGGAACTACCGACAGTTCAATATGGCGAGAGCAGAATAGAGTTCTGAGAGGTGAAAGTAGGGAAAAGATAGAGGAAGAAAGAAATACGAGAGAGGGATAGCCTAAAGTGAAAATAAACGCAAGAGAAGAAAATCTTATCCGGACTTCCAGTCTCGTGGGCTCCTTCCTTCTCTACTTTCCTTGGGACGATCTCAACGGCTCAGCCGTCGTCTCCTTCCATAATTTGATTGTTTTAATTAAATTTCGCCCGGGAATCGCTTTACGTTGGGCACACTAGCCTGCCGGGCACAATGCAAACTGTGACGTGTACAGAATGAATCGGGAATGGAACAGCAAATGGGACGGTCGGCCGATCACAGGGAGAAAGAGGGTTCCCTGAAGTCAAGGACGTGGATAGACGCCTTAAGAAAACTTTCGGAACAGTATACATCTACTTGTTTCGTGAGATATATTTTTTACGCCGACGAAATCCTGTTATTTATAAAACAAAGAGAGTCCTGGTAGATAAAAATAGAGAAAAGATAGAGGAAAGAAATACAAGACGTAGATAGCTTCGCTATATTATTTATTCAGATACTTAATTGATTAGCTCTTCGCAACGACTCCTATCTTCATGATCGGCAAGGAACCACCAGCAACTCCATATCAACATGGCTCCAAAAAAATCTGCTGTTATTAGTTAATAACGATCAATTCCCGGTTAGTACGAGAAACGGGGGAAGTGGGGTGAGAAGAGAAAACCACGGTGTTCCTCGTGTTCCTTTTGTAATAAGACGAAGGTTAGTCATGACCGCGGGGAACGCCATGGCGGCTGGTAGCGACGCGCCGCCCTGCATATTTCTCCAGATATTGGAATTTGTCGCGGTTACTTCGAATTATCTTCCGCCCCAGCTATTCTGGCATGGTCTACCCTTTCTACTGCACGGTCGTTAGTCGATAATCCACACAGTCGCAAGCACTAGCAACCAACCTGGAAGGGTATTCGATTTGACTCTAATCTCTTTAATAGAACATCGTGAATCACACTCTCACTCGTCGCGTATAAACCTTATAGTTTTCAGTTGCGCATTGTGTCTCGTCGTGAACGGTTGGAGTACTTATTTTCGCATTTTCTCTAAGTTTCTCTAAGATTCAATTATTTCTTTGCAAACATGACTTCTAATCTATAAGGTTGTGTCAGAAATTTTTTTATTTTCTGGTCAACCTAATACATACTCAATTAAATATATATTTCTGCATAATTTCTTCTCGGGTGCAACCTAAAATTCTACTCGCGATATAATTCGGAATAATACAATATTCTCAGACGGCAGTAGAGATTAAGGGTGGGAATACAATAAATCTGTGTCATCCACACTTTCCCCGATCGACTGGCTGCTTTTGATCTCTTTTCTTCATTTACTCCGCGAAACGGAGTGAATTTATTGAAGTCAGAATCTCCGGATGATCGTTCCGTAGGATTTCCAGTCTCCCTTTCAGAAGCACCGAACCACTTGACGGCTTGAATGCGCATTTTTGTAAATTAAAAAGTATCGTGTGACTGCGTCAGGGGCAGGGTTACTTCTAAAGCGTTCTTAACCCTGCTCGAGTCCTTAACCCTCTCACTGGTTCACTTTCTTTGTCTTCCACCTTTCTCTTACTTCATCCCCCTTTTACCGGCTACTCTGTTCTACCTCAGTTTTACGTGTGGAGACCCCCCTTCTTCGTAGAACTTCCACTCCTTCGCGACCTCTCGACTCTTCGAGTCCCCTCGGAAATTGCTACCCTTGTTTGCGTTTAATGCTGCGCTATTTTTTCCTGCCTCGCTCAATCTCTTCCTCTTCTTTTTTTTGAGCACCGTCTTAAAACGATGGGAACCGGTGTTGCTCATTTTTGACACTGCGATGCGGGCTACGATCTTTAATAATAATAATATAATAGTCGATATAGTAATCGAATTATCTGGTAATATTTTCTATGGCATTCAATAACCGATTAGAATTTATTCCATTATATTTTTATACACCTCGGGATGTAAAATAATATTGCATGTTTCAAAGAAGTGTTACACTGTTTATATAAGTTAAAGCAAAGGAGCTTAAACGGTTACATTTAAATCCAGTGAAATATACAGTGCTTGCTTATTTAACGATTTATAAAAAAAAGGTTAAGGCATCTTTAGAAACGTGAAGAGGTAGGACGATGATTCGGAAGGGATTTCCACCCTTTGTCAGGAATACTTTGTCGAGCTACTGTGGTCCAATGGAACTCGGCGCTGCCGAACCACCCCCTCCCTTCGTATGTATACGCGTATTTAATTTGTAAAAGTATTTCGTAATTCGCGTGGCTAAAGGCTGGCTCGCTACTTTCAGCAGCCCTCGCGAAACCTCGGAAACGAAACCACTCGGAAAGTCGAAATTACCTGTACAACGGGTGTCTCGAAACGATACCTCGTTTACTTATAAATGAAACTAAACCACTTCGAGAGTCTACTTGTACTAGAATTATTTTACTATCTTCATAAATTCCATTCACATATTTTCTCAGCCACCATTCCACACATTCAAGTAAACACTAAATAATCATATTTAATAACCTCGGATAACATTCATATTATAATTAACACGTTGACTATCACGTGTGTCACTGGAGATCAACGATGTGAATCGCGACTTCAGTCGTAGCTTTGATCCTCGAATATATTTTAATGAAATGCGGTTACCGAATGCATCAACAAAAATGATTTTTACAAACGTCCATAAATTCTACAATTGTCCGAAATTCCGTGAGCGGCAGGACTCGGGATGTCCTTCGAGATCTCCCGTTATCGTTCCGTGCGTGAAGGAACGTTAATTCCGTCTTCCAATATCCTTTCCCGCGCTTAATGCTGAACAATGCGCGGTCAGGGGTGAGCGCGTGCTCCGTCGTAATAAAAAAATATCGGGCTGTGTGTTGCTTGGTAAAAACCAATAAACGTTCGCAAGGCATACTTGCCGTGAAGCCGGTGGTTACGGTGAAGCATTCGGAGTGCGGGGGTGCGGCTAGTATATACGAATACATCCTTGCGTACATGTGGATATAGTATATCCGAAAACTCAGGGGTCGAGTTCTTGCTAAAACAAACTCCCCCGGGAGAGAAAGAGTACTTGGAGCCCCCGGCGGCGGTGGCGGGGGGCAGAGAAGTGGTAAACAGGGAATTTGCAAGAGAAACCCCCAGAACCCCTTCTTCGGTGTCAGAGGGTGGTCGGTTGCCAAGCTTTCAACGGCCAATCACCTGTTTTAATCCCAACGCCTGGACATTCCTTTTTCTAATGCGTAGAGAAGACCCTGCATTAACGCGGGCGTTAGTTTCCAAGAAAATGTCGCAGTAGAAAAGTCCTGTTACGCCAGACTAGGCTTGCGCACGATAAGTTGGCTTATGATTTTAAAAAAGATACTTTTGAATGAAATATAAAGTTCATTCACGGAGACGAAAAAGAGCGATTATTTGATTAATATAATTTTGGGAATTTCAGTTAACGAAACATGGTATTTGTTTAACAAGATAGATACTTGCATTAGTAACTTACAAATTGGGACATTCTTTCGGAACTCTGTTTTTACGGAGTAAAAGTATATCCTGAGTTAATAAAACACAATTTAGCCGTAGTAATTAATTGGCAATATAATAACAGCGAATTAAAGTTAACGAAGAATGTTGATTAAAACTCGAGTTAGTAGTTGCATTATTAATATTTGTAGTTCGTAAAAGCGGTTGAAGATTACGGTGAATCGCGGCCTATTAATAATTCATTGCAGAACTGCAATATTCTTTGCAGTTAACGAATATGTCAAATTTTATATATGAAATTCCGAATTAATAATTAACAAGACACGATTCTTGGAAACTATTAATTGAGAATATTAACGAATTAAGAAATTGTTTTATTAATATCGTTTACAATTCTGAATTCTCCTGGGAATGGAATCATAGAGATCCTGAATAATGTTTAATGGAATATTATACCCAAAAGAAAATGCGATCGCAATGTGTACAACTTTACGGCTACTAATCTGAACAACATAATACACGACTTACAAGCAACATTTCATTATTTTGTCGGACCCCTGTATATTATCAGTAGGTGTGAGTTAAGGTGTACGAACACATTGAAATCAGTAGCCACCATCGAAAGCCGGCAGGGATGAAATTGTTAACGGAATTTCCTCGGCCAAGAGTCGATAACGGCCATAAAATATTTAGGGAAACATGCACCGCTACCGTGTGCCCCGCCTCCAGGACCCTCTCGTCCTACCGGTATCTCCTGGTTCGCCACTTCGGTTCCCTTTCCCTTCCTGTTTATAGAAAGAGGACGAAAGGAATGAGAAAGAAAAAAAAGGGAGATCGGCTTCTTTGTAATACGCGTCTGCCGCGAATCCCCAAGCGCAGATTAAGTCCGCTTCGCTTAAATATTCATCGCCTTAGAAAACTTGATAAAAATAAGAAATCCCGTCCGACTATTTCATTTACTATTCGGAGCTGGAACGATGCCGCTTGTAACATAATCGTTTCTATTTATATCGCTCGATTGTGTGTACATGTTCTCGCGCGAGTTTTTGTCCTTCCTTTCGTCTGCCGAAGGTTTGTGTCTATTTTCGAAACACACCTGTGCACGGTTCGTGTAGCAGACTCGGAACAGTAACGCAGGAAATAATTCACAGCTATTTCATTGATTGATATAATTTACATATATTTCAATTATTTATCTTAATTAGATTGACACCCAATATTAATCCTTTGCACTCGGATGCGATTGTCAGTCGCCAGTCAATTTATATTAATATTTTCTCTAATTATATTTTATTATTAAACTTTAAATCAGGAGCAAGTGAATTATGGATATGTATTTCCTATTAATTACAACCAATCTGCATATTTAAATTCAATACTAGAAAAAACGCGTGAAGTGTAAACATTGGTAAAGGAATCTTGGCAGTGTTTAACGTCAGACCTTAACTGGTTGTAAGCCTCTTAAGTGTCTCTGAGATTCTTAAGCCGGACAAAGAGACGCTTTTTTCCCTTTCGCTGGAGATACTCGTCGGAGGAGACTCTCGAGGGAGGCAGGAGATGCCCCTGATAATTGAATCAAACGATTTATTCTCCCGATTAAAAATGATAGAGATCCTAAGGAGGTTTTCGGTTACAAAGCTGCTTTCCTTTCTCCTTTACCTTTCTTCCGCTGTTCTCCAAAGCCGCCAGGAAAAGAAAGAACTGACGGTTCTCACCAAGGGTGAGATCGGGGGTGGTAAACGATGAAATGCGATTTTAAGGAGAGCGATTTCAAGTGCACTCTCTTCGATGATACCAATATAATGGAAGATGCATTTTTATAGAATATTTAATATCAATCTGTGATAAATATTGTTTCTATTAAGGATACCGGAAAGTAATCAATTATTTTTCACATACTTTTCTCACGATTTAAGTATCCACATATACTTGCGAAACACTTTAGAAGACTCCTCGGAAAAGCAAATCAAGGGACGCATGTTCGTGATAGGAGCGAACGGAAAAAGAGCAAGATTCCGAGAAGCGAATGGCAGATTGATTTCGTTGGCCTCCTCCTATTTTCCACCCGTTCAATACGACCGCGGGGGATGCGTTCGATCTCATCTCGGGTTATTAATAATATCTAGAGGTTAGTATTTCCGAGCTGCGTGCCGTGGAGGGAAGATACGAACGGCGGTGGCGGCGGCGGGGGCGAGGTAAGAGGAAATGGAAGATCTCTTCATTTCTGTATCACGTGAACGAACCAACCAACCAACGTTGCAGGGCTAGGGCCACAGATGGAAATACCCGATTTATATGCAAATTCCATATTTGTCGCTGCGAGGAGGTGTCAGCCTCCGCCGCTCGCCGAAAGAACCCGCAGTTACGAAAACCTAGCGGCCCCCTGCCCCCAATCTTCTTTTACTTGGACAGGTGTGCAAAACTAACTGGACAGATCGCGATCCATGTCTTAGTTCTTGTTCCCAGTGCAAACTCCATTTGCATTCTTCGTTTAGTGCAGAATTAATATCTGCTTTCTTCCTTTGGGTTGGAACTTGTATTCCAAGGAGAGCCTCGGCTGTAAAAGCGAATGCTACTTTCATCTGTCGTTGCTAATCTGTGCGTTATCCGCAAGCCTCGTTGGTTACTAATAGCAACTGCCGGTCTATAAAATCTCGTTAACGTCAAAATATGGATTTTCTTTCAAGGGTGCATGAGGCAGCAAATTATCGAGCGTCCTTTCTTCCACCCTTGTAGGCTCGCGATATCGTTAATAAACCCAACGTCCCGGACCCTCCCCCGTCTAATCACCTCACGTTTTTTTTCCTTCAGCGTCTCCCTCTTCTTATTTCCACTTCTCTCGTTCCCGCTCTCCTTTTTTTTGCCTTCTTTTTTCTCTCTCTCTCCTCTCGCAAGATCGGAGCGACACCTGCATATTTGATGCGCCTTGTATACAGCGAACCTTCGCCGAATAAATGCGCAAGACTCATGTATTATTAATTTCCTCGGAGAAGATTAAAAATCAACGGGACCCAGCGTGTTGCATGCCCCGTAACTTATTTCCTCCGAGAACTTCTATAATCCTTTACCTGATATCTTATTCCGTCATTCATTTATTCGCATTATGTATTCCGAGATAATTTTGGTAATATTTGACGTGTAAATTGACGTGCCAAAAATGATCCCATTACAATTTTGACCTTGGAATATTTTATTAAATGTGCGGTAATAAAGTTCGCGTTTAATAACTTGTAATTAATTAAGTAGATCATATAAAGTGGTGCATGCTTTAGATCAGAATAATTATTTATTTTATCATTCGTTATGACATTTTAATTACTTCAGACTGCAATTATTATTAATATGAAATAAAGCACTTCCACGGAATAAATTATTGTAAGATCAAATATTATAAATGACAACATTATAAATAGATAAAATACGATAGATAAAACATTGTTTATCATATATTCGTTTGACGTACGCGTGAACGTTTAAAGAAGATAATACGTGGAAATGGAAATGCAGGATATCCGGAACAAAGGATTAAGATATTATCCTTCGCAAGAATAGCTCGTGATTTCCTTTGAACTACGAATGCCACGGAAAATCCGTGGGAAAGGAAATTCTCCTGGATTTTTCGGGCTAAGAATTAAAATTCTTCCGCGCCAACGAACCTGCAAGTAGAATAGGGATGGGTTGTCTGTGTTCCCTGGGTGAAACCGCGAAAAGAATTTCTCTGAGATAAGCGGTCGTAGGGGTGGCTTCCCTGGGAAACGATGGATAGGAGAGAGTGGGGAAGGCACCACCGGGACATTCCGGGAAAAATGATTATACGAAGTTGGAAAAACTTTGGTACGAAAGAGAGAAAAGGTGGCGGCCAAGGGATGCTGGAGGAACACTTTCCAGCAATGTCACGGCTATGGGGTCATTTATTGCTACGCTTTAGATGGAAAACTCTTTTTATTACTCCAAGTTGTTCATCCTCTTACGTAGAATTTCGCGAAATCAATTGTCATATTTTCAAATTGTAATCCTATTTCTGCTACATCAGATATTATCAAAATTGACAAATAATATCATCGTTACTATCCAGGGTGGCCCTTGTAAAATGGACCATCCACTGTTGATGCAATACCACCAATCGTAGAAATACAATATTATTTAGCAACAACCCAATAAGGAGCCTCTCAACTATGAGAATCATTATAAATCCATACTTCTTCGGATCCCGCGTTAAAGCATTCATTATTTCCGCTCAAAATGATGACTGTTCCCCAATATTTCATCTTAAGTATTCCAAGTTGACAAACGTAGAAATATATCCATAAAGACCGAATACGAGCACGAATGTTCAAGTGAAACAGGGTTGGATCTTTTTTTCTCATGGAAGTATCAGACACGAAGACTAATTCCGCGGCATTTTTCACACGGAGTTATCAGGATAACCTCGGCGCTCTCGTATCAACGAATCTTCACATATTCGGTTATATTCCGTGGGGATTACGAAGATCCGTTAAGCCGCGTTTACATCAGTCCTCTTGAGCCATATGCAAAAGAAGTCGGAGAGAAACAGGGTGGTGGGTATACCGATTCGCTTATTTATATTTCTCCCAATCACCGTCAACCAGATTCCAGCCCTTCCACCACACCAATCTCTCTTTCTCTTTCTCTTGCTGCGTCTCCGGTTTCTCTTAACTCGAGAAGCCAAGGAAGGGTGCGACAGGATAACGTGATAAATTACCGAGCGTCAAAGCCTCGGCATGCATTCATTTGTACGGCGTTAGCACTGTCATTGGCACCATCCCTCATTTCCTTCGCAAACGGATGATACTGCTCTTTCCAGGCGTCGCAAAATCAAACGGTAACTTCCAGCACTAAGTTTTGCCGTTTTAATAATAACCCTTCTTACCCTTAATATGTTTTGATTTATTGACACACTTGGGTCTTGTGCAACGAGACTTACCAGTCTTTATATTAATAAGCCAATCTCGTGATTGGAATTAAGGGTTGCAAAATTAGAAACATCCCTTTCTTAACAATAATAATTCAAAAAATTATATATACAATATACTTCCGTAAATGTATTTATGATTAAATTTGCCAGGCCATACTTGTTATTCTTAATAATTAAATATTGTCATTATATTCCATTTACCCCCAGCATCGTGGCATTGCACAACCACGTGGATAACCAAGAATATTTCCCATCAGATATTTCTTTATCCACATATTCGGTAAAAAAAATTGTTTCACGGCTGTTTCGCGCATCTGCTTCTTTAGCGCCTTCTAAAATAACCCTGGCAGCAGACTTGTTAGAAGTGTTAGGGAAACGTAGAGTATTTAGGAATCGAGGTACACCGGACAACCCACTTGGTGCCGGACGGTGGTCTCGTCGGAGATAATAGGACCTCGGAAACTTTTCGAGTTTCTAACTTTCTCCACTCCCTGCAATCTCCCCAGCTTTTTTTTCTTCCCCCGTCTCTTCTTTCAGTCGCCAGTCGAACCGAAAGAAATCCAGGTGGATTATTTCCCTCTTTTTCTCGATCCTCACCAACCCCTTGGTTTATCGGTCCGAACTTCTCCGATCTCTCCATCGACTCGTATCGCCGGACTTCTTTACATTTTTGTTACATGGCTCTGCTGTAAGTGTAAGATATACGATTGCAGATAGTGGGAGATTTGTGGTCGCAATGGTGGCATGGTGTTACGGCCGAAGGCAGACTGCTTTCAGGTGTAGATTGCGTTTTGACGGCTGATAGATTCATGGTTATTGGAATCAGAGTGGTACTATTACATCACAGAATCGAGCGAGATTCTAGTCGCCCCAAGCGAATACACGTAAATCAACTGCCTGCCACCAACATTTTGTTTTTCAGGAATGTGCTCTTTTGTTACCCTCTTTCTTGACACCCCTATATTTAAATTTACTTTTACTATCTCCTGTTATCTGTGCACCAGTCATATTCAACGTAGTACTTTTCTTTAAATCTCTCTTCGTGTTCTTTGACCTATTAGGATCGAAGAGTAAGTTTCTTAGCGATACATTCAAATGTTAAATAATCCACGATGGAAAGAAGTTTGTCAGGGACAGTCTAACTTTTTCAAATATAATAAATAGCGGCAAGCAAGGGAACATTTTCCAATCTCGAAGGTTTATTTCTTGGAAAGTTCTTCGGTGGATGTTGGCAACGTGGTGGCCGTGCTACGGTTGACATTGACGAAGTAGACTCATAGACAGTGTGGGAAACGTCGCTAATGTCGTAACCGAGTGTCATCGTGCACCCTCCTGGAGGATCGGAACTCCGGGAAAGAGGTGATGGCAGGAGTGGTGACGAACGACGAAAAGGGATGCTGGGAGATATATCGTCACTCGGGACAACGATGTTGCTACGGGAAGTTGGTGTCTGGAGAACGGGCTGGTTATCTTTTGCCTGTAGGTGCAACGACGTACATAGTCGGGAATCGGGAGCAGACGAGCTTACATCCTACAGGAAAGACCATCCTTAGTTTCTATCCTTAACGACATTCCTAAGACAAGGATCCTGTTCCTCTTCCTTGTAGCGCGAGATAATTTACAGACCCTATCAGTAGAATAAGTAATATGGCTGGCCGAGTCGATCTTTTTTCTGGTCATAGAAACTTTGTCATGTTTAATTTAACTGCATACATTATACTCATATTCATAACTTAGTTATCTTTATTTTAAGCTTTATAATGATTTGACACAGAATATCGAAAAGAAGTGAACAAAGATGCGTTAACATCCTTTCTTTATTTGAGAATGGGAAGCTGATAGAGGTCCAAGAACAATGTTTCCCTTTTCACATCCCAGGGGGTGGCGAGCCGGTTAACAGGACCGGGGAGTCCCCGGACTATATTCCCTCGAAATACGAAACCAATCGCGACACCTCCGATGGTCGAAGGAACGAGCCAATGGCAATAACTATATGGCATGCAGGGGATTAAGGGGAAGAGGTAAGGTACAGATGATGGTTCGAGGATTGAACGGTTCAGGAATCGAGGGGGCCATCGTTGCGTAGGACAACCGTGGCCCTAGCCACGTAGGGACAGCCTTCCCTTTATTGGCCATAAAAGCAATAATGCGATGCTATACGATACGCGTGCCGGCACTGAACTACGACAAAACGATACAAATGCTTGGAATCCCAGAACAACCGGATTTCTTCCTGAAATCGGTCCTCTTTCGATGTCCTTATTCCTGCCTTGTCGAAACCCTTTTCGAATGGGATATTCCTTTCGGAATAGGATATCTTCGGACTTAGAATATTAATTGGGCAATGCATTTATTTATATTATGATATTTTCTAACATAGTTGCAGGTTGTTTATCGCGTCTCTTTAATGACATTTCTTTACGAATGCAATCTCGCGATTGCTATTAACACGTGATATTACGCCCAAGCATTTACTTGCAAATGATCTAAATTCATTGGGACGATCATTTTCGCGAATTCACGGCAGTCGTAAAAGGGATGAAGAACTTAAGACAGTTTGCTGTAACGATAATCGTTCGTTCGCAGTTCGGAACTGCGGAGCTCGTTTCGCACTGTTTAAAAATCTCATGAAGACGAAACAAAGGCCGGGCTAGAAAGGCCCTCCCCTGCAACGACGCGCGAGACGCTTTGGCGTTAAACGGCTCTCGAAGGAGATGAAAAGGGAGTGTAAAAAAACGGTGAAAACGAGATGAGGAAGAGTATCGTGATGACGTCTCAATTCCCTCAGAGTCGGCTTGGAAAAAACTCGGGGTTGAGATCCTTATCAAAACCTTTCGTCTCGGCCGGCCTAATTTACTTATGCTTCTCCCTTCAGGGCCTATTTACAAGTGGAAAATTGCCTACACCCCTAGACTTCGTTCTTACTTTTTTATGCCTCCAATATTAGTTAGACATCTATAGCCCATCCGCCTTATAAGTTCGAAACCTATTTAAGCATTCTATTCAAATGAGAAATATTATTTATTATTCCTCATTTATAGTCTAATTTTTTAATGGACCTATGAAACAGTATTCTCCAGGCAGTATTCTAGTTAGTTAGTATCCAATGAAAATACATATTAAATTATTATTATTAGGACTCATTTTCACATCTGTTGATAGATGTGTATATTAATCATTCGTTCTCCAATGTCTTCGTGCTATAACATAATTTCATTGCACCGACAAATGGTGATCTTTGTGGACCAGGATATCCTGTCAACATAAGTTAGCCTCTCTTCTCAATATCATCTCCCTGTCCAACAGGACACTGAGAAGGCAAAGGACACCTTGAGCCGAGATTACAAGCCATCGAAATCCTCTTTTCTTGCCCTTCCAGTCGACCATCCACAGACATCCTCGTCCTTAAGGATCTCACACGTACTTCTATCACTGCGTATTTCGCCAGACCTGGCACCTTCTTATACTACTTTCTCCACTTCCTCCGTTGAACCACCCCATAACTACCCCATGGATCGCGTGTAAACTTGCCATGTAATGGTATACCGTGTGGAAAACCCATCGATACATGTACAGGCCTAGCAACTTGAAGCGTGGACGGGGTAAGCAGAATACATTTAAAGCGGGAATACGATTACCAGCACGTCGAGGGGTGGATTTTTGTTTCGCTGGATTTATCGACGGAAATTTGTGCCGTTAGGATAGCATCTTAAGAAACCAAAAGAAACGGAAATATAGCAATGAAGACACCGATGCAAAAAGTCTCGGCATTCGTGTCCTACGGTACGTGTAATATATCAAGAACCAGCCAATTAATATTGGAACTTTGCAGCACAAGGGATGAGTCTGGCTTGGCAGGAGTCGCGGGATAGAAAAGTAACTTGGAACGCAGCATCGGAAGAAATTATATATTATATATTATATATTATATGTTATATGTTATATATTACTTTGCGTATACTTAAGTCAGTGTGTATTATATTATATATAAGATAGGATAAGTTGCAAATAAGATATATATATAGCCCGTAGAATGTATAGTATCGCGATATTGAAACTGTTATTTAGTGTTTAATGTAGAATAAGATTTAAAAAAATTATTGAAAGGTGAAATCAATGGCTTTTTATTTAATGTACACGAATCACATCCAATATCCCACGAAATTTCGCCCTAGAACCGTTATGAATAACGTTCGTGGCGACTGGCCGGCGCCATTCAAATGAAAAGTGAAATCCACATATTTTTAGGGGTTTTCAGGCCAAATGTTGAGTTCCAAGCAATTCCCGTTATTCACTTTTCATTTAAATGGCGACCGAGAGTCGCCAGTCCGGTAAAAAGCAAAAATCCGTTGGCGACCGAGAACCGTTACGAATAACGTTCGTGGCGACTGGCCGGCGCCATTCAAAAGAAAAGTGAAATCCACATATTTTTAGGGGTTTTCGGGCCAAATTTTGAGTTCCAAGTAATTCCCGTTATTCACTTTTCATTTAAATGGCGACCGAGAGTCGCCAGTCCGTTAAACAACAAAAATCCGTTGGCGACCGAGAACCGTTACGAATAACGTTCGTGGCGACTGGCCGGCGCCATTCAAAAGAAAAGTGAAATCCACATATTTTTGGGTGTTTTCGGGCCAAATTTTGAGTTCCAAGCAATTCCCGTTATTCACTTTTCATTTAAATGGCGACCGAGAGTCGCCAGTCCGTTAAAATGCAAAAATCCGTTGGCGACCGAGAACCGTTACGAATAACGTTCGTGGCGACTGGCCGGCGCCATTCAAAAGAAAAGTGAAATCCACATATTTTTGGGTGTTTTCGGGCCAAATTTTGAGTTCCAAGCAATTCCCGTTATTCACTTTTCATTTAAATGGCGACCGAGAGTCGCCAGTCCGTTAAAATGCAAAAATCCGTTGGCGACCGAGAACCGTTGCGAATAACGGTCGTGGCGACTGGCCGGCGCCATTCAAAAGAAAAGTGAAATCCACATATTTTTAGGGGTTTTCGGGCCAAATTTTGAGTTCCAAGTAATTCCCGTTATTCACTTTTCATTTAAATGGCGACCGAGAGTCGCCAGTCCGTTAAAAAGCAAAAATCCGTTGGCGACCGAGAACCGTTGCGAATAACGGTCGTGGCGACTGGCCGGCGCCATTCAAAAGAAAAGTGAAATCCACATATTTTTGGGTGTTTTCGGGCCAAATTTTGAGTTCCAAGCAATTCCCGTTATTCACTTTTCATTTAAATGGCGACCGAGAGTCGCCAGTCCGTTAAAATGCAAAAATCCGTTGGCGACCGAGAACCGTTACGAATAACGTTCGTGGCGACTGGCCGGCGCCATTCAAAAGAAAAGTGAAATCCACATATTTTTGGGTGTTTTCGGGCCAAATTTTGAGTTCCAAGCAATTCCCGTTATTCACTTTTCATTTAAATGGCGACCGAGAGTCGCCAGTCCGTTAAAATGCAAAAATCCGTTGGCGACCGAGAACCGTTACGAATAACGTTCGTGGCGACTGGCCGGCGCCATTCAAAAGAAAAGTGAAATCCACATATTTTTGGGTGTTTTCGGGCCAAATTTTGAGTTCCAAGCAATTCCCGTTATTCACTTTTCATTTAAATGGCGACCGAGAGTCGCCAGTCCGTTAAAATGCAAAAATCCGTTGGCGACCGAGAACCGTTACGAATAACGTTCGTGGCGACTGGCCGGCGCCATTCAAAAGAAAAGTGAAATCCACATATTTTTGGGTGTTTTCGGGCCAAATTTTGAGTTCCAAGCAATTCCCGTTATTCACTTTTCATTTAAATGGCGACCGAGAGTCGCCAGTCCGTTAAAATGCAAAAATCCGTTGGCGACCGAGAACCGTTACGAATAACGTTCGTGGCGACTGGCCGGCGCCATTCAAAAGAAAAGTGAAATCCTCATAATTTTGGGCGTGCAATTTCTGAAATTGTGCCGAAAAATCGAGGAAATGTATCAGGAGAACATGATGTGCGAGGAGGTATTCGATTCGCAAAATTCCTGGAATTTGACGTCATTTCTTGGAACCGGAAAGTTCTTCCGAAATTCTGAAATTTTGCCGAAAAATCGAGGAAATGTATCAGGAGAACATGATGTGCGAGGAGGTATTCGATTCGCACAATTCCTGGAATTTGACGTCATTTCTTGGAATCCACGAAATTCTCGGAGTTTGACGTCATTTCTTGGAAATTACGAAATTCTCGGAATTTGACGTAATTTCTGGGAATTTACGAAATTCTCGGAATTTGACGTCATTTCTTGGAACCGGAAAGTTCTTCCGAAATTCTGAAATTTTGCCGTAAAATCGAGGAAATGTATCAGGAGAACATGATGTGCGAGGAGGTATTCGATTCGCACAATTCCTGGAATTTGACGTCATTTCTCGGAATCCACGATATTCTCGGAGTTTGACGTCATTTCTTGGAAATTACGAAATTCTCGGAATTTGACGTAATTTCTTGGAATTTACGAAATTCTCGGAATTTGACGTCATTTCTTGGAATCCGAAAGTTCTTCAGAAATTCAGAATTTTGCCGTAAAATCGAGTCTTGGTATCAGGAGAACATGATGTGCGAGGAGGTATTCGATTCGCACAATTCCTGGAATTTGACGTCATTTCTCGGAATCCACGATATTCTCGGAGTTTGACGTCATTTCTTGGAAATTACGAAATTCTCGGAATTTGACGTAATTTCTGGGAATTTACGAAATTCTCGGAATTTGACGTCATTTCTTGGAACCGGAAAGTTCTTCCGAAATTCTGAAATTTTGCCGTAAAATCGAGGAAATGTATCAGGAGAACATGATGTGCGAGGAGGTATTCGATTCGCACAATTCCTGGAATTTGACGTCATTTCTCGGAATCCACGATATTCTCGGAGTTTGACGTCATTTCTTGGAAATTACGAAATTCTCGGAATTTGACGTAATTTCTTGGAATTTACGAAATTCTCGGAATTTGACGTCATTTCTTGGAATCCGAAAGTTCTTCAGAAATTCAGAATTTTGCCGTAAAATCGAGTCTTGGTATCAGGAGAACATGATGTGCGAGGAGGTATTCGATTCGCACAATTCCTGGAATTTGACGTCATTTCTCGGAATCCACGATATTCTCGGAGTTTGACGTCATTTCTTGGAAATTACGAAATTCTCGGAATTTGACGTAATTTCTGGGAATTTACGAAATTCTCGGAATTTGACGTCATTTCTTGGAATCGGAAAGTTCTTCAGAAATTCAGAATTTTGCCGTAAAATCGAGTCTTGGTATCAGGAGAACATGATGTGCGAGGAGGTATTCGATTCGCACAATTCCTGGAATTTGACGTCATTTCTCGGAATCCGCGGAATTCTCGGAATCGCTCGCGATTTCTTGGAATCCGCGAACTTTTAGGAAATTCTTGGTAACTATATGATTCTGGATATTTGGTATTTAAAAGGAATGTAAAATATAATACCATGGGTTCTTTTTAATGTTATTTATTGACCTCATCAATTTCATAACATATACAACAATTTTTTTACAATATTCTAAACTTATAACCTATCGAATAAACATAATATATAAATATATACAATAAATATACACTTATAATTATTAATTTTCCATTCTATGATTCGCACAAGTCCGATATCTTCAGGATAGACTTCACTTCTTCACTGCGGTCTTCTATCTTCTTTGACGTTCCGATGAAAAGTGTTATGTCTTCGCTATAAAATAGAAGATATAAACAATAATGATAAATAATAAAATATAACAAATTATAAAATACTACATAAACGAATCGCGCGAGAAGCGTATGGAACTCGTAATGAAAATGATTCTCACCATATCACTAAGTTACAAGCTATGTGTTGTGCATACGATAATATTTTATCTATGCAACTTCCAACATGTTCTTCGCTGCCTTAATATAAATATATATAATGCCTAATAAAAAATAATTTTCCAAAATATATATACGTCTATATATTGATGCTGTGATGCTGTAGAGTCTTCCACCTCTAACACAGCTCTAGTCTAGTTGCTATAACACTGCTTCGGTGTGAGAAGCGTTGAGAGGATGATGGAAAAGTTGGTGCGATCAGAGTCGGTTTCCGGATAGTTTACGTAGAGAAGCTTCGAATCCCTCTTCCCATCGGTCTTCTCATCTCTCTTTCAAGAAAAGGAGAGATCCAAGGAAGGGAAGTTAGTCGGTTTACGATGATGCTGCGATTCCCTTTATGCTCACCGCGGGTCCGGCGCCGCCACCAAATCGTAGCTTCTTTAGCGATATTCTGCCTCTTCAAACTATTCCACCGGCGTAACCTTTTATGGCGATAATCGCTCGTAAAACCGACTACGCCATTAAATATTATTATCGCACCACCAGAAAATTATACAATGTGCCTCTAGTACCATCGAAATCGAACAATTGTTCGCGTCATTGTTTTAAGCTAACTATCGCGAAATAAAGTGTGATTCACGCGACATATGTTCTTGGAATAGTTAGATAACTATCACTAAGTGAATTTCATTTTGAACACTTTCAAGTAACATTTATAAGTCACATCGCTCTGAAATATTACACTCTGAGAAATCGTAAAAATATTTGCCTCTTGAAACACTGATAATTATTCCTTCTATCATCTCCCAGCGAAGTGTTTCTGATTACGTATTCTACGGGGGAATGTATTTCATTCGAATATCAGTACCCTTTTCCAGGCCACCCTCCAAAGGTTTCACAAGTTTCCACCTCCTCTTCGAGTCCTCCAACACCTTTCTTCCTTCAGATTTTTCACACGTCCTACTCTTTTTAACCTTACGGTGCTTTCTGTCCCATCGGCGACCCTCCGCATACTTTTTCACCCGTCGAGGCTAAGACTTTTCTTCAGTTTCCACACATGTTCCACGGGTATCAGCAGTCCCCGTGGAAGCATTTGCAAGTTAAATGGCATAAACGAACAGTCAAAGAAGATATTTTTTGTCTTCCTTGCCCCGAGACTCCCATAGGTTGGAAGGTTATACGGAAAATTCATTGTCATCCTTCCTCCACTTTTTTTATCCCAGTACTTAAGCCACGGAAGAGGATGTTGAAAGTATTATAGATAAAACATTTTTGTATGCCTCGCGATGTGATTTATAATTAAGTGATATAGTGACAAAAAGACAGGCATTACATTAATGGTGCAGCCCCAAGGAAAAATTACCAAGAGTATATATAATTATATATGTGCGTAGAGCAACAGCACAAGGAATTATTAGTAATGGCTCCTTCGCGATCCGTGTGCGTACTAATTTATTTTCCTATGAATATCCGAAGAGGCACCCTTTCCTCCCCCCCGAAAACCAAGGCTGTTGTCTTCCAGCACGAATGGGCGGCGTATGACCGGGACATTAAGACATTGTTCTCATGATTTACGTTCAGATTTGCATTCATGTGCTAACCGTATATCAAGCATATACTGTGAACAAACCTTTAGGCCGGTTCCCGCACCCTACGTTGAATCTATTCTCCTTCGAGTTCCTCGAAGACATTCTTTAATACAACATTCAGGGGAATCAGTCGAAAATTGAGTAGAATCAGTAGATTCAGTCATCCAGGATATAAGATATCTGAACCTTCAAAGTTCTCGCGAAAATGACGAAGAAATATTATATTAATTAGCTAATAATTTTGCGCGAAGAACCTCGCAATTTCGCATTCTTAAATGCAAGAATTAATTTCTGTAAAAAGTGGGTTAATCTTCGGCAAGTATTTTAGGAATATCCTTCACGTTGGAAGCACGCATACAGCAACCACAAGAATCGAAAACTTTTCGAATAGTAGACTTTAGCGGGGGGTTGTTGTAACGGGGGGCAACGGGGGCGGAGAGAGATCGAGTATGCTACAAGAATATTACCATGGGCTTGCATCAAGCTTGCCAGAGACACCATTCTCAACCTGTGCTCCTTGCTCGACAGAAATATACACAAACACACCGCGTTTCATACACACGCGTGGATTCGTGTGAAGGTAAAGCGTAACCGAGGCGCGAGCGAGACATCCTTTGCCAGGAGCTGAACAGCCACTGATGAACTTGAGTCATCGATCATCCAATTAGCCGGGCGATCAATCATCCCGCTGCCATTTGCCCCGAATCTACCGGGAGGCCCTCGAACTTTCGGATGCCTACAAGCACGGTCCAGCATCCTACCAACATAGCCGACGTGTTCAACCCCAACACGCCGAATCCCTAATCAACCCTTTTCAACGCGTGCAGTTTCGGTTGAAATGCCAACCCCCTCCCAGCCCGCGACTCAGCTTTTCCCTCTCATTTCGACGATTCCGACGATCAATATTCGAAGAAGTACTCCTGCTTGGTCACGCGTTTATTACGTTTCACCCGACATGAACATACTCCTGTATACTTGAAATTAATGACGTGAAAGATGTAGCGAAATGTCTTGGTGAATATATTTCTCCCAATTTTCAAGTGTGTTTAAGTATAGCGTTGGGAAAAACTGAATATTTTTATGTATATATTGTGTCGATCTTCGAATGGAACAAAATATATTTATTTATTGGATTTTTCGAATTTTCTCGTTGTGTTTAATCAGCTGATATATGGCTTAAAACAAATTACAAATATAGCGTACCCTAGGCAGTGAATTGAGAAGAAACGTCAACCACGAATTACTCGAAGTATATTAATTATTAATTACACGAGATATAGATTAACGATCCGCGACGCGGAAGGCTGAGCAGAGCCAATCGATGTCTTGGGTTTCGTCTGGAAACGATAGTCCTCGGGCCCTCGTTAAACACGATGTTAGCACGGCAACATTTTCCACGTAAACAGCGAGGCACCAATTGGTGTGCGTTGATTCGCTATTGGCTGGGGGGAGGGACGAAGGTGTTTGATATATAACTCGATATATCGGATAATAATGCGCGATATGACGCGTGAGTTGTTAATTCGCACGTCGCGTCCGATGCACGTGACGTGAGCTTACACTCTCTGCTAGCATTCCATCTCTTTCTTTGCTTCCTGATCTTTTCGCATGAGTTGCCACCAATAGACAGAACCCCAGGAATATCTTGCACGAACAACACAAAAATTACTGACAAATCGAGCGTGCCGGCGAACACTTGAAAAAAAAATTCCTGAAAATAATATCAGGTCTTATTGGAACAATAAATAATATTAAAAATTTAAAATTGGCCTTATTTTTGGATGCACCTAGTATAGGAAAGAATTCTTTTTGTTAATATTACCGTCGTTGCCAGTCTGTAAAATTCTATGACAAATAATGCGCGATATAAATGAATATTGTGATATATTTCTAACTAGACTTCTTGCACTTTCTTACTGCAACATTTGGTAGTTCAATTTTGTTTCCATCGAAACCCTTTTCCTCGTCAGCCGGAAGTAGTCATCGATTAAACAGAGACGATCCTTTTCGTCGGTGCGCCATGTTTAATTTATGCTGATGGATCTTTACATTCCAAATTGGCTACTTAAACTCCATTTATTTAAAGGCAGACACGGCTACACGGTATAACGAGTCACGGCGATGTTCGGATATTGGATGCTTCGTGTTTCCACTCGCTGGGACGCGCGGCTGCGCTCTTCTTCTCGATTTATATCTATTTCCATAATTTCCTCTTAGCTGATAATTCTCAACCACCTACGCAACCTTTCTCCACCCTATCGTTTGAAGACGTACCTGTGAATTTTGAAATATAGCTTAATATATTTTCCGTAGTTCTAGTGTTAAAAATGGTTATGTCCCTACTTCGTAGAAGCCGCCTTTATTTTCCTCGAATTTACCCTCTCGCCATCAGCTAGCATATAGCGAGAACATTTACACAGCCCTTACTTGCATCTTACCGTGGTACCGCTATCTCGGTCGGTGAAAATATTCAAATGAATTTCTAATCTGCGGGAAGGCAGACATCCCCAGAGGAGGTAGAAACGACAGCGTAGGGTAAAAGCGAGGAGGAGAACAAGTAGAAGGAAAAACATAGAGTCAAGATCTTAAGGTCAAACTCACTTGGGATTGAAATCCTAACAGCACGTTTACAGTAAAATTTTCGCCAGCGTTTTAGCGAGCATATTAAAAGAGTTTCGTTCGGGTAGTCGTTAGTCCACGTGGAGTGAAATGTGTTCTCGCGTATCAAAAAGTTCGTTACTTTGATAATGCGTCCGTACTATTACCATAGACAAAGAAGACTTCTTAATGAGTGGGAACTCTTGGTCCGTATGCGCTGGAGTACTTAAGTTCTTACGCTTAGGAAAATATTTCCTAGAGGAGCAGTAACGGTAGCAACATCTACGAAGCACCTTTCACTGGATGTTAGCCCGCGAAAGTGGTGGAAGACAGTGGCAAAGGAAGCTAGGGGTTGCTTGGGACCACCCGCCAAGCGCTAAGCCGATAGGCCGGGAATCTATGGAGTGGGCGCGGGAACGAAAACCTAAGTGTCGCCCGGAAAACGTCTCTTTAATGCTCTTAGCGTCGTCACTCTACTTCTCTACTTCATCCTATCCACCTTCTCTCTATAAATACCTGTCAACTTTCAAATTACGTTCTCGACTTCGTTTTCGAAAATGTTCAGGAATTAAAA
Source organism: Nysson spinosus (assembly GCA_910591585.2). Classification (NCBI taxonomy): domain Eukaryota; kingdom Metazoa; phylum Arthropoda; class Insecta; order Hymenoptera; family Crabronidae; genus Nysson; species Nysson spinosus. The sequence continues at coordinate 5,156,560 of OU342847.1, forward strand.
GAGAAGGAGAAGTGTTTAATAAGTTGCATTTCAAGAGCAACGAATTTTGTAAGCTTCCGTGTCGATCTTAGGTCACCATTCACGAGATTCTTCACTCTGTATGTGATATACAGTCGCTGATAATTATAAAAATGATTGAAACATACGTTGGAGAAGGGAGATACGTTGGAAACAACGGCAAGTAGAATACTCCCTTCGAGTCAGACACATCGAAAATAGTGTTTACGGAGGTCGCCGATGTCGGCTTAGACGGAGGTTCGATTAGATGGCCCGTCGAAGGAAGAAAGTCCATCGATGCAGGTTTCGATCGCATTCTACGTCGAAAGGAGGGTTCGACAAATGCGTGCAAAGGCTTCGTCGAGGCAATCCCTCGACGATGGTGGTCCGTGTCACTGCGTGGCTCTGACAGCCGGCAATTAACAGCCGTGGACTCTCGCCTCCGCTCCTGATGGTAGCTACGGTAAGCTTCGTGCTAGAGCGTCGTACTAGACGACCCGGTAAATAATTGTCCCCTCCGTCCGACGTTGAAGACACCGATTTGTCCCTACGCTCTTGTTTTCTACCTTTCAGCTCTAACACTCCCTCCAACTCCTTCCTCTTTTTCCAACTCGGCACCCCGCTAACTTCTACACGCTAGTCAATAACAGACCTCAATTTCGACGACTCGTTTTCCGATTACTCCAGATTTATTCTTGCTCCTCTCCTCCGGATTGCTCTGTCGCCTCGATTTACTTCCACCGACTCCCAGGCGTACCAATAATTCAGTTTGGAAGTGATTTAAATCCGGTCATACCGTATCAGGGAAAACAGAGAGTGTTGTGAAATCACCAGCAGTAATGTTGGGTTGCGTGCGAAACATATTTAAGAAACGATGGATTCTTAACTAATTTCATCATTTGGACCAGCTAGTAGTAGTAGTAGTTTTACACAGACAAGAAATAATTTTCAATAATTAAGTTGCCTGTTTCACGTGGGGTACTCTGTATTAAGTGCTACCTCAATGGATCTAAAATAATATGTCACTTACGACGTTATTTGAGTAGCCAAGAACCACCCTCCATTTATATCCTTATCTGCATCCCTTAAACGAGGAACGCGTCGCGGAGGAAAAATGCGGCGCCCCGAGGATGCCATTAATACAACTATCGGTACATTAGCTCATCGAATTAAAAAAAGAAAGCAGGGTCGCCGATTCCACTTGTTCCATGCCGAGGGTTCTTCTTATCGATTCATCATAATTACGAAAGAATCAGGTGGTGTAGGACCGAGTACCACTCGGCTTCGAGGTGTCTGTGACAATGGTGTTTAAGATGATTACCACCCCAATTCATACTCCATCCCCTTCCCTGCGGGCAAAAGGTACACGATGTCTCGGAGTGGCAAGAAAAATCGTCGTTAGACAAATGGGATGTTTTATCTGGCATTACGCCTTTTTATTTGAGCACCGATTACACCGGTAGGTGGTCTCCTTCCACTTTTGAGGAGTAAAACAGCCCCATCCACCACTCCGCCCTCGTAAGATTAAGGTAAAACGATTTGCAGAGTCGCGACACCGACGACTCTTCGGGGATTTCTATCCCGCAAGATCGGGACGTAAACCGAAGGGGGCGGGGATCATGCAAAATGTTCTACTATACTTATCACCTTCAATAAAATCATTTATTGCTCTTTAGTGGCATGTAAATGAATACTTCGCATTGTTCGTAAAACAAATTGCCTGTGGAACCAGTATTACATTTAGGAACACCGCGACTGTTTAACACTGAAACGACCAAAGTCCTCAAAATTACGAATCCGCGATATTTAATAAATATGTTCAAATTAATGACGTCCATTTTCTGTGGTTTTTCCAGTTATTGTTGCACGATGGACTTAATTAAATCGACTGATTTATTTGTGCCACAGACCACTCCATCAAGTTTTATACCTCGACCTGGTTTCGGAGTATACATTTCTACTTACGTTTAACACGATATGCTAATAATTAAATATATAAATAAATAAACATTAAGGAAATGCGTCTGACACGTGAATCCCTGGGAGGAGTAATATTTAAATAATCGATTATTCTCAAACGATGTATCGTTCAGGTCGAAGCTTTACACGCGGAAGATATGAAATGTGTACGAGGTGCGGTATTTTAGATGCCGGGGTGAAAAACGAATAAACGAACGAGCGGAGCCCTCCTCTTTTCACTCGCACGGCTATCCTAACCTCGTTAACCACCAGTATACCGTTTGTACGGTAATCGTACGCAAAGGGGATGAAAGAGGGAGAATGAGGAGAGTAGCGGAAGGTGGGCGAGGGTGAAAGGGATAGAAATATGGAAGGTATACTCACCACCTTCAACGTCCAGGGCTCTTATGCGCTGTTTAACTTATCCATTTAAAACTCAAACACGCGAAACAATTAATTAGTAATTAACGCTAGCCGGTCGTAGATGAAAGAGTAACGAAGAAGAAGAGCGTAAGGGAGAGAATATTCCCCTCCAGAGTCTGTAGCGCCCTTAGAACGGGTACGGATGGTGCTAAGGGGCTCCTGCAGAAGCAAGAAACTTTAAAGTTTCGAACTTTAGTTTTGCTGTTAACTTCTAATTAGCGGACAAACAGTTAGCCTCCAGATACGGGCATTGGAGTCGATCCATAGAGCACCAGGAAAATATTGTGCACTAATACATATATATCTACAGGGAACTAGTCCGCGATAATCATCGTAAGTTTCCGCGCCGATGTAGTCAAATAGATAAACAAGTACAGCATTTAGTAACGGACGAAGTTTACGGTATTACTTTCTTGGCAGGTTATTAAAATCCTGCACTCATTACTGCTTATCGGAGCAGTCTGTTAGACGGAGATCACAGGTCAATGTTTCCATTTAATTTCAGCTAACCGTTAGAGTGAACAATTTCAATCTGAACTTAGCTCGCGGATGATTTATTTTCTAAATCGTTACGTTACGCTCCTCTTTCTCTCTTCTCCGGCTTTCTCCACGATCTCATTGCCTTGCAGATTGCCTGTCACTCCGTCTTCAAATCGGCCAGACGTGGTTGGTATTATGGGAAGCATTAGCGGTCGATCGAGCACATTGCATGTGGGTAGCCTTTACTTGTGAAACGACAAACGCACTCATGGCGAAGGTTTTGCACGGGGGCGGGTGTGTATCGGTTCTAAAGTACGGAACGGGGGGGTGTCGAGCTAGGTCACAGTTGGTGTGGGGGTTTCAATATGCTTCGGCAGTAGTTACGGTACCCTCTCTGGACCTACCACAGATCGGACGATGTGGATACAGAAGGAGACGAAGGGAGGAAGGGAACTATCGTGCTGCGGTATCGGTCGCCTTGGTTATTTAGGAAACCATATCAAAGTTTGAGTTGGCTGCCTGCCGGTGGTGCGCTACCCTCCTATCGTACTCTCCGTTCCTGGACAATGAGGTCTTTTCCGGCCTCGTCGAGGTCGCCCTTGACGTTCGTTGCCCGACCGAATAATAACTTCTAGCAGCCATGAAAATAATACTCCATTGAATCTCTGAAGAGGTTCAATGCAAGAAAAGATACTATTCACGATAGATCGCCCGAAACTTCCAACTTCAGTTACTTTCTATGTAGATGAGTGATAATCATTTCTGCTGTTTTCAAACGACATTTTGTTGATGTATTCTTTTCAATAAATATTAAAGAATCCGATAACTCACAGAGATCAAAAATTGGTAACAAGCTACGTGCTCTTCAGAAAGGGTCGAGAGATTTAATTGAGACAAGGCAGTGGATAGAAAGACGAGTCGCTATGTACTTACGAACCTGCTAGCACACCATCCCTTTTTATCCTATTTCGGGAAACGAACAAAGTCGTTCCTTCCTCTCACTATCCTGAAAGATCTCTGGAAAACTCGTGAGAACCCAGCACACGTCTGGGGAGCAGATCCTTTTTGGCCGAGCGTATGCGTCAGGGTACGTCAGAGTACCCTGATGTCGAGAAGTAGAAGTTTCCCGGAAAATCCTCCTTTATCTTTTTAACAGTGCGTGTGACTTATGTTATTTATTATGTAGTCGCGATTCTCAGTACGATAAAATATGAGATTACCAACCGCAAACCTATCAAGTTTAAGAATGACTGATAACATAGATGATGTGCGGGAAATGTTCCATGCGGAATAACAGCCTGGTCGCAGTTTCTTCGTGGAAGCTAAAGTTTGAAACATCTCAGAGCATCATCTGGTTCGCGGTCGCGGTTTCAACGTCAATAATTCGCAAAGGCTGCGGGGTAGGTTCTAACCGACTGATTTCACGCATCTGGCGTTTGGTGGTTTAGTCTGGTCCGGTCCATGTCGGCTGGAGAGAGAGAGCAATGCCGAAAGACGGTGACGATCATGCAGGAGAGTGTAGGACACACTTTGGCAGAGAATGCGAGAACGGGTAGGAGAGAGGAGAGAAAGAAGAGAGAGCGAGAAGAGAGAGCGAGTACGGGCAGTCCCGGCATCGCCGCTGTGGTGGTCCCGTGATCAATATTCCTTACCCCCTTTGCCTTGGCTTACCCCTCCGGCCCGGTGCGGGTACCCCTTACCTTCGGAAAACCCTCCTTCTACTCACACCCACTTCCTCCCACCACCCTCCGGGGAGAACCCGGGAGAAACCCCTGAAACCCCTCTCGCACCCTCGTCTTAATTAGGAGTCTGAATCTGCGGCGGACACGCGTATAAGGGTAGGCTGGTGGAGATCGGAGGGCGGAAGAGTGTGGCCGGGTGCATGGCTAAAATCCAGACGAGCGTCGTGTCCGAAACATTATTCCCAACTTTGCTACGATCGCTGGTGTCACCACCGCTGGACGACCCTTTTTATTATTCCCGAAAAATAAACACATTTGCGCTTCCTTACCCTTGCGAATCAACAAATTACTACCCAGAGAGCTTTAAGCCCATGACATCTACCCCCTCGTTCTCGGCAAAAGAACTCCGTCGTTTACCTTATCTCGTTCGCCGAGTAATTGTTCAGTATACCGTGAAAATAAGTACACGTTTCACTATGTAATCAAATTATCACGAATATATCTCTGATAAAAGAAAAGAATATAATACCACGATTCCATCCTCGTAGATAGGTACCTCGAAGGCAATCAGCGAGATGCTGATAATGTAAGAATAATTAAATAACAATCCAGGATTCGAAAGTTTGAAAGAAATAAGAGACCCGGCACACATAGAATAGCGGAAGTTGAATTTCTTGTCGGTGAACATATAACATATTTACATGCGTAGTACATATAGTCCGAGTACATAGGGGTGGCGGTGAGGCTGAACCGAGATGATATTGGGGTTAGGCCATTCATTAGATTACGGGAATTTGGTGGTACCCACCGAGGGAGGAAGAGTAGAGAAGGTTCGAAGTAGAGATCTCGTAGTGGGTGCACGATCAAGGACCACCCTACGTGCATTAGCTAGAGTCACGAAGCGCGGCAAAGAGGAAAAGGGTTGAAGAGACGAACCCCATAGGAATCAAGGAGATTATCCTTTTTACAGACGGCCACCACCTGGTACCCCGTGCCGATCTTATCGAGGGAAAAAATTATTTTTCATTCAGAGTTAGACAAAGTAACTGAATTCTCAGCGCGGCACACATCACTGAGAATGATCTTATAAAACACACCTCGAATTTAGATAGAATTATGCAATTTTTATTCAACACTTTAATGGATATTCCTTTATTATTGTTTCAGAGTCGGGCCTCGCGAGGCGGGATTTTCCCCGTCGAATCATGAACAAGGTAAGTTCCGTAGACTAGCAATATACTCGATCACTGACTTTAGATCACTAGCAATTAGAGACATAATAAGTGGTCTAATCAAAGATCTAGAGATCTACACTCACGCCAAGTTGAACTCTTGAAAGATATATCTACTTCCAACAGTACGGAACTTACAGTTTACTGGCTCGATCAACGATTTACACCTTCTATCAGTCAGTCTGGCAACTAGAGTCAGTTACTAGGGAAGATCGATCCAACACCTTTAATCGGTTCTCATGCAGTAAACCACGGTCACTTTATGCTCGTACTTTTAGCTACTGTTAACTGTTAGTACTTTAACATTTCGTATTTATCAATCACCAGCTTCATACAAATTCACGACTGTTCATTAAAATTATATTAATATCTTGCATAACCCCCGCGATATCATAACTTAAAAAATATATCGTCGTATAACTGGAATATTATCAGAGGATTTTATACCGGCATCATTTCGAAGTCGATGGAAATAAGTAAAAGAAGAGGCAGAACTTTTGAACTTCTTACGCATCTAGGAGCCAGTAACGCTGTAACCATGGCGTTACATGAAGTTTCTCGCGCGAGCGCGTGTTAGTGACGCGTATCTATGTAGAAAGTATAGATAAAACTTGAGCCTCATTGGTAGGCCCTTTATACGCCGTGTGCTTTACCTCATTATGCATTGCACATGAGAAAACTTCCTTGGAATCTTTCTCCTTCTCTTTCATTCTAATTCCATCAGTTTCCTCATGCCACTACGCTTCGAAAGGGCTGTTGATCCTTCTGCACCCTCTCCGTGCCCCACTCCAGTATTCCTACTTACGTCTTCGCTTCGCTCCATAGCTATGCTTCTTTATAAACTTTTAATGACGGCAAAGCCTAATTGAGAGAACGAGCGAGCATACCCGGCCCCGTATCGCAAAAAGCTATCCGAGAAAATCACCGTGGAATCTCGATTTTCGATACTCCGCCGAGAAACCGTCGACTACGAAAGACACCCGCGCAAACCTTTTTCTAAGGGTTGCTGGAGTCGTTAATTGTTAGCGATTATTTTATTCCTGCGAAATACTTTCGTATAGGGGAACAAAGTGTAGTTCGTCGAAAACAAATATCGTTGTATAATTATGTGGCCTATTTTACGGAGGATAAATTTAAGAATGTTGTATTCCAAAGAACTTTTAGGGAGAAATGTGTTTCGATTTGTTGAATGAAATTTCTACCGCGAACTTCGTTCTCCAGCTCTGTTCGAAGAGCACGCGTATTTCGAACTTATAACTAATAGTTTGTACCTGCGAACTACTTTCCGAAGTTCAGTATTCCTGCCTTAATGCGAAGCCAGTTAGCTGTCTGGCGTAGAGCAATGACCTGTCGTTACACGCGACTTCAAATAAACATAGACTCCCGAGATATCTTTGGGTCGAGCAACCTATATACCCAGCCGTGTTTACATTTACTTGCCAGGCGTATTAATCTCATAATAGGAAAAACGAAATGTATATTTAGATTTCTAAATCGAGTACCGTGCTGCAAACTAGTCTCACCATACGAAATATACGTAGGAGAATAGCAAAGTGAATATTTCAATATCGTTAAACTGGTTGAGGGACTTTTCTCTTCGTATCGTATCGTGACACCGTATGTTCCTAACGGAGACTATACATTAGCTCTATGTCCCTGTTGTAGTATTTTTCCTGCCCTCGGAAGGGCAAGGGAGAACAAAAAGCGAAACCTTCAAGACCTAAAGCACGATTAAACTAATCCTTAGTTATTTCTCTCGTGTTCCTCAGTGGATACATCCTCTTTTGGTCAGACATTGTATAGAATTCCTGATCATACCTTATGATTTTCTTGGACAGCATGAGAATATAATCCAAAGGGCTGGATGGGCTACGAAAATTCTATAAATCGTTATATTAAGTTTAGTCATGAACAAGTTCCATTTTAAAAAATTAAGAACTACATTGGACTTTAAATACTCGACTTTAAAAATCCGTAATCCTACATTATCAGGATTAAACATATTAAGTCCTTTTAACAGAGCTGAGAAGAGTTCCAGAGGTTAAAGTGTTTCAGGCGGCATTTAATGGCGGCACTCTTTCATAAATAACCTTAATAAAAATCCCAATCTAAACAAGCTTAATTTGCGTCCGCCACATAATTACCTACCCCCGGAGGCAGCACCTCGCTTATTCTTTTTCTCTTCCGGCGTTAGCAAGCCACTTCTGGTGCACCGCGAGAGGGAAGAGTGCTCTTCGGGTTCTGCTAGGGGCAAAGGAGGGGGTGCTCTTTGAAAAATCTAAGAGGCTTAATGCATTAAGGGGGGTTATATAACATTCATTACCAGCGGGTCAGCCTTTATGAAATTTCCCTTGGAAGCGCTTGCACTCCGTGGACACCGCCTTCTCGTCGTTTCCTCCTTCGCTTCCTCCTTCACTTCCTCCCTGTAGTTCAATTCCTCTTTGTAACCAACCATCCGCCTCTCTTTCTCTTTCTCTTTCTAACGAGGTCCTTGTTCTACTCATCCGAGTCCTACCCCTTGTCTCTGGGGGGTGCAGAATAGTCACGTGAACAGGGCATCGTCCAGTAAGGGGCGGTAGGATAGAAAGTGGAAGAGGACGGAGAGAAGGGTTCCTCTCTGATGAAGATGTCGCACACGCCGGGGACCCTGGCGAGATTACTCGGGTTAGAACCCGTGGACCCTGGTCAGGGCACATGCTAATTGCTTTATTTGACATCAAGAAATAATGTACTACTGTGCCACGCCAGGCCAACCTAACAGCGTGGAGGAACCCCGCGAGGAAACCAGAAACCCTTCGCGCCCACTTCGAGTCTCTCGCTTGTCCCTTCGTATAAATCTCGGCGAGGCTACCTTGAGTTGCACACTCGTTAAATCTCCTTAGGTCGAAAGGGCAGTATCGTTAAACTGTAAATCAAGGGCGGGGGTTCGTTGCAGAATTTATTCCTCGAAATATGCCGAGGTCAGCCATAATTCTAAATTAGATAATACGAGTCACCTGCAGCGACATATATGTCTTCCGCCGAATCGATTGTAGCCCGAAGCTGAAAATATTGCCAATATAGTTGCGCATAAAATTTAATGGTATCTGCAGTTTGCATCGAAAAATATGCTGGAATCAAATTACGAGCATACGTGAGGTGACTGGTCACTCGGGAAGATCGACTTACCTCGGACCTAATAACCTTTAGTTGGACCAATAACAGTCTTCCGGTGTTACATGTGGAAGAATTTGTATTCGAAATTGGGTATATTTAGGGGACGATCGAAAGGTTCAAAAGCGGGGCACGCGCCTTTCTCATAAATATGCCTTCGGTTGGCAAAGTATCGGTGCTCCGAGAAAGTGTAAGGGGTAGAGAGAGCGTTGGCGGAGTGTTAGGGTCGATTCTAGGGTCGCAAGGGTGCATTTCATCTTCGAAGACGTCAACTCGGAGACCGATCGGCTCTATGCTCGATGTTGGATCATCCATCTTTTATCGAGTCGGACCTGATGGTCAAACCGATGCTTTCACGCTCAACTTTTGCCTCTAGACTACTTCCACCGCACTTGTGCGAGATATATGTCTCTACATAAATAATGCACCGTCTTGCGTCAATCAACTAAAAATTATCACTGAACATGACATAATATAATGTATCTTTGCCGATAGAAAAAGTATTTGCCAAGTTCTTCTTACACGTATAACATATCCACACTACGTTTCCTAATTAATAATATAATATATTCTATGATATTGTAAGTCCTGTATTAATTCAACCAAATATTA